>JAWWLR010000054.1:91382074-91415118 GCA_035041075.1 Acraspis erinacei | reverse complement strand
GATGAGAATGTAAAAAGTTGAATGTTCAACTAAATAACTGCGGTATCTTACACCAAAAAAGACTTATTGGTTCAGACAGTAATCAAATTTCTACCAAATTGTTGAATTTTCAATACGAAAAATTCAATTTTCAAAACAACAAAAAAGCAAGATTGTAGAAAGATAAATTTTTAATCAAAACGACGAATTTTCAACTATAACATTAATTTTCTACCAAAAAGACAAGTTTTCAAACAAATGCATACATTTTTTAAAATAAATATTTCAATTTTCAACAAAACAAAGCACAAATTTTCATAAAAAAAAATGTTTAACAAATTGTTAAATTTGGAATCAGAGATGAATTTTTCAACTAAGATAGTGAATTTGCAAATTAAAAAAAATGTAAATTTCCCAGTTAAGAAAGAAAATAATTTCCAATTGTTGAATTTTCAAGGCAAAAGACGAATTTTCTGTAACACAATCAAATTTTCTACCCGAAAATACACCAATAAAGACGAATTCTTAACTAAAAAATATCACTTTTCAACAAAAATGGAACAGTTTCATTATCAGTTAAAAAAATATTTGTTTAGCAAAAGCATCAGTTTTTAAGAAAGTTGTTAAACTTCCAACCAAGGAAATGAAAAAATAATTAATATTCATCTTGAAAAACTTAAATTTACATCTAAAAAATTTATTTTTAACAAAAAAATAAGAATTTTCAACCAACAAAATTTTTGTTCAATAAAGTTGGTAAACCTTTATCCAAGGAATTAAATTTTCTACCATAAAAGATCAAGCTTCATCGAATAAAGTAATAATAGATATCTGAAACAAGAATGACTCTTTAACAAAATTATTTAATTTGCAACCGAACAATAAAATTCTTAACTAAAAGTATAGCCGCTAGGATGAAGCAACTAAAACTAAATAAATAAATATAAAGGAAAATCAATCACTAATAAGAATATTATATTAGGTTTGCCCCAAAATTCATTTTCAAAATTTCCTAACTTTACTCTCCCTAATTTTCTATTTTCTCTGACCATTAATATTCAAAAACCATATGATCGTAATCTTGTAACATTTTTAGCTTCCCTAACTTTTCCCTGATTTCCAGGTTTTTCAACTCAGACAAATTTCAGCATGTCTAATCAATAAAAGCTCATTAAATGCGGAATTGAACTTATTTTTAATAATTATAGTGTCAGCAAAAAATTATTATTCGACTGTAGCTTCGTGATTTTCACCTTGACAAAATGAAAAATCAATTTTTTTAAATCTAGTCTTTTTTAGCGAAGAACAAGTTTTATAACCAATGTTCAATTTTTCTAGCAAAAAATTGCTTTAAATTTTACGCATTATTAATAATTTTATATTCAAATTTAAAAATTGGGCGAGAAAAAAAAACAATAATCGCGCACGTATCTCGTCTTTCTCGTTTTTTAAATATTTTAAATTTTCCCGCCCTAATTTGTCAAACATTCCAAAGTTTCATGAAACTTTACAAGCAAAGATATGCGTAACTACCCAGCCCTGAACAGCACGAGCACGAACAAAAACGAACCACGACGAACTCACGAACACGAACAGCAGCCCCGAGAACAACCGAGAAAGGAAGGAGGATCTTCCGTTCCGTTCCGGCATAATAGTCGTGTGTCGCGTGTCGCGTCCGGTTTGTCTTCTTCCTTAAGCAACGAATCTCCAGAAAAGAACCTCGTCGAGTTCTGAAAGTCGCGAAACCGCGTTCAGTGCACCATGGACGAGGAATACGACGCTATAGTGCTGGGCACCGGCCTCAAGGAGTGCATCCTCTCGGGAATGCTCTCTGTCAGCGGAAAAAAGGTGCTCCACGTCGACCGCAACAAGTATTATGGAGGTGAATCCGCCTCCATCACGCCCCTGGAGGACCTCTTCAGGTAAGATCATTTCGCCTTTTCTCAACTCTTCACCTCATCTTCAGGAAACGAAACGTGTAGATCCAAACCTGCATGCTCAGATATATATTATTGATTTGCGCGAAATCGTTTGCCCCGATACGTCTACTGAGGTTCAATATGTGGGCTTAATTTCTGGATGAGGCCTCAGGAAGTGGCGCTGTTTATATATTTCGGAAGGAGAATTTCATTTTCGTTTAGAATTGGTAAAGAAAGGATTCGTCGAAGAGTTTTTCATGGAGAAATTCGGTATTTCGGGTGACGGGAACGCCCTATTCGATCGAACGTGGCAAATTGGAAGAGAAGCTTCCTGATTTTCTGGTTATTATCGACTCTTCCGGGGATAATGTCCTGTAAAGTTATGAAAGTCGTCTTCGGGGACGTGGCATGAGGCATCAAGTTTTCAGGCGGCTTTTTGCGCGCTGTTTTTGCGTGGATGGATTTGATGATTCCAGATAGCTTGCGACCCAGAAATGAATTCCTATCGATGGCAGTGGCGCACCACAGTAGAAGCAGCTGTCACTGCTGAACGTTTTCCTGATGAAGGGCTAATCATTTGATAAAAATAATAATAATTCCTTATCAACTTAATAATTTAAAAAAATTTAATTAGTCGCATTAAAATGTATATCATGATTATTTATTTAATGCATGATTAATTTTATTAATTATTTTATTTTATTCGTGTCAGTTGTATTAAGTATCAGCCCGTATCTTGTCACATTCGTCACTTTTCATTCAATAAATTAACTGTTTTAAATTCTTTGAAATATTACTGGATATTTTTAAAGATTCCGAAAAGCTTATAATAGATTTTAATAATCTGAAGGAATTTTGAAGATTTCAGGGTATTTTCAAAACTTCTAAGACATTTTCAGGAGCTTTTAATGTGAAGTATTTTAGGGACTTTAAAAAGATTATAAAGTTAAAAAAAATTTTAATTAGTTTGAAGTGATTTTAAAGCTTTTGAAATATTTGGGGATAAAAAATTTTATAGAATTTCGGAAAATATGAAACGATTTTACAGGACTTATGAAGTTTTAAAATAAAAAAATTGTAGAATGAAAGTTTTATAAGATTTCACATTATTTTATCAAACTTCCAAGGCTTTAAGGGATTTTAAAACACTCAAAACATTTTTTAGATTTCCAGAAAGTATGTAGGGTTTTAAAAATTTGAAGAGATTTGCAATCTTATTAATTTATCCTAAATTTTTGGATTTTTTTTAAATCTTCAAAAGTTTTAATTTCATTGATCCTGAGGATCAATTGATAAAAAAATCAAAGAATTTGAAATATTTTAAAGTATTTTTTTTGCAAATCCTTGGTTTTCTAGAGCTTCAAACAAATTCAAAACATTCTAAAGGATTTAAAAATGTTGCAAATCAATTTTTTATTTATTTCACATATTTAATAAGATTTCAAAGGAGCTAAAATATTTTAGGGCGTTGTAAAATATTCCCAGGCATTTTCAAGAGCCTTTAAAAGTTTCCTGAATATAAATTTTTAATTTATTTAAAAAATTTGAAGGGATTTCAAAGACTTAAATATTTACGAGTTAAAAAAATTATAAGGTATTTTCAAGAGATTTAAACAATTTCAAAGTGTACTTCCAAGGATTTTAAAAAATTTAAGGGATATTTGAAAAAAAATTAATGTGGTATTAATGGATTTCAAAGAATTTATTCTTAAGAAGTAAGGGATTTCGTAGGTTTTCAAAGATTTCAAGAAATTTTGAACTAATTTTCGCCATTCGTTTGGATTTTTCCCTGAATTCTTATTAAGTTGTCTTGAATTCTTTTTAATTCTTCTAAATTCACGCAATTTTACTGAATCCAACGGATTTTAAAAACGTTTTGTTTAATTCATCTTGAAGTCTTCAAAGCTCACCTTAAATTCTTAGGCAATCTATAAAATTCTCTCAAATTTTACTGATATAAATGGATTTTTTCAATTTTAAATAATTTTTGTAAACCCATTTGAATTGTTTTCTAATAATTTGTCAGTTTTTAATTAGAAATTAGTAATATTTCAAAGATTTGAAGTGATTTTAAATTATTTTTTGAAGTCCATCCTGAATTCTTATTAATTTACCCTGAATTCTTATAAATACTCCTATTTTTTTTTAATTGATGCTAAAGTTTAAAAAAAATTGTTTTCAATTAATTTGACTTTTTTTAAATATTCGTCTTGAATTTTTATCAATTTCAGCGAATTCTTCTTAATGTGTACCTTAAATTTCTATGAATTCATTCCAATTTTATGGAAATCAATGGTATTTTTTCCAATTACCCTTTGAGTGCGAAAAAAGTACTTTTTTTACAAAAAATCTTTTAAAGAAGTGATTGCGCAACAAAAATAAATATTACCGATCCTAATGCTAATTAAAAAATCTTCTTCGCAAAAAGATATTATAACTATTGATCGCCGGAGCTGATTTTTTTATTTTCACAAATGCTTTACTCATCAGAGAGATAATTGATTTGATAGCGAGCGTTAGGTGTTTGACGTCATATCAAAACTCGAAATATCGTTTCCTTTTACAATTTCTCATACATGCTGGCATTTAAATTTAATGTATTTAAGTTGTTGAAATGAAGATCAAAGGAAGGAATTTTTTTATTCGGTTCTTAACCGTTGGTTTTGAGGTTTTAAAATTAAAAAACATTGAGTGGATCGATCTACTTTTTTTTAGCAATTGTATGTTTTTAATTTAATATTTATTGCAGACTTTGCATTTTTTCCCATAATCCCCCTCTTTTTTTTCTTTGATAAAGAATTTGTTTTTTCTCTCTGTTTTCAAGTCTACTATTATATTTTTATTCGGAATTCATTTCAGTTGAATAAACAATCCTACTATTTGGTTGAAAATTCCACTATTTTGTTAAAGTTATATTTTTTTGGTGGAAAATTCAGCTCCTTATTTGAAAACTAATCTGTTTTGGTTTAGGATTCACCTGTTTCGTTGAAAATTCTTTGTTTTTATTTATTTATCCTTTTATAAATTTCATTACTTTGCTAAAAATGTATGTATTTTGTTGAAGATTGATCTTTTTGGTTACAAAATTAATCTTTTTGGTTCAGGATTGAAATATTCCGGAAAAAAGTTGTCTTTTGGTTAAATACAATTACTTTAACTTTTTTTCTGTTGTTGAATACTATTTGATGGAAATTTCACTTATTATGATGAAAATTCAACTATTTGGTTATTCGTATTATTTGTTGTCGACAATTAATCCCTTTTAGGTCAAAAATACAATTACTTGGTTAAAAGATAATGCATTGATTGCAAATTCGTCTCTTTGGGTACAAAATTATTATTCTGTTTTGAAAATTCATCTTTTTAGTTCATGATTAAACAAGTTTTTTTAAATTTAAAATTCAACCATGGTGTTAAAATCGTCTTTTTCGGTTAAAAATTCTTGTTTGGTTGAACGTTTGAATATTTTGTGTGTTGAAAATGTATTCTTTATAAGTTAAAAATATAATTATTTGTTTAAAAATTTGTCTATTTTGTTGAAAATGCTTCCTTTTAGGTAAAAAATTAATATTCTTAGTCGAAAATTCAGCGTTTTGTTTCAGGATTAAACTATTCCGTTAGAAATTCTCGTTTATGGTTAAATTCAACTAGTTGAACTTTTGTTTATTTAAAAATTATTTTTTAAACAAAAAATTTAACTATTTGTTGGAAAATTTACCTATTTTTGTGAAAATTCGTCTTCTGTTAGAAAAGTAATCTTCTTGGTTAAAAATTTGTTTCTTATTTTAAAAATTTAGCTATTATTTGATTAAAAATACAACTGTTGTGGTAAAATTTAATTATTTTGATGAAAAATCATCTATTTAGTTAAAGCCATCTTTTTCGGTCCAAAATTTATCTGCTTTGTTAAACATTCTTCATTCTGTCTTCTAAAAAATTCGTCTTTTTGCTTAAAATTTCAACTATTTGTTTAAAATTTGAACTATTTTTTTTTAATTCGTCTTTTTTGAATTGAAAATGCATCTTTTTATTGTAAAGAAGTCATTTTTCTTGGTTGAGAATGTATTTTTCTTGCTTAAAATATAAAAAATTTGGTTGAAAATTCAACTTTCTTCTGAAAATTTGGTCTTTTTGGCTTGTGAGTCATTCATAAAAGTTTCGAAGTCAAAAACCTTACAGCGTTAAAATTCTTGGCTTTAAATATTAATGGTCAAGGAAAATGAAAAATTGGTCAGGAAATCTCGAAAATGATGGTTTTCGGTCACCCGGACAAATCATCTGTTTTGTTTAAATGCAATTTTTTGGTTAGAAATTAAGTTTTTTGTTGAATATGGAAATATTCGGTTGAAAATTGATCTTTCTGGAATTTAAATTAATAATCTGCTTGGAAGTTTTCTGGCGCAAAAGTGGATCACGGGATTCTTCAATTCCAATAAAAGGGTTGTCCGGCACATTTTACGAGTTAATAAATCTTTTTTAATTGATCATTAAGCTTAAAAATTGTAAAAATTATTCAAGGTATTGCATTCTACTGCCCGTACACTTATTTTTTCACATCAGTATGGCTTCGAAGCCCCCCCCCCCCCACCTTACTCAGTAAATGATAGATTTACCGTCAAACGGATCACTGGCGATCGTTATCCTCGTTCTTTTCCACTTCCAATTTGCAATCGTAATCACCGTACGTTGGTAGTGGTTGGTAGTGGTCAATAACATGTGGAGTTGTCGACTTGTTTAATACGTTCGAAAAACTCACGAAAAGACACATCCACTTTGACAATAATCGATTTTCCTCAATGCCAAGAAAGAGAGCAAATAATCTTTTCCTATAAATAATATCTTAGCATTCTTCTATCAAATTATCCCGAGTCTGAAAGTTCCATTTATAAAGAAAAGTTCCAATAACTACGTTACTGCGTTACCAATTTTGGAATATTTTTTTACCTCCGCAACAACCGTAGTTTTTTTTCTTTAACTTGGTTATACACGGATTTGGATTTTGAATTTTTTCGCGTTTTTAGTGAGACAAATTTTCATAAAAATGATTAAATTTTCGATTAAAAAAGATAGCTCAACAAAAGAGTTGAATTTTAAACCTGCAAAGATAAATTTTCACCAAGAATGTATTTCTTAATCAAATAGATGAATTTTCATCCAAATAGTTGAATTTTCAACTAAAAATTATAAGTTTTTAACCAAAAATGATAGTGTTACACTTTCAGTTTAAAAAATTAATTTTCAACCAACAAAACTAATTTTATAATAGTTGTATTCAACTAAGAATCGTACATTTTTAACAAAATAATTGATTTTTCAACTAAAATGATGATTAAAAAAATATATATTACTTTTGTTGCTAAAAAGAATGAATTTTCAACAAATGACATAAGTTTTTTTTACAAAAAGTTTAATTTTCTACCCGACACTAAAAGTTTTGAAGCAAAAAGTGATTTTCTACCAAATAATTAAATTTTTAAATCAATAGTTTAATTTTTAACCAAATAGTTGACTTTTCTACCAAAATAGTTTAATTTCAAAGAAACAAAAATCAAATAAAAATGGATTAGTTACATTTTCAGTTAAAAAAATTAATTTTCAACAAAAAGAAAACGAATTTTCTATCAGTTCAATGTAACCAATCAAAACTAATTTTTAAAACTTATTTCAATTTTTAATTAAAAAATAACATTTTTTATAACATAAAATGGAATAGGTTCGTTTCCAGTCAAAAAAAAGCGCACTTTTTCAGCGACAAAAAATAAGAGTTATCTTTCAATTAATTTGAACAAAAAATAAAAATATATTTTTACCAAATATGTAGTTAATTCCACAGCAAAAATGCGCATTTTCAACAAATAGTCGAATTTTTAAAACCGACCCTACGAATTTTTAATAAAAAAGTTAATTTACTACAAAGTAGTAAATTTGCCAAATAAATAGTTAATTATTAACCATATCGTTAAATTTTCTACCAAAACAGTTGAATCTTCACCAAAAAGATGCATTTTCAAATAGAAAAAATAAATTTTCAATTAGAAATATGAATTTTCTACCAATAATGGAATAGTTACAGATGAATTATCAACGAAACGTGATATTAACGTGATATAAACGTGATGATATTTTAATTAAAAAAGATTTTAATTCAAGTCGTAAACAATTGAGCGCATTAAGCAGTCACGAATATTGAATAAAGTCGTTAAAATTTGAATTAAATAAATGGTTTTTCAACGAAAAAGATTAATTTTTTACTAAAAAAAAAAACACGAATTCTCAACAGACTACATGCATTTTCCGCCAAAAAGATTATTGTTAACCAAATATTTGAATTTTTAACTAGACGAAGATACTTTTTCAACTGCAAATCCAATAGTTAAATTTTCAGTTGCGAAAAAGTTATTTTTCAACCAAAAAAGAAAAAAAAATTTCAACGAAATAGTTCAATTTTTCACCAAATAGTGGAATTCTTAAGCAAAAAGATTAATTTTTTACCAGAAAGTACGAATGGATGCAATGCTATTCCAGATTTTTTTTTGATAATTTTCATTTTGTTTCATTTCTAAAATTTTTTGACTTAACAGCCGCATTTTTAAACTGGAAAGACCATTTTTTTTACCAAAAGTGGAACAGTTAAATTTTCATTTAAGTGAATTATTTTTCAATAAAAAAATATAATTTTCTACAAAACAGTTGAATTTTCAACTAGAAAATATCATTTTTCAATTATAATAATATTTTTTCAATCAAATATGGAATAGTTACATTTTCCCTTTATGAAATCAATTTCCAAACAAACAAAACTTAAATTTCAACAAAAAAGTTAATTTTGATCCGAGCAGTTGAATTTTAAACAAAGTAGATAAATGTTCATTTAAAATTATCAATCTTAAACCAAAAACAACAAAAAAACGAGTAAAAACTAATTTTGAACAAAACACTTGAATTCTTAACTAAAACCGATTATTAAATTTCTTATTTTTAATTTTGTCGAATGCACTCGTCAAATACTAACCACCTAACATCAATTTTCTAAAACAGATAAAAAACAGTTAAGTTTTTTTTTTTACTAAATTGTAATTTTTAGCCAGAAATACGAATTTTCTACAAAAAAGTTCAATTTTCAACCCGAGCAGATGAATTTTCTAGAAAAAAATGTAATAGTTGAGATTTTAAAAAAATGTATATATATTTCTTAATTTGTAATAAGAAAAAAGTTGGATTTGTAAAAAAAAATGTAACAAAATACTTTAAGGCCTAGCCCATAACAGATTATTTTCAATAAAGGATTGCAGTTTTAAGAAAAAAAGATGAATTTTCCACCAAGACGAATACTTTTCTACCAGAAGATATTATTTTCAAAAGAATACATCAATTTTCAATGAAATAATTGACTTTTCAACTAGTAATGATCAACCTTCAATTAAAAATATAAAGTTTAAATTAAAAATGGAATAGTTACATTTTTAATTAAAAAAATTAATTTCCTACCGAAAGAAAGTAAATTTTTAACAGGAAATTTCTCTTAAAATATTGTTTATTTTGATTTAAAATCAGAATAAAATTATTAAACTTTGCAGAGTGAACTTTGAGATCAATGAAACGTAGGCGTTGGTTCTCGCATCGTTTTTTTTCTTCTAAATTACAAAGTATTGAAATGTGCATTGCATGTAAAACAGAATTTACGACTGCATCGGGAATTTAATTGTTTCTCTTAGTTTTACTCGGAAATGCAAATTCTGTGTCGCAATCGATCTTTCACTATTTTAATGGATTGAAAGAAGCGATCACAATTTATCGCTGCACGATTTCACTCGGAATGGAAAGCATTCGTCTCCGACATCAGCAATAGGAAATTTACAACAACTATTAAAAACGTAGTTTAATTTTCAACCCAGAATATGCATTTTCGACCAATAAAAAAGTTAAATTTTCAACAAAATAGATGAATTTTCAAATACAAAAGATAAATTTTCAACAACAAAAATAAGAGTTTTGTTTTAAGTTAGAGAAATAAGTTTTTAAACAAATAAGTAAACAAGAAAATAAAAATAAAAAAGGAAACCAAAAGAATCATATAAAAACCTCACAGAAAGAAAAACGGATAAATGTGGAATTTTCAATGTATTTAAGTTATATCTTGCTCGAATCATCCCGTAAGACTTTGGTTCCTGGATTTTTTTTCTACTTTAATTATTTGATTACATTGGCAAGATTTTTGCTAGCCGTGAATAGCGACTGCAAAACCTTTCTTGCTTCAAAATTGAACTACTTATTTGTAAGAGGAACTTTGAAATTTTTTTTATTCAACTATTTCTTTTAAAATTTTTGTATTGTGGTAAAACTTTGTCGTTTATGGTATAATGTTAATCTTCCTAATGACTATTTTACCTTTTTGATTGAAAATTGATCTTATCAGTTGAAAAAAAATCTATTTTATTTTAAAAAATTCATCTTTTTTGTTGAAAATTTGTCTTTTTTGGTAGAAAACTAACCTTTTTGGTCAAAATTTCCATTAAAAATTAAAATATTTGGTTGAAAATTCATGTATATTGTTAAGAATTAATCTTCTTAGTTGAAATTTCTTTATTTTATGGTTGAAGATTAGTTTTTTGTGTTGAAAATTAATATTTAAAATTAGTTTCTTTTACTGAAACTTAATTTCTTGAGCTAAAAATGTCACTAAAATTTTTGTTGATTTGTTTTTAATAAACATTTAATTTTTGGGTAGAAAATTAATTTGTTTTTGGTTGAAAATTTAACTATTTCGTTGAAAATTTATTTTATTTGCATAAAAACTGAACTCTCTAACTGAAAATTAAACTATTATATTTTTGTTTTGAAAATTTGTTTTTTTGTAGAAAGCTAAATTTTTTGGTTGAAAATTCCATTTAAAATTTTTAAAAAATCAGTTGAAAAATAATTTATTTTGTTTAAAGTTATTCTTTTTTTGGCTGAAATTTTTCTGAAAATTTGTTTTTGTTTCAAATGCATTTTTTTACAAAAAATTCAGCTATTCTATTATTGTAATTTCAGCTTGTTTTAACCTTGTCTTTATCAGTTGAAAATCCAACATTTTTAATGAGATTTTTTTCTTCATTATTGATTAAAAAATCTTTTTTGTTTAAAAATTAAACGTTTTTTAACATTATTTTACTAAATAAAAATTAAACTACTCTATTTTTTGTTGAAAAATTTATCTTTTTTAGTTGAAAATTCGTCTATTTTATTGAAAATGTATCTTTTTTTTGAAGAAAATTGAATTATTTGGTTAAACTTTTTTTTTTAGTAAAGATGTATCATTTTAGTCAAAAGTTCATTTCTCTGGTTAATAATTTAACAAATTTTCTTGAAAATTATTTCTGTAATTTAAAATTAAACTATTCTATTTTTATCTTATAAATTTATATTTTTTAGTTGAAGATTCATCTATTTTGTTGAAAATTTTTCTTTTTTTTCGTAGATAATTCGTCTTATCGGTTATAAATTCAAATATTTGAAAAATGCCTATTTTCATTGAAGATGCATATTTTGAAAATGACTTTTTTAATAATAATGCAGCAATTACGTTGTTTTGAATTTAACTTTTTTTTAAAATTCGTCTTCATGACTTAAAAAATCAACATTTTGCATGAAATTTTTTTTCTTTACTGATTGAAAAATCTTTCTTGGTTTAAAATTCCTATTTTTTGGCGGAAATATCAAATATTACACTTTTTGTTGAGAATTGGTATTTTTTTTTATCAAAGATTCATCAGCTTGATTGAAAAATTAATTATTCTGTTGAAAATTCCTTATTTTAATTAAAAATGTGAGAATGAAATTGTTTATTAAAATCTTATTTATGTGTATGAATTTTGCAATATTCTTTTCTTCGAGTTTTTAAAATTACCCAATCGACTTTGACACTGTTTACATTTTTCTCTGGGCCCTCTTTAGTCAAGTGTTTACTTTTGTTCCCTGAAGTCATCCCGGAAGAGATTTTAAATCCTCCAGTACAAAGTAGCAGGAAGAGCGAAATCTCCCTTAATTGAAATAAAGTACAAACAACGCCTTGGCTTGTTTTCAAAGCGACCTTAATATGTATCCCAGCAGCTTTTCTCTTTACACTCGAGATTACCAGCTAATTTGAGCACTTTTCTTCTGCAGTAAATTCAAGGCCCCACCACCCGACGAGAGTTATGGCCGAGGCCGTGACTGGAATGTAGACCTAATTCCCAAGTTTTTGATGGCAAATGGAATCCTCGTGAAACTTCTGATACACACAGGTGTCACGCGATACCTGGAGTTTAAGTCGATCGAAGGCTCCTATGTCTACAAGTCGGGAAAGATTTCCAAAGTGCCGATAGATCAGTCGGAGGCCTTGTCCAGCGACTTGATGGGCATGTTCGAGAAGAGGCGCTTCAAAAATTTTCTCACTTGGGTGCAGAATATGCAGGAGGATGACCCCAAGAGTTGGGACGGCTTCGATCCGTTCAGCAACAGCATGAGCGCTCTCTATAACAAGTTTAGTCTCGACAAGAACACCCAGGACTTCACTGGGCATGCCCTTGCCCTCTACAGGTGAGAGACATTCATATTTAATCAGATTTTCTTGCGTTCTGGAAATCCTGGGAACAGTTTTTGTATCTTTTCTTTTCTTTTCTTTTTTTTTGTACCTAAAAAGCCTGGAAAAGTCTATGAATCTTGGTTATCGGTCTGGGATTCTTATTCCTTTGAGGAAAAAAATAGGTTTTTAAACTTTTTCTGCTGAAAATAAGAGTGCTTAACCGTTTCTTGGCAGTTTTCAATTGATTTATAATTATTTATTTTGCTTGATAGTAGAAAAGCACGTCTTTTTAACAATAGATTTGTTCATTTTATCACGGTAGAAAATCAAGAGGGTAAAATTGAAAATATTTCAAAGTTTGTCATTTATTCCCGATTTTTTTTCTCAACAATATCAATAATTTAATGACATTTTTTCAAATCTAATACTTTTTTGCTTCATCCTTTTAGTTAAAGTTTAGTTTTTTTTTTTTAATTTGAAATTTAACTATTAAGTTTAAAAATTCATCATTTTTGTTGAAAATTCATTTTTTTTTGGTTCTGGCATTAAGTTCTTGAACCTAAAATGTAACTAATTCATTTTTTGTGGTAAATTGATTCTTTTTTAAATTAAAAATTCCAATACTTATGTAAAAGTTGGACCACTTGGTTAAACATTGATTTTTTGTTTGTTTAATGCTCATCTTTTTGGTGAAAAATTTTAATATTCTGTTTAAAGTTAGTTTTTTTATTTAAAATTAATTTTTTACCAGAAACTGCACAACTTTTTCATCTTTCATTGAAAATTCAGTTTTATTGGTGGAAAACTAATTTTTTGTTTGAAATTTTCTTTTTTGTTTAAAAAAAACTGCAACTGTTTGGATGAAAATTAATTGTTTTATGAAAATTCATTTTTGGTTGAAAATTGTACAAATTATTTTTTTTTCGAAATCATATCTTTGTTTGAAAATTGTAATACTTTGTTTAACATTTATCCATTTAAAATTGAAAATTCCAGTATTTGGTTAAAAATTTAACTGTTTTCTGTTTGAAATACCGTCTATTTACTTGAAAAATAATGTATTTTGTTAAAAAAAATATTTCTTTTAGTAAAATTGATCTTTTTGGTAGACAATTCGTCGTTTTGTTTGAAAAGTTAGTTTCATAGATTGTAAATTTAATTGTTTTCTTAGAAAATCAACTATTTTATCGAAAATTTAATTATTTCTTTGCGATACCTTTCTTTTGTGTCTGAAATATCAACTGTTATATTTTTCGTTAAGAATTCATGTTTTTGTTAAAAAATTCAGATTTTCGTGTTGAAAGTTTGACTATTTTTGATTGAAGTTTAATATTTTTTTGTTTTAAAATTCGACTATTTAGTTGAAAATTCAGCGTTGCAGGTGGAAAATTCTAGTATTTTGTTAAAAATTAATTTATTTTGTTGAAAATGTAAGTATTCATCTTTTTTCATTAAAAATTAAACTGTCTTCTAAAAAATTAAATTATTTGGTGTAGGTTTAAAATTCAATAAGTTGGTTAAAAATCAATTATGTTGTTGAAAATTTAATTATTTTTGTAGAAAGTCATCTTTTTTGGTCGAAACTTCAACTTCATTTTTGAAAATTCGTCTTTTTTTATTGATACTTCATCTTTTATTGTAGAAAGGTCCTTTTTTTGATTGAAAAACAATTAAGCTGCTAAATTAGCTTAAAATTTGAAAGCTCAGTCAAATTTCAACCAAAATAAAAAAAAGCAAATTACGCACTGATATAAAATTCACTTGACCGGGAATTCAGGAAATGACCGGAAATTAAATTAAAAAACCGGGAATTTACTTCTGATGGAAGCAAAATCCAAGTTTGAAAATTCATCAGTTTGGTTGAAACCTTTCTAGTTCATAATTGAACAAATTTGTATTTTTTAATTAAAAATTTATTTATTTCGTCTAAAATTCACGTATTGTGTTTAAAAAAAGCAATTTTTTTGGTAGAAGATTATTTTTTTTTTTTAGAAAGTTAATGTCATTTTTTTTAATTCGTCTTTTTGTTTGAAAATTCAAGATTTGCAGTTAAATGTTCATCATTTAAGTTGAAAGTTCATCTTTATGTTAGAAATACATTTACTTGGTTGGAAAATAATTTTTTTATGGAAGATTCACCATTTGAATTAAAAATTTATTTTTTTGGTTGAAAAATAAGCTATTTTATTTTAAAAAATTCTCTTTTTCAGTTGAAAATAATGTAAAATAAATAAATAATAATAATAAATAATAAATAATAATAATAAATAATAAATAATAATAATAAATAATAATAATAATAAAATAAATAATGTAAAATAATAAAATTGAACTATTTTATTTTCTGTTACAAAATTTTCTTTTTTTTTCTAATTTAGAATTCAACTTTTTCCTTAAAATTGATGGATTTTGTTTTAAATTTTATTTTTCGTTTGAAAATTAATCTTGTTTAAAATTGCATATTTTTCACAATAAATTCGAGTATGTCAGATAGATATTTATCATTTTAGTTGAAAATTTAAAATTATCCGCCGAATCGCCGTCCTGTACCTAAAAAAAATTATTTTTTTAACCTTCAGAAAGGTCGTGAATATTTTGGTGTAATTGATTTTCTAACTTGAAAGGGAAGTGAGAGTAATGGATGAAATTGAATTAATTTGTTTTGTTTTTTGCTTTGTTTTTTCTTTCATTCAGGGACGATGAGTATATTGGCCAAAGTGCAATAAATACAGTCCGTAAGATCAAACTTTACAGTGATAGTTTAGCTCGCTATGGAAAATCGCCATATCTTTACCCGATGTATGGCCTCGGGGAACTTCCTCAAGGATTCGCACGCCTTAGTGCTATTTATGGAGGAACATACATGCTGGACAAACCGATCGACGAGATTGTTTTTGAAGATGGCAAGGTAAATTAAGGGTGTCAAATTTTTTCTTTTTTTTCCCTCCCTTTTTTCTCCTATTCTCGGAAAACTTCCCTTTTTTTCTCTCCTTTTCTCTCTTTAAATGTAGGATATTTTAAAATACAATTGTTCATTTTACATCTACAAAATAATTCTATTATAAATAATTTGATTTTTTTAGTTTTATCAATTTCAAACTAAACTATTTAGGATTTTAATAATATTTTAAAGGTAAAATATTTTTTCATGTGAATCTATACAAATTGAATATTTTTGGCCTTTTTTGTTTCTAAATTAAAACAATCTTTTGTTTAAAATTGTTTTTTTCTTTTAATTTGGTGTTAATTCGGAAATTTAGACAGTTAAGTCTCATAGTTTTACTTTGTACAATCAGAATTTTTTTAATCGATACCTTTTTTAGTACTTAGACAATTTGAAATTAAATAATTATGATTTTGTAATATTAGATAATTTCTAGAAATTTAAAATTCAACACTTTCTCAATTATGAATTGTACATGTAAGATAAAAATGAATTTATTTTCTTCAAAATTCAACTCTTTGGTTGAAAATTACTTTTTTTTGTCTGAAAATTTAATCATAATCTTTTTGATTTAAAATGTATCCTTTATAAATATTTGGATTCTTTTATTTTGTTAAATATTTGTCGTCTTTTGTCCGATTTTACAGGTTGGAAATTAATTTTTTTAATTTAACTTTCATTTTTGATTGAAAAATCATATTTTTTAGTATAAAATTAATCTTTTTGTTCAAAATTGAACAGTTCTAGTTAAAGATTCAGCATTTTTGGTTCAAAATTCATCAGTTTGGATGAAAATTTTTTTTTTTGTTTTTAGTCAAAAATTCAACTAATGGTTAAAAAGTTATCTTTTTTAGTTTAAAATTCGACCGTTTCGTTGAAAACCCTGTATTTTTCGGTCAAATACAAATGTTTTTGATTAAAAAAAAATTAAATATTTAAAAAATTAAAATCTAAATACTTTTTTTTGAAAATTTAACTATTTTTTTAAGTTATTACTTTTTTCTGAAAATATAACTATTCTAATTGATTATTCCTTCGTTTTGGTTGAAAAATTTTTTTTTAACTGAAATATCAATTTCTACATTTTTTGACCAGAATTCATGTTTTTTGGATTTAAAATGTAATTGCTTGGTTGAAAGTTAAACACTTTTTTTTAAATTAATTTTTTCGATTGAAGATTTGTAATTTTAATTGAAAATACATGTCTGGTTGAAAATTCATTTATTTTGTTTAAAATTATTTTTTTCTTTCGCTGAAAATAAATTTTTTAAATGTAAATTTCTTTTTTTCTTTAATTAATTTTGTTTTAAACTGAAAATGTAACTATTCAAATTGAGTACTCCATCATTTTAGTTGAAAATTCATCTCTTTGATTGAATATTAATTTTTTAACTGAAAATTAAACGATTCAATTTTTGGTAGACAATTTATTTTTTATAGTCGTATAGTACATGCAAATTTTTCAAATATATTTTTAAATATAAAATATTGACTTGTAAGAAACTATTTATTTAACTCGTTTCAAAACATTTGTAGAATTCAAAATATTACAACTTTTTTTATTATAGATTTTTAAATATATTAGGTTCTTAATAATATCAAATAAAAATTAAAGAACTTTTATTTAAACTTTTAATTAAACGGGATTTTTAAAGAGGAATTAAATTTGTATTTTCTGGGTAATAAAATAAATTTTCAAAGAATATGAAGGACCTAAAAAAATTGCGAAGGATTTTCAAGATTTTACGTTATTTTAAAAGATTAAAATATTTTCAAGACGTCAACTTGTTTTTTCTTTTTAATAAATTGAATGAATAATTGTTATTTTAACTTATATCCAAGGAATTTCAAATGATTTCTACTTCTGTCAATGGATTTGTACTATTTCAAGGGATTTTATACATTTTAAGTTATTTTAAAAGATTCGAAAAAATTCAAGAGGTTTAGTTTCACAAATTTGTTGAAGGATTAAAAAGCAAATCTTGGACAGAAATATTCAATTATATCAATTTAGTCTTTTTTCCGACTTTTTTTATGTTGCCTTGATGGATTTCCAATTACCTAAGTATATAACAAATTAAAAAAAAATTCTTTAAATAAAACTCGAAAAAAAATCATTTAACAATATTTGAAAATTATATAATTTATAATTTCTCATAAAAGGATTGTTTCTTCCTTTCTAAATGGAAAAATAATTGTTTATTCTTTTTCCTGTTTTTTCTTGAAAAAATATCACTTTTTCACCATTTTTTAGGCTTTTTTTCGCTTTCATACCTGTCAATTCTTGATAAATATTATTTATCTACTTCCTGAAGTGGAAAGCTATCATTAATTCAAGTGGTTTTTTTTTCTAATTCAGGTGATTGGTGTTCGTTCTGGGGAGGAAATTGCAAAGTGCAAGCAAGTTTTCTGTGATCCCACCTACGTGCCCGATCGGGTCAAGAAAACTGGTCAGGTCGTTAGGTGTATTTGCCTCATGGATCACCCGATATCAAACACGGGAGACGCCTTGTCCACGCAAATTATCATTCCTCAAAAACAGGTGAGAGTGAAAACACAATATTGCACTTTTTATGCTTAGTTTAATCACTTAAAAAACTGAGTTATTGCAGGCCTCGGACTCACCATTCTATTGACAATTTTTTCAACGATTACACTATTTTACTACTATTTCGAAAAAATTACACTAAAGACACTATTTTTTCCAAAATAAATTTGCAACCAGATAGTTAAATTTTCAACGAAAAATAGGAATTCTCAAAAAATTATAATAATTTTCTAAAAAAACGGGTGAATTTTGTACACCAAATTGTTGAATTTTCAATTTTTTTATTTTTTTTTTGATAGTTGAATACAACACAAAAAGATAAATTTTCAACAAAAAAGGGAAAAGTTTAATCTTTCAGTTAAAACCATTAACTTTAAAACAAAAAAAAATGATTTAAAAAACATTGAAAAAAATTGATTTATTTTATTGAAAATGAAACTTTTTTATGGTTTGTTTTTTCTGTTCAATGCCACTATTTGATTAACAATTTATGTATTTTATTTAAAATTCATCATTTTAGTGGAAAATTTAACTATTTTTTTAATTATTCTTTTTTTTCTGTAAATGGATGTTTGGTTGAAAATTGATGTACTTTCTTTACAATTGATCATTTTGGTAGATAAATGAACTAATGTTTTGATTAGTTTTTTTCATTTTTGGTGGAAAATTAATCTTTTTTAATAAAAAATTCTATTATTTGGCTCTAAATTCATGAACTTTGTTGAAAATGCAAACATTTGGTTAAAAATTAATTTTTTCAACTGGAAATTAAACTTCCATTTTTAGTTGAAAAACTGTATTTTTCAGTTGAAATCTGAAATTTTTTGTTAAAAATTGATGTACTTTCTTTAAAATTGATCATTTTCTTATATAATTAATTTTCTCGGTTTAAAAATGATATATCTTTTTAAAATTTTAATATTTTATGGATTTAATCCAAAATTGATCTAAAATTCCACTATTTTATTAAAAATTTATGTATTTTTTTGAAAATTCATCATTTTGGTAGAAAATTTCACTAATTTTTTAATTATTTTTTTTTCCATTTTCCGTAGAAAATTAATCTTTTTTAATACAAAATTCTATTATTTGGCTCAAAATTCATGAACTTTGTTGAAAATGCAACTATTAGGTTGCAAATTAATTTTTTCAACTAGAAATTAAACTAATTCATTTTTAATTGAAGTCTGAAATGTTTGTTTTAAAATTGATGAATTTTCTTTGAAATCAATCATTTTGGTAGAAAATTAATTTTCTTGGTTTGAACATGATTTTTTTTTTTGTTTGAAAATTTTAATATTGCTTTATTTATGTTTATTTGAAACATGAAATCGATTTATTTCGTTGGAAATTGAACTATTTCATCGATTCTTTTTTCTTTTTTATGTAAAATATCACTATTTTGATTAAGAATTAATGGATTTTGTTTGAATATTCATGATTTTAGTAGTCAATTTAAATTTGTTGTTTGTAAAATAATTTTCCGTAATAAAAATTTAACTATCGCGTTACTGGTTGAAAAGTGATCTTTTTATTTGAAAAATTCAACTATTTTGTTGCAAATTCGTCTTTTTTTATATAAAAAAATCTTCGTGCTAGCTAGAAAATTAAATTATATTAATTTTCCAAAAAAACAGGCGAATTTTGTACACCAAATTGTTGAATTTTCAAGACGAAAGAGAAGAAAATTCGTTTTTTTTATTTCCGAAAATTTATTTAATTTACTAGAAATTCTTCTTTCTTAGTAAAAAATTCAAATGTTCGGTTAAAAATTTATTTACATATTTTGTTATAGTCATTTAACTATTTTTTGTTTTAAAATAAAAATATTTTTCAGTTGGAATATTAACTTTACGTTTTTCGTAGAAATTAAATATTTTTTGATTGAAAATTCGTTGTTTGTTTGTTAAAAAATTAATTTCTTTAACTAAAATTTAACAATGATGTTGAAAATTCAACGGCTTTGTTGAAAATGAAATTTTTTATTTAAAATTCAACTATTCCATTTTGGTAGATAATTAATTTTTTTAAATTTTAAATTCGATTTATTTTGTTGAAAATTTAAACTATTTTATGGATTGTTTTTTTTCTTTTTTTTCTAATCTAAAATGCATAATTTTAGTAGAAAATTTAATTTTTTTTAATTAGTTTTTTTTGTCAATTCTAGTAAACGATATTCCGTTTTTGTTAGAAAATTGATCTTTTTTAGTTAAAAATTCTATTCTACCTGAAACTTTTAGTTGAAAAATTGATTTCTTTTGTTGAAAATTTAAGTATTTTATGGATTCATCACTATTTGATTAACAATTTATGTATTTTATTGAAAATTCATGATTTTAGTAGAGAATTGAATAATTATTTTAATTAGTCTTTTTCTTGGCTGCAAATGGTTTTGTTGTTGTTGAGAATTCTACTATTTGGCTCAAAATTCATATAGTTCGTTGAAAATGCAACCATTTAATTGAAAATTAAACTATTCCATTTTTAGTTGAAAATCTATCTTTTTTAGTTGGATCCTGCAATTTTTAGTTGAAGTATTTTAGTTTTGTGAATTTTTTTTAGATAATTAATTTTCTTGGTTTAAAAATTGATTTATTTTGTTGAAAATTTAACTATTTTGTGGATTCTTTTTTTATCTAAAATTTCCTCATTTTTGTATTTTGTTGAAAATTTATATATATTTTTCAATTAGGTTTTTCGGTCATTTTTTTATAGAAAATCTGATTTCTTTTGTTGAAAATGTAACTTATTTATGGATTTTTTCTTTTTTCTCTCTAAAATTCTACTTGTAAAAAATTCTGACACTGTTAACACTATTTTCGATGACTAAAGTGAGTAGTCTTTGGCCTGAAATTGTACGAAACAGGAATAAAAATGGTAAAATTTCTATCCAAGGTTGGACGTCATTCCGACATTTACGTATCCGTCGTCTCATACACGCACCAGGTGGCCGCAAAGGGCTGGTTCATTGCTATGGTGTCAACCACAGTCGAGACGAACAATCCGGAACTCGAAATCAAGCCGGGTATCGACCTGCTGGGTCCAATCAAGCAGAAATTCATCTCAATTTCTGACTACCTCGTGCCGACAGACGACGGCACCCAGAGCCAGCTCTTCGTCTCGACGAGTTACGACGCGACGACGCACTTTGAAACCACCTGTCTCGACGTCCTTGACATATTTAAACGCGCCACCGGCGAGGAGTTTGACGTGAACAAAGTCAAGCACGAACTCGGCGACGAGGAACAGTAACTATAAATCGGCCGGGCTATTATCCGTGGTCTGTGAAAAGAAGAAGAGGAAGAAGAAAAACAACAACGACAAACAGAACAGAGCCCCCCCACCCCCCTATTTGATTAAAAACCGTCACTCCCAGTTGCGCAGAGTGAGCGGAGCCTAAAAATCCCGGGATGTCTTTCTCGAGGAATTTTTGCTGTCGATGGATTCTGATGAGATATTCACAGAGAGAGGGATAGGAAAATTTTTTAGGGAATATTTCTAGTTAAGTTACGCGATAAGTGGAGACAAATGGGGCGATTGCATTTAACGAACAAAGGGATACAATGAGGAAGAGAGAGAAGGAAACTGGTAAAATATTGGAAAAAAGAAAGAAAAAAAATTGGTCAATTCAGGATTTCCAACTCTTACCGATACTACTGCATATACTGAATAAAATTGTAAAAGAAAGTTGACGCGCATCTTGAGCGAAGATATTACAAATGTACCATATTTTAACTAACGAGATGTTACACTGATTATTATAAATACTGTAAACGAATGGTCTATTATGAGTGTGATCGATGCGAGAGAAAGAGAACTAATTAACGTGGTAATAATTTGGTAGATGGGGGGAGAAAAAGTGCTGAACTGTGCGCACACAGCCTCCCAAGTTTAAAAAAAATTCCTACGTTCGTAACAAAAAAAAAATTAAAAAAATATCTATAAAAAAACCTGACGGCAGGCCTCTTTAGCAGTAATATGGTCTCTGGATTATTGTCATGCCTAGTAGTGTAGCTGTGCCGGTGATGGTCCACTTGCCGACCCAATGCTGACTCGCCGACTCTATTATTTTTCAGTCGATAATGCAGATTTCTACCATATCTTGAGCTGGCACAGCTTTACTACTAATAGCAGTAATAATAATTATTATTATCATTGTGTAAAATGTACGAGGATCTACAAAGGTATTGTAATACGGGAATCTAGATTTAGGGGAGAAGAAGTACACGTTAAAGACAGACGTATTTTGAAGGACTTGGCGAAAAATGGGGCAGGAAGTGCATGAATAAATCACTGTAATTAATAAGGTATTTTAACGAGATTTGCGGAATACTTTGTGTCGTGGAAAATTGAATTTTGGAGGGCTTGGGAAATATAGATTATATTTTCTTTGCCTGACGTGAATAATAATGTGTCGTCGTGATTATTAATTGTCATTAATTAGTTGTGTAAGTAAGTAAGAAAGAAAGAAAGAAAAACGGACATTGTCACGGATTTTCGTCTTTGGTCTTTGGTCTTTCGTCGTGCTTCCACGCCCTTTTGCATCACACAGCGCTGCAGTTTCTTGAGACACGCAAATCCATATAACGTACAATCTCACAAAATATCACAAAAGGTTTCGCCCAGCGAAACACTCGTCAGTATGTTGCGATTACTGTAATAGGAGAAGTAAGGAATAAAAACATATTGTGCTACTTTCTCTCTTATATTTGCCTTTTTTATTGTTTAAAATATAAAATAATTTAGACATTACAGACTTTACAGAATATGCTTCTGTGTAGATTTTTTTCCATGTTGATGGTGGAGAAATTAAAATTTCGCTTGGAGGCTCCGAATTGTCGGTGTTTGGGCAATTATAAGCAAATTGAGAATTCCTTATTTTTTAGTTTGAAATTAATTATTTAACTAAAAATTAAATTATTCTATTTTTAGTTGAAGAAATTTTTCATTGAAAATGATGTATTTCCGTGAAAATTTATCTTTTTAATAATAATAATAATAATTAATTTTCTCGGATAAAAATTGATTTATTTTCTTGGAGATGTAACTATTTTATAAATAGAAAATTGAATTGTTTTGCTAAAAATTATTTTGTTTGTTGCTGATAATGGATTTTTTTAAATCAAAATGTAACTATTAAATTTTTGGTAGAAAGTTAATCTTTTTTTTTTAATTCTACTATTTGGCTAAAAATTCATCTACTTTGTTGAAAATTTTTCTTTTTTTCGTTGAAAATGGAATTTATTTGATTGAAAATACACCTGTTTTGTTAAAAATCTTCTGTTTTTGTTGAAAATTAATCTTGGCTAGAAATTCATCTATTTTGTGTAAGAATGTTGAATTTTTTTTAAAGACATTTTTCTTGGTAAAAAAATTAATCTTTTTAGTTGTAACTTTATTTCTTTGATTGGAAATATAACGATTTTCATGAAAATTCGTTGTGTTTTGTTTAAAAATTAAATTATTCTATTTTTAGTTGAAGCGTGAAATTGTTCATTGAAAAATTAGGTTTTTAATCATTATTATTAATAATTAATTTTCTTGGGTAAAAATTGATTTATTTTGTTGGAAATGTAACTATTTTTATAAATTTTGTTTGTTTAAAATTCTACTATTTGATTCACAATTTACGTTTTTTTTTTTAATATTCGCCATTTTAATAGAAAATTGAATTGTTTTGGTAAAAATTAGTTTGTTTTTGAAAAACATTTTTCTTGGTAAAAAATTAATCTTTTTAGTTGTAACTTTATTTCTTTGATTTAAAATATAACGATTTTCTTGATAATTCGTTGTTTTTTGTTTAAAAATTAAATTATTCTATTTTTAGTTGAAGCCTAAAATTTTAGGTTGAAAATTCTGTACTTCTGTGAAAATTGATATTTTTTGTAGATAATTAATTTTCTTTGGTTAAAAATTGATCGATTTTTTGTCTGAAATTTTACTGTTTGATTCACAATTTATGTATTTTGTTGAAAGCTCATCACTTTAATAGAAAATTGAACCATAACATAGTTATATTTTCAACGAAAAAATCAATTTCTAAGCAAGAAAATTTATTGTCCACAAAAAAGATATATCGCAGAAATATAAAAATTTTCCAACCCAAAATTGAAGGCTTTAAATAAAAACAGAATAATTTAATTTTCAATTGAAAAATTAATTTTTAATCCGAAAACAACGAAATCAGAAAAAAGTCGTTAAATTAAAACAAAAACGAATATTCTAAAAAGTATTTGAACCTTCTACCAAATAGTTAAATTTTAAGATTAAAAATATCAATTATTAACCAAAAATGTCTTCAAAATGTCTTTTTTGGAAAAAATTATTTTTCTTGGTAAACAATTCCTCTTTTTGGTTGTAACTTTATTTGTTTAGTGGAAAATTTAAAGCTTTTGTATATTTTTTTTAGTTGAAGTCTCAAATTTCTGGTTTAAAAATGATTTATTTCCGTGAAAATTCATCTTTTTGATCGATAATTAATTTTCTTGATTAAAAAATAATTTCTGTTGTTAAAAATGTAACCATTATATGGATGTTTTATTATTTTTTAGCTAAAATTAGATTTGATTAAAAATGCATGTATTTTGATGAAAAATTTATTATTTTAATAAAAAGTTAAACTACTTTAATAAAAATGGTTTTTTTTTGTCGTAAGTGATTTTTCTTTAAATCAAAATGTAGCTATTCTATTTTTGGTAGAAAATTAATCTTTTTTAGTTGAAAATTCTACTATTTGGTTGAAAATTAATTTTTTAACTGAAAAGTTGTCTGTTTCATTTTTTGTTGGAAAATTATCTCTTTAATTAAAACTCACGCATTTTGTTGAAAATGTCTTTTGGGAAAAAATTATTTTTCTTTTTAGAAAATTCATCTTTTTGGTTGAAATTTTATTTCTTGGTTGGAAAATTAATCGATCTTTTTGAGAACTCGTTTTTTAGGTAAAAATTAATTTTTCAACTGCAAATTAAATTATTCTATTTTTAGTTGAATCCTGCAATTTTTTGTTGGAAAATTATGTATTTCCGTGAAAATTTATCTTTTTTACAGATAATTAATTTTCTTTGTTAAAAACTAATTTCTGTTGTTAAAAATATTAATATTTTTTTTATCGTTTCGCTAAAAATGCAACTGTTTAAATTTTTGGTTAAAAATTAATTTTTTAACTAAAAAATTTAACTGTTCAATTTTTGGTTGGAAAATTATCTTTTTTAATAAAAAATGTACGTATTTAGTTCAAAATTTGACTTTTTTGGGGAATTTTGTTCAGAATTCGTTGTTTTTTTGTTTGTTAAGAATTCATTTTTTCAACTGATAATTAAAATTCCATTTTTAGTCGAAAATCTGTCTTCTTTAATCGAAGCGTGAATCTTTTTGGTCGATAATTAATGTTCTTGGTTAAAAAATTATATATGTTGTTAAAAATTTAACTATTTTATGTTATTTGTTTTTTTAGCAAAGCTTCTACTATTTCATTAAAAATTTACGTATTTTGTTAAAAATTCATAATTTTATTAGAAAATTTTTTTTGTTTCAAATGATATATTAATGAATACGTATTTATATTATTTACAATTTATCTTAGGGTTTTTGGCGAAGAAAATTTATTAATAATTCTTATTTTTTGTCTACTGCTCTAGACTCAATATTTATTAATTTTAATTTTTAAAATATTAAGTCTATACCATTAGACAAAAAATTAACATAAAAAAATTAAATTAACTGAGTTTAAAAACGTACAATCTGTTATCGCGAGAGCCGACGACGACGAAGTCTTGGTGCAAAACTGCCGACGAGAAAACATCGCCATCGAGTTTATGGCTCGCTAAAATTTTTCCAGTGCTCGAGTCGATAATTTGCAAGGTGCCATCGATGCAGGCGTTTAAAATAATTTCATTTGAGTGCCAAGGAGTTGCGATAATCGGACTCTCGGTCATCGTCGAGTATCTTAAAGTTGGTTTCGAATTGCATCCGAGCCGATAGAGAGTTTTATTTCTACTTGCAAAAATTATACTCTCGTCATTCGGTTCTGAATTATTTACAAGAACCAAGTGGGAAAATATATTTCCATCTATAGCGTAAGTCCACAACTGAAAAAGAGTTTTTTGTTGTTGTTTTTATTGAAGATAGGGGTCGTGCGTAAATTAAGCAGTCTTTTTTCTTTTGATATTAAATTTAAATATTTAGTCAAAAGACGAACTAATTGATTAAAAATTCCTTTTTTAGTTGAAGATTCGTCATTTTAGTTAAAAATTCAGTTCCTTGGTCGAAAATTTAACTATTTTTTTTAGAATTTATATACTTTGTGGAGATTTAATCTTTTTTTTGCTAGAAATTTAATCTTTTTGATTAAAATATCAACTATTTGGTTTTTCTTTGAAAATACATGTTTTTGGCTGGAAATTTAAATATTCCATTTTTGATAACATTTTTAACAAAATTTAGTTAAAACTTCAACTACGTGTTTGGAAATTAAACTGTTTTTGTTTTAAAATAAAAATATTTTTTTAGTTGAAATATTAACTGTTGCATTCTTTGTTTCTTAAAAATTATTTTTTTTTACGTAAATATTTAATAATTTTGTTAAAAATGTAACTGTTTGGTTGAAAATTAATTTTTTGTCATAAAAATGTAACGATTGCATTGTTGGTTAAAAATGTATTTATTTTGTCGAAAATTCGTCTTTTTTGGTTGTTAAAAATTACTTTTATTAAACTGAAAATTTTACAATTTTTTTGGAAGTTAAATTATTTGGTAGAAAATTCATTGTGTTGGCTCAAAAATATTTATATTTACAATATTTAAAAAATATTCATTTTTTTTAGCATAAAATTAATCTTTATTTCTTGAAGATTCAAATATTAATTTAAAAATTTAATTATTTTGTTGATAATTCGTCTTTTTTGTAGAAAAAAATTTTTCTTTTTATTTAAAATTTATTTAATTTGTGGAAAAATCGTGTTTTTTAAAATATAAAATCAGTTTATTGTCTTAAAATTTAACTTTTTTGTTTTAAAATAATAATTGGAGAATTCGTCTTTTTGTTAGAAAATTAATCTTCTTGGTTGAAAATTCATTTTTTTATTGAAAATTCAACTGCTTTGTGGCAATTTCCTTTTTTGACTTGAAAATTCAACATTTTTGATTAAATTGTTTTATTTATTGACTGAAAAATCTGTCGCAGTTAAAAATTCAACTCTTGTTGAAAATTCGGTTTTTTTTATTTCAAAATTCATCCCTTCTTGATTAAAATATAAAATCAATTTGTTGTCTAAAAATTTAACTTTTTTTCTTTGAAAATAAAAATATTTTTTAGCTGAAGAATAATCTTTTTACGTTGAAAATTCGTTTTTTTTTTGTTTCTTAAAAATTAATTTCTTCAAACTAAAGTTTAACAATTTTGCTGACAATTCAGGTTTTCGAGTTGAAAATTAAATTATTACAAACTTGTATAATTTGTTCAAAATTCGTCTTTTTTTTAGAATATAATTTTTCTTTTTATTGAAAATTAGTTCTCCTCAATGAAAATTCAACTATACTATTTTTGGTTAATAATAATTCATATTTTTAATTTAAAAATTCATCAATTTTGACGAAACTCAATGTAATTTATTGAAAATTTCATTTTTTTTAGTAGAAAATTAGACTATTCGGTTACAAATTTATTTAATTTGTGGAAAAATCGTGTTTTTTTAAATATAAAATCAATTTCCTGTCTAAAAATTAAAATTTTTTTGTTTTAAAATCAAAATATTTTTTAGCTGAAATTTAATATTTTTAGGTTGAAAATTCGTTTCTGGTTTCATAAAAATTAATTTCTTCAAACTAAAATGTAAAAATTTTGTTGAAAATTCAGGTTTTCGAATTGAAAATTATACTATTACAAATTTTTATAATTTGTTGAAAATTCATCTTTTTTGTAGAAAATAATTTTTCTTTTTATTGAAAATTAGTTCTCCTAAATGAATATTCAACTATACTATTTTTGGTTAATAATCATTGATATTTTTAGTTTAAAAATTCATCAATTTTGACGAAACTGAATGTAATTTATTGAAAATTTATTTTTTTTAGTAGAAAATTAAACTAATCGGTTAAAAATTTATTTAATTTGTGGAAAAATCGTGTTTAAAAAAAATATAAAATCAATTTCTTGACTAAAAATTGAACTAATTTGTTGAAACTTTAACTGTTTTGTGGAAATTTCCTTTTTTGGCTTTAAAATTCAACATTTTGGATTAAATTGTTTTTATTTATTACTGAAAAATCTGTCGCAGTTAAAAATTCAACTCCTGTTGAAAATTCGTTTTTTTTATTTCAAAATTCATCCCTTCTTGACAGAAGTTTCCACTTTTTTCATTAAAAATGCAACTATTTGATTTAAGATTCAAATATTTAATTGAAAATTCATCTTTTTTACTTAAAACTCTTTTTAAAACTCGTTAAAACTCTTTTTTAATTAAAGCCTTTTTGGTTAAAACTTACGGACTCTGAAAAAGTTTAGATAATTTATGCACAGCTCCATTGAAAAAATGTCTTGATTTTATTTTTGATATTCTAATTTGTACCTTTTGGCCAAATGCAATGTCAAAACAGGTTAATTTTCCAGATACGTTTGCGAAGACAACGGTGCCAGATTTGAAAATTGCTGGTGCTGAGAATATAGGATCCAAGAGTGAATTTCGCCACTTGATCTCTCCTGAAACTTGATCTAGAGAGATGCAAGTTCCGTCCAGGGTTCCAAAGAGAAGAGTTCTAGTTTCAAAATGAAGACGAGCTGTTGCGGAAATGCTTCCTTCGCTTGCTTTTCTTCTCCACAATTCTGTTCCAGTCTGACGAGTTCGAAAAGCGCCGGTTTAAATTTATACTTACATATTAATAGTAATAATAATAATTTATAATTCTTACAACTTTTCAATTACGAAAAAAAGAAAGCCGTTACAATTTCGTTACAATTTCGTTACAAAATCGTTACAATTTTAATTGTTCTATTAAAAAAAAATTCACTTGAAACAACTTAAAATTAAAAATTTACTACAATTTAAACAAATTTTCAGTTAAAAAAATGTTAATCGTTTAATTTTTTTTAATTAAAATTGTTTAAAATGATATAATTTTGATAATTGATCAATTTACTAAATCATTATTCAATTTAGAGCATTGAAAATAAAAACGTGTCGTAGATATATATTTTTAAACCAGAAATCTCTAAAGCATTCAATTAATATACATTTTAATTTGTCATTTTTTACATTTAAAATTTAAATATTAAATTTGTGGCAGAAAATTGATATTTTTTGTTTTAAATTCGTCTTTTTGGTTTAAAATTCCACTATTTGGCTGAAAACTTTTTTTCTTTATTGATTTCAGCTGTTCCAAATTCAAAATTTAAATAATTTCTGGTTGAAATATCCAATATTACATTTTGCGTTGAAAACTAATGTTTTTGGTTTAAAATTATTTTTTTTAACTGAAAATTTAACTTCCATTTTCCGTGAAAAATTGATCTTTTTTAGTTTAAAATTCAAGTATTTGGTAGAAAATAAATTTTATTGGCAATAAATTCACTGGTTTGAAAATATTCAAAAAGATTCAATCATTTTATTGAAAATTTGTCTTTTTTGGTTAAATACCATTGTTTTTTATTTAAAATTTAAATCTTTTTTTTTGGTTGAAATATCATCTATTATATTTTTTCGTTGGAAATTCATCTTTTTGGTGAAACATAATTTTTTTTACCGAAAAATGTACTATTCCAGTTTTTGTAGAAAAATGATATTTTTTAGTTGAAAATTCATCTATGTGGTTATAAAATTCCGTAATCTGATAAAAATGAGTAATTTTTAAACAAAAAATTCAACTATTTGTTTGAAAATATACGTTTTTTTTTATCAAAATTGATCTTCCTTGGCAAAAAATTATTCATCTTTGGTTGAAAATTTATTAATTCTTTAAAGATTTATTTTTTATTTGTAGAAAACCGATTTTTCTGGTAAAAATGCAACTGTTGGGTTGAAAATTATTTTTTTTTCAAATTACAGATTCAACATTATTGTTGAAAATTTGCATTGTTTGATTAAATTCAACTGTTTTTTATTTAAAATAAAAATATTTTATAATTCAAATAAATTTGAATGAACTGTTTCGTTGAAAATTCATATTTTAGGGTTGAAAAATAAATATCTAAAATAAAATAAGCGTCAATCAAAGTACAAAGCTCTTTTAAATAATGTTATCAAATGTAAATAATATTTAGAAAAATTTTCATTTTAATATCGATACCATATGAAATCACAATTCTACTGGAATAAAATTAGTTTTCCAATTTTCCAAGTATTCTTTACCTCTAATGAAAGACAGTACATGTGTTTATCATAAGATCCCACGAAAATTAATTTTTTTTCTGAACACGTTGCTGCTGTACATTTTACTGCATCTTCAGTTTGAAATTTCCAATATATTTCACCACTCTTCAGATTTAAACAATATACAAATCCATCATAGCAACCTGAAAAATGTAGAATAAAAGTCAAGATAAAAAAAAGGTGCGTGGGATTGCAAAATATTGCATGGGATTGCATTTTAATAATTAATAACACCTACCCACGACTCCGCGAAAGTTATCGAAAACTAGAACTGAAGCTTCGATTCTATCTGGCAATCGGATAAAATAATTTTCAGAAGAATTTAATTCGATCGTGCAAATTAAACCCGAATGAGAACCAACAGTGGCAAATATTTTTCCCCTAGAAATATACAACATCTATAATTCATCACCAGTATTTAAAATTAAAGTCTAAAATAAAAATACCTGGAATATTCAAAAACAGTCGGAGATGCGTCCACACACTTTTTCAAGTCGTAACTCTTCAAAAATTCAAATTTAATTCCCTTCTTTAAAGAGTATTTCCCTTCGTTTTCTATTCGATCTTCTCCACTTTTAAAACCTCTGCACTTTTGCCACAAACATCTGTCAATCATTTCATCAGAATTATTGAATTTTTTCGATTCTTTCACTGATAGTGAAATTTTCTTCCTCGAACCGGAAGCTGAAGATTCATTTTTAGTTTCAAATTTTATATTCTTTTCACTGCCAGAATTAGGTTCCCTTCTAACTTGATTTTTGAGATAGGCAAGGCATTCAGGAAAATCTGAATCTTTCAGAAGCATGCCGATTAAATCGGGAAACTCTTGATTAAATTTTTCCGAAAGAGAATTTACAATTTGAAGAGCTGCTATCGAAGTTCCGCCAGATTTCAAAAATCCAGTTTCGAGAGAGCCTGCAGTTAATCTCCATAAACTTTGCAATTCATTTTCCAAATTCTTGAATGAAATATTTTTAGATGAATTTTCAATTATTTTCTCTAAGGATCGAGAACAAACTTTTCCATTTGATGTGAGGGGGAAGTGATCAATCAAGTGGATTTCGTCTGGTCGATAATAATCGGGCAGATTTCTCAGATTATTCATTAAATCAATTTTTATATTCTCCTCTACGCTTTTTTTAATATTTGTTAATTCAGAGACACAAATGTGCAACTTGTGATTTTTATCGTTCCAAATTGCAAGACAATTTTGTATAGAGTCCATTTTTAAAATGGTATTTTCTAGTTTGCAGAGATCGACTCTGTTTCCAAATCTTTTTATTATCTTATTATGTCTTCCTTTGTAAAATATACGCCTCATCTTATCAATCTAAATAAAATTAAACAGTTTTATTGAAAAATAAAATAAAGTTAAAGTATCTATAAATAAATTTCGTACCATTACTTCATCTCCAGTATTTCGAAATACTGGGTCTCTAGATGAACTTATTTCTTCTTCATCTATACTACAAATTCTTGTTCTACTACCTGCAAAAAAAGATTTTGATTTCCCCCGCGGGGTAAAAATGTGATTGTAAATAGTTGCATAGGATTGCAAAAGATTGCATCAGATTAGAAAAGATAGCATGCGATTTTAGAAGATTTCAGGAAATTTGAAAAGATTGCATGGTAATTCAGAATATTGCATGGGATTGCAAAATATTGAATGGAATTGTAAAATCTTGAATTGGATTGTAAAAGATTACATAGGATTGCACAAAACTGCATGGGATTGCAAAAGATTGGATTGGATTGAAAAGTTTGCATAGGATTGCGCATAATTTAATGGGATTGCATGGGATTTCAAAAGATTGCATTGGATTGAAAATATTGCATAGGATTGCACAAAATTTAATGGGATTGCAAAAGATTGCATGGGATTGCACAACATTTAATGGGATTGCAAAATATTGCATGGGATTCCCAAAGACTGGATTGGATTGAAAAGATTGCATAGGATTCAGCAAAATTTAATAATATTTCAAAATATTGCATGGGATTACAAAGGATTGCATGGGATTGCACAAAATGTGATAGGATTGCAAAATATTGCATGGGATTCCAAATGACTGGATTGGATTGAAAAGATTGCATAGGATTCTACAAAATTTAATAAGATTTCAAAATATTGCATGGGATTACAAAGGATTGCATGGGATTGCACAAATGTAATGGGATTGCAAAATATTGCATGGGATTCCAAAAGACTGGGTTGGATTGAAAAGATTGCATAGGATTCCACAAAATTTAATAAAATTTCAAAATATTGAATGGGATTACAAAGGATTGCATGGGATTGCACAAAATGTAATGGGATTGCAAAATATTGCATGGGATTCCAAAAGACTGGATTGGATTGAAGAGATTGCATAGGATTCCACAAAATTTAATGGGATTGCAAAATATTGCATGGGATTGCATGTGATTCCAAAAGATTGGATTGGATTGTAAAAGATTGTATAGGATTGCAAAAAATTTAATGGGATTGCAAAATATTGCATGGGATTGCAAAGGATTCCATGTGATTCCAAAAGATTGGATTGCATTGTCAAAGATTGCATAGGATTGTACAAAATTTAATGGGATTGCAAAATTATGCATGGTATTGCAAAGAATTGCATGGGATGCCAAAAGATTGGATTGGATTGAAAAGATTGCATAGGATTGCGCAAAATTTAATGAGATTGCATGGGATTCCAAAAGATTGGATTGGATTGAAAATATTCCATAGGATTGCACAAAATTT
>JAWWLR010000054.1:91356635-91368894 GCA_035041075.1 Acraspis erinacei | reverse complement strand
AATTTATTTCAATTAGATATGATGACGTTTTTTAGCACTAAATATGAATTTTCAATCAAAAAGGACAACTTTTCAACAAAATATAGTTGTATTGCTAACCAAATAATTAAATTTTAAACAAAATAGAGGAATTCCCAACAAAAAAGACAATAGCTAATATTTCAAACAAACGAGATTAATTTTAAAACAAAGAAGAGGAATTTTCAACAGAGGTCAACTTTCCAAACAAAAAAGCCGAATTATCAACGAATCAAAAAATTTATTATTTTCTGGTTCAAAAATATGATTTTTTAACTAGTTTTGTATTTTTAACCAATAAAGAGGAAATTTAAAAACGAAAAGATTAGTTTTCTACCAAAAATTATGAGTTTTCAACTAAAAAGGATAAATTTTTAACCAAGAATGGAAATTTCATTTTCAGATCAAAAAATTCATTTTCAATCGAGGAGATAAATCTTTAACAACAAAATATGTTTATCAAATTAGTTCTACTTTTACCCAAGTAAATTGAATTTTCAAATAAAAAGAATTAATTTTCAACGAAATAGTTACTTAATGTTACGAATCTTCCATAAAAAAATTATTTTTTAGGAAAGTGATGCAAAACTTTCTAAATTATTTTTATTTTAAATAATTTAAAAATCCTTAACATTCTTCAAAATTTTGAAAAATTTACAGTTTGTTTTGCACTTTTTAATTTTTTCAGAAATTTTAAACATCAGTTAAAATTATTGGAATTTTTCATACAATTTTTTTTAAATCCGGCCAAATTAAACAATTTCCTTAAAATCTTCCACATTAAATGTTGATAGATTTGTAGACCTTTACAAATCTTTTTAAATATTATTTTAAAAATAATTTTCAATTTCCCCAGGCAAAGTTTTTCTTCTTCTGAAGCCTAAGAATAACCGGTGTTATTTATACATCAAAATTCAACAATTTCATTCACAAATTAATTTTTATTAAGTAGGACATTTCAAATTTTTTTTATTTATTTTTCAATACTGAATTTACAATCACTTCTTTTAAATAAACAGTTAGATATTTCAAAATATTAGGTAATTGTTCTTCTTAATTAAAAAATTTCAAATTTAATAAAAGCCTTGAAATATGAACATATTATTTTGAAGTTATTTTTAAATTGAAACTAGTTTATAAAGTTTCAATCGGGCTAATACATTTGTTTAACTAAGAAGACTTTCCAATTAAAACAGTTTATTTGTTAACGTTAGAAACTTTTCAATTGAACAATTTTAAATGAAATGCAGATAATCTGCCAAATTTAGAACTTTTATAAATTATAGAGTTCAAAGATTCAGATTAAGTTCCAAAAATATAAACCCACGTTAAAAATTCCAGTATTTCAAATAAAAGAATCTTTAAAAATTGTCAAAAATATATTATTTTCAGTAATTTTGAGCTAAAAACATTAAAAAAGGAAAAATATATTTTTTTAACTTGACAGTTTCTAAATTAGAAGTTAAATTATTAATTTCATTTTAAATACTTAAAGAATCCTTGAAAAGCTTTAAAATTTTATTTCAAAACCTTCAATAGGACACTCTTTCTTTGTACGAAAAAATAGAGTAATTTTAAGATATATTTACAAGTTTAAAAAATATTCGAATTACGAATTAAAAACAAAATTGATATTTTTCCATATTTCAAACAAAAGATTTAAAATCTTTTTAAGAATCTTGAGTCTTAAAAAAAATTTTTTCTTAAGATTCCTAGGAAAATAAAAATTGTTTCTCATTTTGAAGAATTATTGTAGACGAAAATTTAAAAAAATGCTAAAAGATTTCCAAAACAATCGACAAAGAATCTGTGTAAATTCTAAGGATTTTTTATTAAGTTGTAGAATTTTTCAAAAATTGTAGGAAAAATTCTATTAGTTTTAAAATATATTTAGAAGCTCTAAAAAAATGTTAACACTTCGTTTAAATTACTTGTTATCATTTCAAGTTCATAATTAATTTTGAATCTTTTAAAAACTTCTAAATATTTGTTAAAATTACTTCTTTTAAATATTTGTTTACATTTTACTCGTTTTAAATGAACAATCAAATATTGCTAAATATTAAATAATTATTATTTTTCTAAATTAACAAATTTCAAATTAAATGGGCCAAAAATTCAAAATTTTATTTCAAAATCTTGAAAAAATTGCCTGGTGTTTGACATTTTTTCAAATTTTTAATTATTAAAAATTTTTTTCAGAACTTCTAAAACACGTTTTAAAATTATTCGAATTTTTCCTACAATTTTTTTTTAATTCTTCGAAATTGAACAAAATTTCTGTAAAATTCTCGAAATTCATTTTTAATAATTTTGCAAAGCTTTTTAAATCATTTTAAATATTCTCTTGAAATTAATTTTTCGAAATAAAAAATCATTTTCAATTTTTCTATAAAATGTTTGTTATTCTTCTGAAGCTTTCAAAATTCTCAAAAAACTTCTAAATGTTTTGGCGGTACACGTAGAAACTTCGTTTAAATTATTCGAAATCATTTCAAGATTTTAATTAATTTTGAACTTTTACAAAACTTTTAAGTATTTCTTCAATTGTGACGTTCAACGTTTAATATTTTTTTTTAGTTTTTAATATTTAATTTATAATTACTGATTTAGTCTGAAATAATATTTCTAATTTAATAAGAGCCTTTGATTATAAATATATTTTGAAGCTATTATAAAATTGGCAATAGCTTATAAATTTTCAAACGGGGGTTTCCATTTGTTTAACTAATAATACTTTCTAATTGAAAGTTTAACTTTTAACGTTAAAATCTGAAAATTCTAAAATTGTGAATCGATTCCGAATCGTCTTGTAAAATCAATTATTATTTACTTTTTAAATCTTAAAGTTCTTAAAGTTAAAACCAAAATCTTCAATTTAAAATTCTTCGAAATTTAAATTCTTTTAAGTCCTTAAAACTGAATTTTAAAATTCTTTAAATTAAAATGTATGTTTAAAAATAAAAATCTAAACTGGAACATTTTTAAAACGAAAGATATTCGAATTACACATTATAAACAGAATGATACCATAATTAAAAAAGACCACAAATTAACTAATTATTAAAAAAAAAAACAAAAAAAAAAAACGTTTGAAATTAAAGAAAGTTGGATATATATTCACTGTCATTTCCCAGTTTTCCGGTCCAGCGGCCACCCTGAAAATTGTTTAAATAAAAAACGTAAGCTGAAAAATAATAATCTAAAATGGAAAATTTGTCAAGTAATAAATATTTGATTTTTCTTCTAAAAATATATAAAGTAAGAATAAACTCAGTAGTTTCAATCCTAAATCCAAAATAAAAGAATAAACTCAATCTCTTTTAATTCTAATGCAATATTTATTCATATCTCTTTAACTCAGCTCTAAATGAATTTTCGATCCACTGCCCTTGAAGCTTCACAAACAATTAATATTATGCTTATATATCAATAAAGATCTTCACCGGAGCAGTCAATCAAAGACCTGGCCTGCTATTTCCTTAAACGTAAAATTACATTTCTTACAAATTACACCAGGACTACCTTCTTCATCGAGTCCTACATTTAAATTTTTAAAGCCTAGCAAAGAAAAAAAAAATATATTGAAAACAAAAATTGTCAGAGCGAAAATAGGGAGAGTGCACCAGTGATTAATTCAAAATGTTTTCCTTCTTATAATCTAAAATACACGTAGAAAAGAAAATTAAAATATAGCTGTACGCAACCCACACGCGTTCTTTCATTTTGTAAAAACGTAAAATCGTATTAACGATCGCCTGGACCACTCACCCATCATAGTGCGTTAAAATAGACGTATGGAATTCAACTCTGATTCTTTTTTCTTCCCCTTCTTCATAAGAAACAAAAAAAAAAAATTGTCTCAACATTCAAGAAAACAATATACAGAAATGATGCAATTCAAGCATTTCTTCTCTTTTTTTTATCTGCACGATGTCATATTACAAGTAATTTTTTTAGAAAAGGGCGTCTTGAAACGAAACCTGATTCTCACGTATAAACGCTCGCGTCGGAAAAGAAGTTTTAAATGAGAAACTCAAAGAAAAGAATAATGTTTTAAAAAAAAAGGTGAGGAAAAAAAACAACCAACAAAAAAACTTAAATACGAAGTATGAGTGAAGTCAGGGGGGCGGGGTGTGGCACAACAACAGGCAATCTATTTTTCCTCGCACCACTCGTTCTCTTTGCGAACTTGCTCCTCCTCGGCGTTGGAGAAATCGTTCTTAATATTGAAAGTCTTGCGAATTTCATCGGGCGTCTTTCCTTTGATCATGTTTGCAACAGTCTTGCATGTGACGTCGAGCAAGCCCTTGATGTCCAAGTAATTTGCGGCCAAAATCAATTCAAAAAGAGTACCCTGATCGACCTGTCAATCAATTACATTTCTTTTTAAATCCCATACTTTTATGGTTTAACACTGGCCTCGGGCTCACTTCAGAGAAAAAAAATTTTCCGGTCTCTTTCCGGTTAATACAATTTTAAAAAACAAACTCTGTTATAAACATTTTCCCATTTAAAGTAATAAAAAATAAACAACAAATTAAAGCATTTTGTATTGGAAAATTCAGAATTTTGAACATTCATTTTCAACCACGTTAACATTTTCAATACTCTGAATTAAAGAATCAATCAATGAACTTTAAAAAAAACTTAAATTATATTACTAAGTTATTTTCGGCTAGAAACATAAAAAATTTACAAATTTATAGTTTTTTTTTTAACTTTTGAGTTCTTAAATTAGAAGTTAAATTATTTCTATTTTAAATAGTTTAAGCACCCTTGAAAAACTTTTCAAATTTTATTTCATAATCTTGAGAAATCTAGAAATGGTTTGAAATTTTTTTTTCGAATTAAAAAAAATCTGCTTAAAATTTGTATTTATAAATAACAATTGAACACTTATTATTTGTGGAAAAAATCGAGTAATTTTAAGAGATATTTAGAAATTTTAAAAATATTCAAAATTGATTTAGAATTTAAAATTTATTTAAAATAATTTAAAGCCTCATTTAAAATGAAATGTAGATTTTGCAGATTTCAAACAAAAAATTTAGAAGCCTGTTAAGGATTGCGAAAGGCTAAAAAAGAAGAAAAACATTTTTTTTTAATGTCCATAAGAAAATGGAACAGGAATTTTCAGGTTGAAAAATTATTTTAACAGAATACTTAAAAAGATTTTAAGAGATTTTCAGAATTGTTAAAAAAGACCCTGGAAGATTTTAGTGATTTTTTTTAATTTGCAGATTTTTTAAAAATTTTAGGAAAAATTCTATTTATTTTAAAATAGGCGTAGAAGTTCTGAAAAAAAATCACACAATACAAATTGTAACGTTAAAAATTTAAAACCTTTTTGAAATTTAAACAATTCAAAGCTTTCTATGTCAAACAATTAAGTTTCAAATTGCTTACTTTTAAATATTTGGCTTGAATTTACTCGTCTTAAATTAACAGTCAAATATTGCTAAATATTAAATAATTATTCACAATATTTTTAATTGGATAAAAGCCTTTAATTAAGAATATATTATTATTAAGTTATTTTGAAGTTGAAAATAGTTTATAAAGTTTCAATCGCACCTTTAAATTTTGTTTAATGACTTAAAGACTTTCGAATTGAAGCAGTAACAATCTGGAAATTCTTAAACTTTGAACGAATTTAGAATTGTTTTATCAAATTAATTATTGTTTACTTTTTAATACTTAAGGGACAGATCAATTTTAAAAATTATTTATTCATTTATTTATAATGACATTGCTGGTAAAATAATACAGTTTTTTTAAATCAAAAATGTTTAATCAGTCTTCAAGGCTGCACTTTAAAATTCTTTAAATTAAAAATATACAAATTCAAAAAATAGTGTTAAATTCTAAGTTAAAAAATTACTATTCATAAAAAAATTAAATTAAAAAAAAATAGTTACATTTTCAAATAAAGTGATGAATTTTTAACTAAAATGATGCATATTTAACTAGAATAGTCAAATTTTGATTTAAAAAAAATGAATTTTCAAACAAAAAGATGAATTTCCAACCAAGAAGATAAATTTCTACCAAAAAGGACGAATTTTGAATAAAAAAAGTTAATTTTTCAACCAAAAATTGAATTGTTAATCCTTTTTTTAAATGATGGAATGTTAATTTGGAAAAGTGATATTTTCATTAAAAAAAATTTGTCATCCAAAATTTAAATTAAAAAATTATTTTCCACAAGAAATCAACTTTCAAAAACAACAAAACTAACTTTAAAAAAAAATAGTTACATTTTCAACCAAAGTAATGAATTTTCAAATAAGATTGTAAATCTTTAACTGGAATAGTTGAATTTTCAACAAATTAATTTTTACTGAAAAAAGATAAATTGTCAATACAAACTTAAATAAGTTAAATTTTAAGATAAAAAATTACTTTCTACAAAAAAATAAACTTTCAACAACAAAAAAACTATCTTTAAAAAAAAGCAGTTACATTTTCAACCAAAATTGTAAATCTTTAACTGGAATAGTTGAATTTTGAACCATAAAGATGCATTCTTTAAATCATATTATTGAATTTTCAACCAAGAAGAAGCTTAATTTTTACAACAAAATATAAATTTTCACTTGAAAAGATCATTGTTCAACCAAAAATTGCATAAACAATTTTCAACCAAAAAAAGAAACAAATTTTCAATAAAGCAGTTAAATTTTCATTTAAAAAATGCCTTTCCTTTTAAAGAAAAAACTAGTTTTCAATGAAATAGCTCATATTTTGAACCAATGAAATGAATTTTTAAATAAAATGATGAAATTTCAAAAAAGAAAATTATATTTCTACAAAAGAGTTTTACTTTCGAAAAAGTAATTTTATTTCAAACCTAAAAGATGAAGTTTCAACCACAATTATAAATATTTAACTGTACTACTTTAAATTTTAACCGAAAACAAGCATTTTTAAATGAGAAAATTAACTTAAACAGCGAAAGATTGTTGTCTATAAATAAAAAATCAATTTTCAACCAAATATGTCGATTTTCATCGAAATAGTTTAATTTTTTCAATTAAAAAATACAAAATTTCATTTAAATTGTTGATGTTTGAACACGAAAAGATCCATTTTAAATCAAATTGATGATTTTTTAAACCACAATGATGAATCTTTAACTGGAATAGTTGAATTTTATACCAAATAAATAAATTTTCACCCATAAAAATTAATTTTCTACAAAAAGGCGAATTTCTCACAAAGTAAATAACTTTAAAAATAATTAGTTTAATTTCTAAATAAATAAAAATGAAATTATAAATTATGACAGAAACTTTTTATTATTGAAAATAATTTGTTCAGTAGAAAATTCGTATTTTTGGCTAGAAAATTGATTAATTTAGTCGAAAATTTCACGATTTGGCTGTAAATTTATTAATTACGTTGAAAATTCGCCTTTTTGGTAAAAAAAAACTGAAACTTTTTGGTTGGATGTTTTGTTGGTTCAAGAATCATAATTTAGGTTAAAAATTAATTTCATTTAACTGTTTTTTGTTTTATTTAATTCAACTGATAGGTTAAAAGTATAATTTTTGGCTAAAAAATGATGTATTTTATTGAAATAATATTCTAGGGTTTGAAACTTAACTGTTTTGTAGAAAAACATTTTTTTACTGGTAAGAAATTCAACTACTGACTGGAAAATAATTTTTTGTTGTTAAATTCAACTGTTTTTAAACATTTTTAATTACATTTTTTTCAAATATCAATTATTACATTTTTTGTTGAAAATTGACACTTCTGTTGAAAGTTCACATTCTTTCGTTAAAAATTCAACTGTTTTAGTCACGGATTCAAGCATATTGTTTAAAATTCGTGTTTATTGTTTAAAAACAGCAAAATTCGTCTTTTTTGGGAGTCAAAAATGTAATTTTTTTAATGGAAAATTTAATAATTTTGTGGAATATTCTTGTTTAAAGATTCGTTTTTTTGTTGTTGGTTAATTCGATCTGTTCTTTATTTTAAATTAAATTATTTTGTTGTTCAAATATCAACCATTTCATTTTTAGTTTTAAAAATTCAACCACTTGGTTGGAAGTTATATTTTTAATTATTACTTCCATCAAATTTAATTTTTCGCATGAAGATTTATAATTTTAATTGATTCTTATGCTGTTAAAAATTTAACTATTTCGTTGAAAACTCAGAATGAAAATTCAATTCTTTTGTAGAAAATTCGTCTTTTGTGGCTTTAAAATTCAACAATTTGGTAGAAAATTCCTTTTTTTTAATACTGTACGAAAAAAAATATAAAATAAAATTTGGAATAACAATCACATCCATTTTTTCTAACGGAAATTTATCTAATGTGATGAAAATTCAAATTTTTGGTAAAAAATTCAAACTTCTTCGTTGAAAATCCAGCTGTTTGGTAAAAAAATTTATATAATTTGCTGAGTTGGCTTTTTCTTGTAGAAAATTTTTCTACTTGAGATGCAGGGAATAATATGTTAAGCAATTAGCGAAGAAATAAAAAAAATATTGTTTAGTGAAAACTAAAGCGAGTCCGAGACCTGATTCAATGAACAAAAAATTAAATGTTTCATCAATTACAAGAATTCGAGACTTACCTTCAAAAAATCAGCATCCCAGGAGCTGATGTCGTCGGTGCGCTTTTCTTTGTTTTCGTCATCCTCGGGTGGAGGTGGGTCGTCCTTGTGATATGTCGCCCACTGGATAACTTTCCTCAAAATCGCCGAATTCACGTTGGGTAGCGGCACCACCTCCTCCTCGTCCTCATCCATTCCTAAATCTTCCAACATAGTTTTGATGGTCACCGAGCATTTTGCTATCTCTACATCGACCTCGAACACTTCCCCGTCGGAGCTCTGCAACTTAATGTTCGGCATCTGAAAATAAACGACAATTTACATGTATTATTCCCCAAATTTCCGAAAATTCAATTCAATTATTAGATATGCGACTTGAAAATAATGGAACTTTTGTTCTGTTTAAGATAATAAAGATTTTGCAGAGTAAAAACTTCACCAAAATTTTAATCTTGTTAACATAAGATCTTTTTAAAAGTGAAGAAAACAATATTTTAAATACAAATTTAAAATTTTCCAATTTTATTATTTATTTTAAACAATAAAAATGACTTTTCTACTATAAAAGATTATTATTTTTTTAAACTTGAATTCTAAACCTAAAAGATTAATTCTTGACAAAAAAGTGCAACAGTTGATATTTCAACAAACAAATAAAAATGAAATCTCATCCAAAAATAATGAATTTCAAACCCAAAAAGACGAATTTTCTACAAATAAAGATTTTTCAATCATGACAGGAAAAACAGTTCAGCTAAATTGTTGAACATTCAAGTCAAAAAAAGAATTTTTACTACAAAGATTGAATTTTCTACCAGGAAGATATGAATTTTTAGCAAAAAAATATTTTTTAACAAAATAGGTCAATTTTCAACAAAGTAGTTCAACTTTTACCCACGCAGTTTAATTTTTAATTAAAAAATATCAGTTTTCCACAAAATAGTTCAAACTTTCAACCAAAGATCTCAATTTTCAACTAAAAAATATAAATTTTAAACAAAAAGTAGATTTTCTGCAAACTAGTTGAATTATTAACTAAAAATATTAATTTTTTAAAAAGAAACTGTTAAAATTTCAAACAAACAGTTGCATTTTTATTAAAAAGGGATTGACCTTCCACTAAAATAGATGAATTTTTAATTAAAAAGTCAAATTTTCAACAACAAATATTTGCATTTTCATCCAAAAAAGATTTTACTTTACTTTTCAAGATCAAAATATAAATTTTAAGCAAAATGTAAATTTCCTACGAAATAGTTGAATTTTAAAACAATAAGGATGGCTTCTTTTTACAAAATTGTTGAATTTTTACCCAAACAATTGCATTTTTATGTAAGGAAGATGGATTTTAAAATTGAACACGACAATTTTTCAACAAAATAGTTGAATTTTTATTCAAAAGACTTCAGCTGAATTTGTAAGATCAGAATTTTACACCAGTAAATTTTCTACGAAATATTTAATTTTTCAACCAAACAATTACATTTTTATCAACGAAAAAAATGAAATTTCTAATAAAATAGCTGAATTTTTTGTAATATTAAAGAAATTTCTACGAAATTGTGGCATTTCCCACCCTAGAATCGTTCATAACTGGAATAAAATAAAATAAATTTTTATCATTAACAGTTGTTTAAAGTCAAAGAAATTCCCTGCATTTTTCAGAATATTTTTCTTAATCCCTGAATTTTTGTGTAAATGTTTTTGGGTAATTCGTATATTTCTTATTTCTTGCAGCCGAATTAAATAAATGCTTAATTTGACTTAAAAATGGTAAAAATTTGAATTGCAAGTTCCAAGTTTTCAAATGAAGAATTCTACAATTTTGATGATCACATTAGAATTAGTATTAATTTTAAGAGTTTTCAATTGTAAATCTTACAAAATTTTTAAATCCAGTGTACCCTTTTTCAAATCTGAAATATTTTGAATTTTTAAACCTTTGTAAATTCAACCTTGAGGATTGTCAACTGAAACATCTATTTCTTCGAAACTTGATAACTTTATTTAATCAAATGTATTTCAGCTTAATCACCAAAACGACCTCTCGGAAGTGGATCTTGATATTATTTCAAACAAAAAAAGATTTTAACTTGAAATCCAGTTCAAACCAACCAACAAAAAGATAAGATTTTTTGACAAAAGATATAAATTTTCAAACGAAAAAGCCACATTAGATATGTTGAATTTTCAAGCCGAAAAGACCAATGATGAGTTTTTAAATAAAAAAAAAAAAACAACAATGAATCTTCAACTGACAGTTGTATTTTCAAAAAAAAAAATGAATTTTCACTAAGAAAGATCAACTGTCAATAAAAACTTAAATAATAATTTTTTAAGTTCAAAAAATGAATGTTCAACCAAACAGATGAATTTTAAACTGAAGCTATGGAATATTCAATTGGAATAAGTTGAATCTTCAGTTAAAAAAATTACTTTCCACAAAATAAATTAACATTGAAAAAATGGAATAGTTGAATTTCAAACCAGAAAGATGAACTTTCAACTAAAAAAACTATGAATCTTTAACTAGAATAATTAAATTTTTGACCGAAAAGATGCATTTTCAACCAAGAAGATTAATTTCTACCAAAAAAGAGCACTCTTAAAAAAACAAACAATTTTTCAATGAAATAGTTAATTTTTCGGTAAAAACAATTCCTTTTCATCCAAAGAAAAATAATTTTTCCACAATGTATATACATTTTCAGACAAAAATATTGAATTTTTAAATAAAAAATATTAATTTTCAACCAAAAAAAAGATCGAATTAAAAAAATACTTAAATTTTCTAATGGATTAGATAAATTTAAAAAAATAGACGAATTTTTAATTAAAATGACGAGTCGTAGTTAAATTTTCAATACAAAAATGGTAAATTCCCAACGAAAAATCTAAGAAAAATTACATTGGAATACAGAAATATTTCCTCTTCCAAATACTACTTCTACTTATGATACAAAATTCAACTATTTTTTTTTTAAATCGCATTTTTTGTTTGATAATGTATCTCTTTCTGAAACTTTTTTTTTGTATTTTGTTGAGAACTCGTCTTTTTAAACAATTTTTTTTTGAAATGCAATTTTTTTATTAAAAATTAATCTGTTTTAGATAAGGATTCAAGTATTTTGTTGAATTTTTTTTTGTTATTTCATCTTTTTAGATTAAAAATGATGTATTATGTTAAAAATTCATTTGTTTTGGCAGAAGATTAATCTTATTAGTTGCAAATTTAATTATTTCGCTAAACAAATACGTATTTGGTTAAAAAATATGTATGTGGCTTAAAATTCGTATTTTTTGGGGAAAATAAAATTTTCTGTTCAAAAGTGTAAATCATACTTAAAAATTAATCCGTTTTAGTTGACGATTCAAGTCTGTTTCTGAAAAATCGTATTTTTTTATTATTTTCAACTGTTTCTTTATTGAAAACTAAAATATTTTGTGATTTAAATATCAACTATTAGATTGTTTGTTGAAAATTAGTATTTCCAGTTTGAAAATGCAACTGTTTTCTTGAGAATTTGTCTCAAACTACTTTATTCAAAACTAATGTTTTTGATCGAAGATTCATCATTTTAGTTAAAACTTTATCTCTTTTTTTCAAATCTTTACTATTTTGTTGAAAATTATCCTTTTTTTGTTTTTAAAAAAAATATTTTTAGATTAAA
>JAWWLR010000054.1:91336754-91350360 GCA_035041075.1 Acraspis erinacei | reverse complement strand
ACGACAACCAAAATGGCAGCCTTCTCGACCTGCGCACTAAATGTAATTTTATTTCTTTTTTATTTATCCCATGAATTTTGTAAGTGTTCAGGAAAATTATTTGCATAATTTCCACATACACAGTTTATAAAAATTTGGCATCAATTTGAGCTCATATCTCAGAAATTATAAAATTTTCTTTCTAAATCCCTTCTACGTGTGTCTGCGTTTTTCGTCTTTTGAAATTTCACGTTATCGCGGGTAAAGATAGTGCTGCCATCTACTCAGGAAACCTTGGCAAATATATTCTACTTACGGTCATCCTGAGCAGAAAATCACTCAAATAGTAATCACTCGATCTTTTGAAGCTAATGCAAATTCTTATCACAGATAAAAAAGCTTAATGTTTTTTTATTATCAAAAGAAACGAGACGCGACGCGTTTTTGGGATCACGTGACCGTGCAGTCTCTTCTCCACCAATAAGAGTCAAGGAGGAAAACAAAGTCGATGTTTACGTCAGAAGAAGTCAGCTGATCTGATTAGTTCTCCAATGTACCGTAACCCTAATTTCGCAAAAAAAGAACACAAAATTCGGATGGCCAAGCAGGAAAAATTGACGAAAAAGGCAACGATAATTACCATGGATAATTTGAATTATTCCTCTTAATCGAGCCGTGTTCAGCTTTTCGAAAATCTTCAAAGTAAGCCAAATTAATTGCTAGGTAATTTGTTTACGTTCGCTTACCTCTGTCAAAATATGTCTGGTAATTTCCAATCGAAGGCCAACAATTCGAAAGGTCGTCGTGGAGCGAGAGCAATAAAAAAGAATTCTGAACCGACTGTCAACGATGTTTCTCAAATTTTATCTTCTATGCTAAATCTGTCCATCAAACCTCAAACGAGACCTCCACGACGACCAAAAGTTCCCAAAAATCATCATGAATTTGTCTGTAAAAATTCCGAAATTCATCAAATGGTCACCGAGTCGAATGTGTTTGAAATATCTCCGAAGAGACTCAATCAATTGAAAAGGATGGAAATCATTTGTGATGTTCAGACTCAGGAAACTGTCTCAGCGGACAATTGCGAAATCGTGTCAGTTCAAACTCAGGAAATTATCACAGTGAAAAACCAGGAAATCGTTTCAGTGGAGTCAAAGAAAAAAGTTTCTATACAAACTCAAGAAATCGAATCTGCAAACAGTGCCGAAGTTCTTTCAAATGAGACAATTTCTGAGCAGATTACACACAATGAAGGTTCTCCTCAAGAGGTTAGTTTATTAGCTTTATTTTTATTTTTAAGTTTTCTTTCTTTTACGATCCCAATACGGTTTCTTCATTTTTTTGCGATGTAAATAAATAATCAGGTTGTCTACCTTATCTGGAAGTGTCAGAGAATTTTTTACATTGACTAACAATAATTTTTTATTCATAAAAGTAGATATAATAAATTACTTTTTAGGAAAATTCATTTTTTCTTTTATTTTAAATTATTTTTTTTAGCTCAAAATTTAACTACTCTGTTTTTAATAAAAAATTGGTTGAAACTTTGTTGAAAATTCGTTCTTTTTTTGTTTTATTTACTACTATTTAAAAAATTAGTTTGATTTGAAATGTAACTATTCTATTAACTGATTTTTATTTTAAAAATTTTACATTTTGGTTGAAATATTTTATTACGTTTTTCTATCAGAATTCATATTTTTTCGAATGAAAATTTATTTACTTGGTTGATAGTTAAACTATTTTTTCAACTTATTTTTTCGATTGAAGATTTTTCATTTTAATTTAAAATACGTGTTTTTCTTTCTAAAGTCGTCTTTTTTTTGCCCAAAAATAACTCGCCTTCGATAAAAATTCCTCCTTTTTGGTTTAAAAATGCAAGCGTTTGGGTCTTAATTAATCTGGTTTTATTCAGGATTCAACAGTTTGGTAAAAAATTAAATTTTGTGTTTGAAAATTAAATTTTTTGTTCAAAATTCCTATGTTTTAGAATTGATTATTCAACCGTTTTGTAGTTAATTCATCCTTTTGGCTTTAAAATTCCACATTTTTGTCGGAAACTAGTGTATCTTGTTTAAAAAATCGTGTTTTTTAGCAAACCATTAAATTTTTTGCTGGAAAATTCCTGTTTTTTTAATATTTTTAAAAGATTCAACTTCTTGGATGAAAATTTAACTATTCCATTTTCAAAAAATTAATCTTCTGGGTCAAAAAATCATCTTTTGGGTTGAACTCTATTGTTCAAGATTATTTTTTTTAATGATTTATCATTTTCATTAAAAATATATCTCTTTCTTAAAAATGCATATTTTTTATTAAACCTAAACCTTTGCTTAAAAACTAAACTATTTTTATGAAAAATTTAACTTTTCGTTAAAAAAATATATCTTTGGGTTGAAAATTCCACCTTTTCGTAGAGAATTAGGTCTTTTGGATTTAAAATTCAAAACATTTCTTGAAAATTTAAGTTTTTTTTAGTAGAACATTAATCTTTTTACTGAAAAATGTAACTATTTGCATGCCATTTTTTTTTTAGTTAACATTTCAAGTATTTAAAAAACTCAGCACTTTGTTTGAAAATATAACTATTTTTTTCAATTATTTTTTCTGAAAATGTAACTATTCCAATTGAAAATTACATAATTTCACTTGGAAATTCATGTATTTTGTTAAAAGTTGATCTTTTTTAGTTAAAAAATTAATTTTTGACTGAAAATTTAACTATTCCGGTTGAAACTTGAACTTTTTGGCTAAAATGTTTTTATTTTTGGTTGGAAATTAATGTTTTTAAACTGAAAATGTAACTATTCCAGTTGACTTTTTATTTCTCTTTTTATTTTATTATTCGACTATTTTGTTGGGAATTGATCTTTTTTAGTTAAAAATACATTTATTTTGTTGAAAACTCGTCTTTTTCGTAGAAAATTCATCTTTTTCGTTTAAAATTTATCTATTCAAGTTAAATATTTATCATTTTAGTTGGAAACTCATCATTTTCGTTTAAAATTTAACTATTCTAGTTAAAGATTCAAGATTTTAGTTGAAAATTCGTCACCTTGTTTAACAACTAATTGTTTTCCTGAAAATTTAAATATTCTATTTTTTTTGTGAAAAATTAATAATCTTAGAACCGAAATTAAACTATTTCTTTGAGAATTTGGCTTGTTTAGTTGACAATTCTACTATTTCGTTAAAAATGTGTGTATTTTGTTAAAAAGTCATCTTTTTTATAGAAAAATAACATATTGCATTTGAAGATTTATCATTTTAGTTAAAAATTTATAATTTTGGTTTAAAATTTCACTATTCATAATTCAGATTTCATAATTTTATTTTAAAAATCATAAATTTGGGTCACCATTTTTTAACTGAAAATTTAACGACTCCATTTTTATTTAAAAGTTGATTTTTTTGTTGTTCAAAATTTATATATTTGATGGAAAAATTGTATTTTCTAATTGAATATTCATCATTTTAGTAAAAAAATTCATCAGCTTGGTTGAAAATAAAATTATTTCTTTGAAAGTTAAACTTTTTGTTTAAAATTGATCTTTTGGGTTTAACATTCATCTATTCGTGTTGAATATTCAACATTTTAGTTAGAAACTCATGAATTCGTCAGTTTGGTTGACAATTCATTTTTTATTTTTACTGAAAATTTATATATTCAATTTTTTTTAAGAAAAATGTATCATCTTAGAAACAAAATTCAACTATTTTTTTGAGAATTTGCCAGGTTTAGTTGACAATTCAACTATTTCGTTAAAAATATGTGTATTTCGTTAAAAAATCGTCTTTTTGGATAGAAAATTAATTTTATTGTTTGTAAAATCATTTTTTTGCTTAAAACAATCATTTTTGTACCAAATTTGTCGTTTTTATGTGTAAAATTTATTTTTTCAAACTGAGCATTTAACTATTCCAATTTTAAGTTAAAAGATTGATGTTTTTAAGTTTAAAATTCAACTATTTGATTGAACAGTGATCTTTTTTAGTTGAAAGTTTAACTGTTTGGCTGAGAAATAGTATTTTTCGGTAGAAAATTAATTTTATTGTTTGAAAATGCAATTTTTGGTTTAAAATGAATCATTTTGGTACAAAATTTGTTGTTTTTTGTGGAAAATTAAAATTTCAAACTGAGCATTTAACTATTCTAATTTTAAGTTACAAGCTTGATCTTTTTAAGTTTAAAATTAAACTATTTGGTTGAACAGTGATCTTTTTTAGTTGAATATTCAACGATTTCGTTAAAAATGTATGTATTTGGTTGAAAAATCGTCTTTTTCGGTAGAAAATTAATTTTATTGTTTGAAGTCAATTTTTTTGGTTTAAAATCAATCATTTTGTTACTAAGTTTGATGTTTTTCGTGGAAAATTAATGTTCCCAACTAAACATTTAACTATTCCATTTTTTTTTATAAAAGATTGATCTTTTTAGTTGAATATTCAACTATTTCATTAAAAATTTATGTATTTTGTTTAAAAATCGTCTTTTTCGATAGAAAATTAATTTTATTGTTTGAAAAGTCAGTTTTGTGGTTTAAAATCAATCATTTTGGTACAAAATTTGCTTCTTTTTTGTGTCAAATTAATTTTTCAAACTGAACATTTAACTATTCCATTTTCTTGTTAAAAGATTGATCTTTTATGTTTAGAATTCAACTATTTGGTTGAACAGTGATCTTTTTTAGTTGAATATTCAACTATTTCGTTGAAAATTTATGTATTTTTTTTTTAAATCGTATTTTTTTGTGAAAAATGAAACTATAGGTTTAAAAATTTATATATCCTTTCGGAAGATGCGAAATTTTTGCTTTACAAGTTGGGAATTTCAAGCTTTTTAAATTTAATTTAATATAGTACTCACATTAATCTTACCGGAATATACACTAAATTTTACGTGTAAGAAGATACAATAAATTTGTTAAAAATTATTTTTCAAATCCATCAACTTTCGAGACAAATCCAAAACAAAATGATGTTTTTAGTATTAATTATTTATTTAATTGATGGTAAACATATAATTGAATCGCAAGAAACTGACAAAAATCATGATTTGTAATAAATTCGCGAAACTTTCTACATGAAATTGCCAGGCAATTTTTTTTATCCAGGATTTGAGTAGACACCCTCCATAAATAAATACTGTCTCTCATGAGAATTTCGAAGTGATTAAACCTGCTGATACTTTACAGCAGAAAAAGATTTCGTCGAGACAAAAGAAACGACAGAGATGGAGGAAAAAGAAAGGATCGCAAAATCTCATTGAGGAGTCAACTAGCGTTGAAGTTGAAGGCACGGAAAATGTATCTGGCGAGGTCGTGACCGTAAAGACCCTGACGACAAAAACTTTTTCCAGATCCAAGCCAGAAGGGAGGTCAAAATCCGAGAAAAAGTCGAGAGAGGCTGGAAAGTCGACAGGTAAAAAGTCACGGCCAGAGAATGAAGCGGAAGATCCTTCGAGTTCAGAGCAGGAGAAGAATAAAAAGTCTGAGAGGGACAAATTCCCGCCCTCGATACCAGTCGAAGAGGCCCGGGAATTGTTGGAGAGGCAGCCGAAAGATAATCCGACTTATATCGAGGGCAATATTCGTATTAATATGAAGTTCAGCAAACACGCCTATTTGCCAATGGCGGGAGGCGCTATGGACATTTTGATAATTGGTGCTCGCGACCGAAATCGAGCTTTAGAGGGAGATTTGGTCGTTGTTTGTATTAATCCCGAGGAGAAGTGGTTCAAACATCCGTCCGAGGAGGTGCAACGAACGGGAGTGGTTGTCTCGATTCTGGAAAAAGTTCATCCGCGAAAAACTGTCGGGTTTATTAAGCAGCAGCAGAATGGCGTACTCTTTTATCCGAGGGATTCCAGGACGCCTCTCTTGAGAATCTTGAATCCTCAATTGCTACCGCCTGCCTTTTATCACAATCCGGACTCGTTTAAAGACATTCTCTTCCTCGCTGACATTGTCTTTTGGAAAAAGCCTTTTTACGCTTTTGGGTGAGTTTCTCAAAGCGATTTTTGCAATTTTTTTTTTAAATAATAAATATTTGTTTCTGAAGGCAATATTTCTGAAGGGAAATTACCATTTTTTAGGTCGTTAACGCAGGTCATATAAATTATTAAATTTTATTTTTTATTTTAAAATAAATTTGGTCTAATAATTAAAATATTTGAGGCGTTGAAAATTAAATGTAGTAGTGTGTGTATATATAAATATTATATTAATATAAATGTTCTAATAAAGGGTGTTAGGGGGTAGAATAAAAGGAATTAATATATATTTCAGAAATTTTATTTGAATGTAAACAGTATTTCAGTCGAGGACTCTTAGTTTTTATTTTTTAATGTTTATATTTGTATTTATTAAATTTTTATAAAAAAAATGAAATTCTCAGGCAAAGAGAACTTTTATAATAATATGATTATAATTTTAATAGTGCATTATTTTCTGACGTTGAAAATTTCCCTATCTTCTTGAAAATTCGTTTTTCTTTTGTAAATTAATTTTTTTAATTACAATTTTAACGAGTTGAGTTGAATATTTTATTGTTTTAGTTGAAAATCCGTCTCTTTGGTTGATAATTGATTTTCTTCCTCTTTTATCAATTGTTGTTTTTGTCTCTAATGAGCTGAAAAGTAAGGCAGTTTGAAAGCCTGTTTTTTAATTGTAAATCTTCATATTTTTTCAGCATAAAAAATTTTTCATAAGAAAATAGATTTTTTATGTTAAATTAGAAATTTATCTTGTTTTTTTTAAAATAAAATTTCAACTATTTGGCTGAAAATTCAAATTTTTTACTTAAAACCTCAACAATTTCAATGAAAATTGGTCTTTTTTAAAAGAAAATTCAACTATATTGTTGAAAATACACGTATTTTGTTTTTAAAAAATCTACTTGTTTTATCTTTGTCTTTTAAAGTTAATATTCTTGTCTAAAATTTATTCTTGACAGTTAAAAATCCAAGTATTCCAGTTAAATATTATTCATTTTATTTGAAAATAAAATTACTCGTTTAAAAGTTGAATTCTTTTGTTAAAAATTATTATTTTTTTCAATTCATACTTTTAGTTCAAAATTTATTTCTTGGGTTGAAAAATGAGCTGTTTGATTGAAAAATTCTTTTTTCTTTGAATGAAAAGAAATTTTTTCCCGAAAATTGAAGTATTTTGTTAAAAATTCGTCTTCTTTGTTGTCGTAAATTAATTTTTTAATCTAAAATGTTATTTTCATCTCTAATGAGTTGAAAAGTAAGGCAGTTTGGAAGTCTGTTTTTCAATTGTAAATCTTCTTTATATTTTTTCAGCATAAAGAATTTTTTCATAAGAAAATAGATTTTTTTATGTTAAATTACAAATTTATCTTCTTCTTTTTTTAAATGAAATTTCATCTATTTGGCTGCAAATGCAAATTTTTTACTTAAAAACTCAGCAATTTCAATGAAAATTGATCTTTTTTAAAAGAAAATTTAACTATATTGTTGATAATACACGTATTTTGTTCAAAATGGAATTTTTTTTATAGAAAATTATCTTCTTTCAAATTTATTATTCTTATCTAAAAATTAGCCTTTTTATATAAAAATTCAAGTATTCCAGATAAATATTAATCCTTTTAGTTGAAAATTCATCTTTTACGTTTTGTTTTAGTTAATAATTTTAATTAAAAATTTATCTTTTTAAATATTTAAAAATCTCTTTTAGATATTCTCTGAAAATAATTTTTTTAAATCAACAATTATTCAATTTTCCCAGGAATTAAAAAAAAATTTAATATTTCTCTAACCTTTCAAAATTCTTAAAAAAAAGTTTAAAAATTTCATATGGAAATCTTTAAAAGTCTACATTTTGTTTCACACTTTTTTAAATCTTCAAATTTTTTAAAACCTTCTAAATATCTTACAATTATTTGAGTTTTTCCTAATATTGTTTTAAAATTTTGAATCTTTTGAAATATTAAATTTTTTCTTGTTGAGTATTCTCGTAAAATTAATTTTAAAAATAAAAAATCATAAAAATTTCCCAGAATACTTCAAAGTAAATTTTTAATTATTTGTATACCTTTTAAAATACTTAAAAAGTTTCAAAAATTTATATCGCTATCTTTAAAAGTCTACATTTGATTTGTAATTTTTTTTAATGTTATCAAATTTTTTTATTCTTTTTGGTATTTTGTACAAGCTTTTCAATATCTTCTAAAATAATTCAGATTATTTATAAAATTTGTGTAAAATCTTGGATCATAAAAAAGTAGTCTCAAAATCTTCTAGATTTTTTTCCAACATTTTAAAATGTTTGAGATTATTTTATGCCTATTTTGGGAACCTTTTGAAATGATAAATTTTTTTTAGTATTCTTGTAAAATTATAATTTTTTTAAATAAATGATCATAAAATTTCCCCGATATCTTAAGAAAATGTCATAAATTATTTTTATACCTTTCAGAACTTTTATAATAATATGATTATCATTTTAATAGCGCATTATTTTCTGACATTGAAAATTTCCCTATTTTGTTGAAAATTCGTTGTTTTGCTGTAAATTAATTTTTTTATTTAAAATTTTAACAAGTTCAGTTGAATATTCCATTGTTTTTTAGTTGAAAATCCGTCTCTTTGGTTGATAATTGATTTTCTCCCGCTTTTATCAATTGTTATTTTTGTCTCTAATGTGCCGAAAAGTAAGGCCGTTTGGAAGTATGTTTTTTAATTGTAAAACTTTTTCATCTTTATTCCGCATACAAAATTTTTTCATAAGAAAATAGATTTTTTTATGTTAAATTAGAAATTTATCTTGTTTTTTTAAAAATGAAATTTCAACTATTTGGCTGAAAATGCAAATTTTTTACTTAAAAACTCAACAATTTCAATGAAAATTGGTCTTATTAAAAGAAAATTCAACTATATTATTAAAAATACATGTATTTTGTTTAAAAAATAGACTTTTTATAGAAAATTATCTTTTTCTTTCAAAGTTAATATTCTTGTCTAAAAATTATTCTTTTTAGATAAAAATCCAAGTATTCTAATTAAATATTAATCATTTTAGTTGGAAATAAAAGTAGTAGGTTAAAAGTTGAACTGTTTAGTTAAAAATTATTATTATTTTGTTTTAATTCATAATTTTAATTAAAAAATTTATTTCTTGTGTTGAAAAATGAGCTATTTGATTGAAATATTCTTTTTTCTTTGGATGAAGGCATTTTTTCCCCGAAAATTTAACTATTTTGTTGAAAATTCGTGTTCTGTTGTTGTAAATGAATTTTTTAATTAAAATTTTATCTAATTTACTATTTATTTGAAAATGTATGTACTTTGTGGAAAATTTGTCTTTTTTATAGAAGATTAATGTTCCATTTTTAGTTGAAATTTGATCTTTCCTAGTTCAAAATTCAATAATTTTAATAAAAATTGGTCTTTTTTAATAAAAAATTCAACTATATTGTTGAAAATACACGTATTTGGTTAAAAAATCGATATTTTTTATTAATAAAATTATTTTAACGTTTTAATTATTCAAAATTATTTTTTAGTTGAAAATTCATCTTTTTTGGTAGAAATCAATATTCTTGGTTTAAAATTCGTTGATTTCTTAAGATATATTTTTTAAATTGAAAATTCATCTCTTCGGTGAAAAATGTACCTATTTTGTTGATAGTTCGATTTTTGGAGATGAATTTTTGAAACTGAAAATTTGAGAAATCCAGAAGGATATTCTATAATTTTGTTTGAAAATTAATTTCTTAACTAAAAATGTAGCTATTTTATTAAAAATTCGATTTTTTTGGCACAAAATTATTGATATTGGTTGAAAATTCAACTTCTTTTTTGAAAATTGCATTAATTTCTTAAACATTAATTTTGTTGTTTTAAGATTCATCGTTGCAATTGAAAATTTATTGGTTCCGATGAAAATTTACATATTTTGTTGAAAATTGCTTTCTTTTGGTTGGAATTTTGTAAAGCTAAAAATTGAACTATTTCAGTTAAAAATTCTTTATCGTCTGAAGATTAGTTTTTTCAACTAGAAATTTAATTAATTTAGTTGAATATTCTAGCATTTTAGTTTGAAAATTTATCTTCTTGGTTGAAAATTCAAATATTTGATTATTTAATTGATATTTTTTATGTGAAAATTTATGTATTTTTTGAAAATTCAACTAATTGGTTAAGAATTCAACTGCTTTGTTACCAAAATATTTTGTGTTGCCAAAAATAAAAACACTAAAAAACTATTTTGTTGAAAATTTGTGTTTTATTTTTTGTTGAAAATTGATCTTTTGTATTAGAAAAATTACATATTTTGTTAAGAATTCGTTCATTGTGATTCGTTTCAACGATTTTTATTTTAAAATATTTTCAGTTGGAATATCAGCTATTACATTTTACACTGTTTCTTGAAGATTCAGCTCTTTTACTTAAAATAAAATATTTTAATGGAAATCTGTTTTTTTTCTCATTATAAAATGGTTGATTAAAAATTGAACTTGTCCATTTTTGGTCAATAATTCACCTCTTTTAGTTTAAAAATCAACAATTAATTTTTTTAGTAAAAAAATAATTTTTTGGTTCAAAATTTAACTAATTTTTTTAAAATTTATTTTTATTTTTTTAATAATTAATCTTTAGTTGAAAATTTAAACTATGTGTTTGAAAATTGATCTTTTTTAAGATAATTATTCTTATTTTTAAATTCATTATTTTTGTCGAAAATTTAAATATTTTGTTCAAACCTTCTTTTGTTTGGTTCAAAATTACTTTTTAACTGAAAATTGAACTATTTTTTACGGCATTTTTTTTGTAATCAATTCTTCAACTTAAAATTTAAGTATTTTATTTAAAATTCGCCTTTTTTGTTTAAATTCAACTATATTTTATTTAGTATTAAAATATTTTTAGGTAGGAATATCAACTATTCCATTTTTTGTTGAAAATTCATCCTGTTTTTTGTCAAAGTTATACTATTTTGTTGGGGAGTAATTTTTTTCGTTAAAGATTCACTACTTTATTTGAAAATTCATCTCTGTGGAAAAAATTCAACTATTCTGTTAAAAAAAAATTGTTTTTTTTTTATTATTGAATATTAATTTTTTGTTAAAAACTTTTTCTTTTATAATAAAAAATTCCCTTCTTTTGTTGCAGATTGAACTATATTGTTAAAAATGTAATTTTTTTCTCTAAAAATTTCACTTTCAGTAATTTTTTTCTATTTTCAAGAAAATAAGAAACCAATAAGAAAATCAAATTATTTTCGGTGAAAAGTTAATTCTTTATGGTAAAAAATTTAATTATTTTGTTGTAAATTCAACTTTTTCGTTCCAAAGTCAGTTTTTTTATCGGAAATTTATGTATTTTGTATGAAATTCGTCCTTTTAGATAGAAAATTCATTCTTTTTTATTGTGTTGTTCTTTGTGCTGAAAAATGAATTTTTTCAAATTTCATCTTTGTTAAAAACTATCTATTTTTTGAAAATTCAACTTTTCAGGTTGATAATTTCAACTTGAAATCTTGCGAATTATTTCCCTATTTCAGTGAAAAATCAATATATTTTTCCTGTGTGGAAAGCAATTCCATATTTAAATTATAGTCTCAAATAATTGTTGAATAATTCCGAGTTGAAAATGTTAAAAACGAATTTTCCTGAAGTTCAAACTTAATGTAAATTTATTATTTTCCATTGTTTATAATTATTTCTGAACTTATTTTATTATATATTTTTCAATAGGAAATTGATACAATCTGTTGGTTGTACCGGCGATTTGAGAGTCGAGACGAATGCTATATTGCTCGAAAATGATTTAGATATAAAACCGTTTGAAGATAGCTTGTTACTAGGGCTTCCACCTATTGACTACATTCCAACTGCCGCGGATTTGGAAGGAAGGGAAGATTGGAGAAGTAGTTGTATTTTCACAATTGACCCAGCCACTGCCGTCGATTTAGATGATGCAGTTTGCTGCAAACCTTTGGACAACGGCAATTACGAGGTTCGATTTCAATTACATATTTCATCAATTTTTCACCGTGTTTGAATTTTTTCTTTTAGACAAATTCTTCATGCAATTTTAAAGAAATGAAATATACATTTTTATAATAACTTATTTGTTTTTAAGATTGTATGGAAGTAATTTTCCTCAGATTTTTGATAAAATTCCAAAGGATTTTTTTTTCGAAGATTTCAAATATTTCAAATAAAAATTTCAACAAGCAAGCTAATTTTTAAATAAATAGTTTGATTTTTAATTAGAAAATATGAGTTCTCTGCGGAACATGTAATGCGTAACTGATATTTCGAAAAACTAAAAATATTAATTTTCAACAAAATGATTAAATAGCCAACCAAGGGAGAATAATTTTCGACCAAACAATTTCATTTTTAACTATAAAAGGTGAAATTTCTACCAAAAAGATATGAATTTTCAAATATCTTTCAAAATAACTTAAACTATTTGCAGATTTTTTCGTCATTTTTTGAAATCTAAAAAAAAAATTATTTACAATTTCCCGAAGATTCTTAAGAAAAGTTTTTTTTATCGTGATACCTTTCAAAATTCTTAAAAAGTTTCTACATTTTACGTATATCGAAATCTTCAAAAATCTACATTTTTTTTTGTATTTTTTTAAAAATAATTTCAAATTTTGTACGCTTTTTTAAATGTCAAAACTTCTAAATATCTTTTAAAATGATTACAATTTTTGTAAAAACTTTCAAAATTAAAAAAAAACTCAAAATCGTCCAGAGTAAAAAAAATATTTTTATTAATCATTTTAAATCTCATTTTTGGAAATAAAAAATCATTAAAATTTTTACCAGGAATTCTAAGAAAAATTTCGTATTCTCTTGAAACTTTTGAAAATTTGTCAGAAGCTTTTTTTCAAAATCGTCCAAAATATATTTTATATCGAAACCTTTAAAAATCTACATTTTGTTTTGAATTTTTTTAAATGTTGAAAAATTTTTTATTCTATTTAAAATTTGGTCGAAGATTCTTAATATCTTTTAAAATTATTCAAAATTTTCCTAACATTTTTGTAAAATCTTTCAAAACTAAAAAAAATTGCCTCAAAATATTCGAGATTTTTTTTTTACATTTTCAGAAATCATTTTTCAAAATAAAAAATCGCTTGAAATTTTCCCGGGAATCTTAAGAAAATGTTTGATTAAATTACACTTTTTTATTTTCCTCAAACCTTTCAAAATTCTTCAAAAACTTCTTTTTTCAAAATATTAAAAAATCTAAATTTTGTTTGACATTTTTTTTTAATCTTCAAAACGAGTTTCAAATTTTTCCTCATATATATTTTTTAATTCTGCCAAATAAAGAAAAATGTTCCAGATTCTTTTTTTAAAATGTTGGGAATCTTTTGAAATATTTAAAGATCTTCTTATATTTGCCTTAAAATTATTTTTCAAAAGTAAAAAATCATACAATTTTCACAGGAATTTTATAACAAATTTTTTAATATTTGCATACCATTCAAAATTCTTAAAAAGTTCCAAACTTTTCTATCAAAATCTTCAAAAATCTACATTTTGTTTTAAGTTTTTGTTTAAATCGTCAAAAAGAAATAAAATTTTTTCATAATATTGTTTTAAAATTCTGAAAAATAAAAAAATGTTTTAA
>JAWWLR010000054.1:91312899-91326591 GCA_035041075.1 Acraspis erinacei | reverse complement strand
AAATTCATGTATCTTTTTGAAAGTCCAAATTTCTACGTAAAAAGTTAGGAATTTGAAGCGGTTCAAGTTAATTTTTATTATATTACTCACATTATTTTACCTAAATGTGCACTAAATTTTAAATGCAAGTGGATACAATAAAAATGTGTTTGAATTTTTATTCAAATTCATGTAATTTAGTGACAAATTTGAAAATTGGAAAGAACCTGGAATTTTCAGGGAATTTTTTTCAAAGCCCGGGAATTTTTTCGAGAGCGTGCCTATTTTTTTTTTTAAATTGCAATATAAAATTGAATAACATTCATTCATTAACTGTAAAAGTAGCTTTATATGATTGCATTTAACTATTTTGTTGAAAATTCGTTTTTTTTTTTGTTTGTTTGAAATTAATTTCTTTAACTGAACATTTTAATATGATAATTTAGTTTTGTTTACAAATTTATCGTTTTAAAATTAATGTTTTTTGTTGAAATTCTTTCTTTTTTTTGTAGAAAATTAAGATTCTTGGTAAAAAATGTATCTTTCTGCTTAAAAATTTAAGAGTTTGTTTGCAATTTTTTATCTTTCTGGAATGAAAAATCTTTCTTAGTTTATTATTTTTTGGTTGAAATATCTTTCCTTCGTAATTTATCTTTTTGGCAATGAAGATTTAATTGAAAGTTAAACTATTTTGATAAAAATTATTATTTTTGTTGTTTAAGATTCACAATTTTAATTGAAAACTCATCACTTTGGTTAGAAAATGAGCTATTTTGTTGAAAAATTGTTTTTTTGTGTCTGAAAATTAATTTTTTTTACTGAAAGTTTAAATATTCCAGTTGAAGGTTCATCATTTTAGTTAAAAATTTTTCTTTTTCTTTGTAGCAATTAATTATTTTCGTTTAAAATTCATTTTTTGATATTGTAAATGTTATTTTGGTTGAAAATTTTGAAATTTGTTTTTCTTAGTTAAAGATTTAATTATTCAGTTGAAAATTCATGTATTTTGTTGAAAAATCTTCTTTTTTGGTAGAAAATTAATCTTCTCGTTTGAAAATTAATTTTTTGTTGTTGAAAATACATCTTTTTGGTTGAAGGCTCTAAATTTTAGTTGGAAATTCATGTAAGTTAATATATTTTTTTAGTAAAATGAATCTGCTTAATTAAAAATTCATCTTTCTGGGTTGAAAATTCAACAACTTAATTAAAAAAATTTTGTTTAAATATTCATCCCTGGTTAAAAATTGAACTATTTGTTGGCGATTTATTGTTTTAATTGAAATTCAACTATTTGGCTGAAAAATTATGTATTTTTTTATTTAAAATCTTTTCTCTTTGAAGTATCAAATATTACATTTTTCTTTGAGAATTTGGCTCTATTGTTTGAAAATTTGTACTATTTAGTCGAAAATTCCTTTTTTTGCGGAAAAATAATTTTTTTAGCTGAAATTTGATATATTCCCTTTTTGGTTGAGAATTAATTTTGTTGAGTAGAAAATTCATCTCTTTTTTGAAAGATACCTAATTTTTTTTTTGTTGAAAATTCATATTTTTGTTAAAGATTCAAAATTAAGGTTCAAAATAAATGTTCAAAATTCGACTACTTCATTTAAAATTCTCTTTTTTTTTGTAGAAAATTCAACTCTTTGGTTGTAAACTCAACTATATTGTTGAAAATTAATTTTTTTATCTTAAATTAATTTTATCTTAATAATTCGTTGCACATTACATTTTTCATTTGGGCATTTATCTTAATGGTTTAAAAATGAAAACCAATTATTAAAAATTCGTTGGGGTTAAAAATTGAGCTTTTTGGTTAATATTCAACTATTTTGTTGGGAATTGATCTTTTTTATTTAAAAATTCATGTATTTTGTTGAAAACTCGTCTTTTGGGTAGAAAATTAATCTTCTTGATTGAAAATTTATCATTTGTTAGTAAAAAATTTACCAGCTTGGATTAACATAAAAGTATTGGTTTGAAAGTTAAACTTTTTGTTTAAAATTCATCTTTTTGGTTTAAAATTCATCTATTCGAGTTAAATATTTATCATTTTAGTTGGAAACTCATCATTTTCGTTTAAAATTTAACTATTCGACTTAAAGATTCAAGATTTTAGTTGAAAATTCGTCAGTTTGTTTCACAACCATTTTTTTTCCTTTAAATTTAAATATTCCGTTTTTTGTGAAAAATTGATCATCTTAGAACCAAAATTCAACTATTTCTTTGAGAATTTGGCTTGTTTGGTTGATAATTCAACTATTTCGTTAAAAATTGGTGTATTTTGTTAAAAATTTGTCTTTTTTATTGAAAAATAACCTATTGCATTTGAGATTCATTATTTTACTTAAAAATTTATAATTTTGATTTACAATTTTACTATTAATAATTCAGATTTCATCATTTTATTTGAAAAATCGTAAATTTGGTTGACAATTTTTTTAACTGAACATTTAACGACTCCATTTTTGTTTAAAAGGTGATTGTTTTAGTTCAAAATTTATCTATTTGATGGAAAAAATGTATTTTTTAGTTGAATGTTCAACTATTTCGTTAAAAATTTGTGTATCTTTTTTGGAAAATCGTCTTTTTGGTTAAAAATTCAAATATTCCAGTTAAATATTCATCATTTTAGTACAAAAAATCCATCCGCTTGGATGAAAATAAAAGTATTTGTTCGAAAGTTAAACTTTTTGTTTAAAATTGATCTTTTTGGTTTAAAATTCATCTATTCGCGTTGAATATTCAACATTTTAATTGGAAACTCATGAATTCGTCAGCTTGGTTGACAATTCATCTTGTTCTTTTTACTGAAAATTTAAATATTCCATTTTTTTCAGAAAAATTTAGCAACTTAGAAACAAAATTCAACTATTTCTTGGAGAATTTGCCTTGTTTAGTTGATAATTCAACTATTTCGTTAAAAATTTGTGTATTTTGTTGAGAAATAGTATTTTTCGGTAGAGAATTAATTTTATTGTTTGAAAAGTCATTTTTTGTTGACAATTCATTTATTCGAGATAAATATTGATAATTTTAGTTGAAAGTTTGGTTGAAAATTGAAGTGTACAAAATTGGTTGTTTTTCGTGGAAAATTAAGTTTCCGAACTGAGCTCTTAACTTTTCCATTTTTTAGTTAAAAGATTGATCTTTTTAAGTTTAAAATTCAACTATTTGGTTCAACAGTGATCTTTTTTAGTTGAATATTCAACTATTTCGTTAAAAATGTATATATTTCCTTGAAAAATCGTCTTTTTCGGTAGAAAATTAAGTTTATTGTTTGAAAAGTCATCTTTTGGTTTAAAATTAATCATTTTGGTACAAAATTTGTTGTTTTTTGTTGAAAATTAATTTTTTAAGCTGAGCATTTAACTATTTCATGTTTTGTTGTTAAAAGATTGATCTTTTTAAGTTTAAAATTCAACTATTTGGTTCAAAAGTGATCTTTTTTAGTTGAATATTCAACTATTTCGTTAAAATTTGATGCATTTTCTTGAAAAATCGCCTTTTTCGGTAGAAAATAAATTTTATTGTTTGAAAAGTCAATCTTTTTGGTTTAAAATAAATCATTTTGGTACAAATTTTGTTGTTTTTTGTTGAAAATTAATTGTTTAAACTGAGCATTTAACTATTCCATTTTTTGTTGATAAAAGATTGATCTTTTTAAGTTTAAAATTCAACTATTTGGTTCAACAGTGATATTTTTTAGTTGAAAGTTTAACTATTTGGTTGAGAATTCATGTATTTTCTGGATAAATAGTATTTTTCGGTAAATTAATTAATTTTATTGTTTGAAAAGTCAAATTTTTTGGTTTAAAATTAATCATTTGGTACAAAATTTGTTTGTTTTTTTTTTGGGTAAAATTAATTTTTCAAACTGAGCAAATAACTATTCCATTTTTTGTTGTTAAAAGATTGACCTTTTAAGTTGAATATTTAACATTTTAGGTGGACACTCATGAATTCGTCAGCTTGGTTGACAATTCATTTTGTTCTTTTTACTGAAAATTTAAATATTCCATTTTTTTCAGAAAAATTTAGCAAATTAGAAACAAAATTCAACTATTTCTTGGAGAATTTGCCTTTTTTAGTTGACAATTCAACTATTTCGTTAATAATTTGTATATTTTGTTGAGAAATAGTATTTTTCGATAGAGAATTAATTTTATTGTTTGAAAAGTCATTTTTTGGTTTAAAATTAACCATTTTGGTACAAAATTTGTTGTTTTTTTTGTGGAAAATTAATTTTTTAAACTGATCATTTAACTATTCCATTTTTTTTGCTAAAAGATTAATCTTCTTAGTTAGAATTTAACGAATTGGTTAAAAGTTCAATTCATTGGTTAAAAATTTATTCCTTGGTTGAGGATTAAAAAATTCTAGTTTAAAGTTCTTGTAATTTGTTGAAAAATTGTCCTTTTGGAAGAAAATTAATATTCTTGGTTGAAAATTCATCTTTTTTTTTCTTGAAAATTCGTCTTTTTGGATAAAAAATTAATCTTCTTGTTTAAAAATTCAACTCATTGTTTGAAAATTGATCTGCTTTGATTGAGGATTTACCTGTTTCGTTGAAAATTAACAGTTCGTTAGGAAATACAACTTTTCTGTTTGAAATGTCAACTATTTTGTTTGAAAATGCAATAAATTTCGACTCAAAATCTTAAAAATCTGATATACCTACATTAATATAATTAAAAAAAAGATTTTATTGCCCTATTTACGCGAAAAATCAAGCTTTAAATTTGATTATTTCAGCGGGCAGTTTACAGATGCTCGAATTCGATTAAAGAGGAGGATTCTTTGCGACATTATGCTTTGAATGTTCCTCTCTATACGCATTTCACCTCGCCTATACGTCGTTATTCTGACTGTATTGTCCACCGTCTATTGTATGCTTCGATCAGAAATGCTGATTTACATCCAAAGTGGAATTCTTATTTGTGCACTAAGTAAGTTCCTTAATTTTACTCTAGGCCTGTTTAATTTATATTGCAAAAAGTCGTGCTCTCACTGACTCAAGTTGATTTTTAAATGAATAATTTTTTAATCAACAGACTAGCAACGAATTGCAATGTTAAGAAGTATTATGCGAAAGTGGCTCAGGAGCAAAGCAACGAGTTATTTTTCACGTTCCTCCTTGACTTGAGAGGGCCCCTGAACACACAGGCTGTGGTCATGGATGTGAAAAATCGAAGTATCGACGTGATTATTATCGAGGTGGGATTGAAGGCTCGTATTTATTTTGCCGACATGGAGGAAGATGTTACGGCGGAATATGCTGAAGAGCGATCTGTTCCCACGATCAAACTTAGCTGGAAAGGATCCGATCTCAAACAGGTGATTTTTTATTTTCTTAAACTTTAAATACTTTATTTGTCAAATCGGGGTCTCTAGTGTCTTTGAAATCCTTGAATTTTGCACATGTCGTGCATTTTGTTGAAAATCAATCTTTTACAGTAGAAAATTCATCTTTTTGGTTGAAAAATCAACTATTTGGTTAAAAAATTAGTATTTTTCAGTAGAAAATTAATCTTCTTGATTATAAATTAATTTTTTTGTTTCACAATTCCACGAACTGATACAAAATTAATCTAAGTTTTTGAAAATTTAACAATTTTATAAAAAATTTAACAATTGTAAAAAAAGTTTTTTCGAAAATTAGTCTTCTTATTGTTGTAGACGATCCAAGTATTTTTGTTTTGTTTGAAAATTATCATTGGTTTTTCGTTGAAATTTAAGTTTTAAATTAAAAGTTCAACTAGTTCTGGTGGAAAAATGAGCTTTTTTAGTTAAAAATTCATCTTTTTGGTTGAAAAATCAACTATTTGGTTAAAAAATTAGTATTTTTCGGTAGAAAATTAATCTTCTTGATTATAAATGATTTTTTTTTTCATAATTCCACGAACTGATAAAAAATTAATCTAATTTTTTGAAAATTTAACAATTTTATAAAAAATTTAACAATTGTATTAAAAAGTTTTTTCGAAAATTAGTCTTTTTATTGTTGTAGACGATCCAAGTATTTTTGTTTTGTTTGAAAATTATCATTGGGTTTTGGTTGAAATTTAAGTTTTAAATTAAAAGTTCAACTAGTTCTGGTGGAAAAATAAACTTTTTTAGTTAAAAATTCAATTTTAGGGTGAAAATTTCATCTTTTTCAATTGAAAAATCAACTATTTGGTTAAAGATTAGTATTTTTGGGTAGAAAAATAAAATCTTCTGGATTAAAAATTAATTTTTTTGTTTCATTATTCCACGAACGGATAAAAAATTAATCTAATTTTTTGAAAATTTAACAGTTTTATAAAAAAATTAACAATTGTATTAAAAAGTATCATTTTCAGTTGAAAAAACAACAATTTTTTTCTCGAAAATTAGTCTTTGTATTGTTGTTGACGATCCAAGTATTTTTGTTTTGTTTTGAAAATCATCATTGGTTTTTGTTGAAATTTAAGTTTTAAATTAAAAGTTCAACTAGTTCTGGCGGAGAAATGGGCTTTTTTAGTTAAAAGTTCAACTTTCGGGTGAAAAAATCATCTTTTTCAATTGAAAATTCAACTACTCTGTTGAGAAATCATGTCTTTTATTAAAAATTCGCCCTCAGGGTGGCGATTTAACCGGAAATTTAATTTTTTTAAACCGGGAATTTAATTCTGATTACAGAAAAAGGAAGTTTTTTAGAGTTTAAGTAGTATTTCAACAAAGAAATATTGCTGAATTATAATAAAAAATGTTATCACATTGTTAATTGTTAATTCATCTTTCTTTAATAAAAAAATTAAACTAAATGGTTAAAGGTTAAAGTCTTTTGTTAAAAAATCCTTTTTTTTATGTTGAAGATTCATAATTATAATTGAAAATTGATCTTTCAATTGAAAATGTATTCTGCCTTGTTGGAAATCAATTTTTTGAACAAAAAAATTGAACTATTCGAGTAAGAAAATTTAATTATTTTTATGAAAATCCGTCTTTCTTGTTGTTGAGAATTAGATTTTTAACAGAAAATTTAACCATTCGGTTTTTGGCTGAAAAATGATATTTTTTATTTATTAAATAAAGTAGTCGTTTGAGAATTTATTTACTTTGTAAAAAATTCGTCTTTTTTGTAGAAACTTAATCCTTATGGCAGAAAATTAATCTTTTTGGTAAAAAATCATCAGTTTGGTTAAAAATTAATTTCTTTGCTTGAAATCTAATTTTTTTCTTTTTTGTTTGAAAATTATTGTTTGAACATTAATTTTTTGTATTAAAAATTGAATTATTCAATTTTTGGTTAAAAAAGTTATAATTTTTATTTGGAAATTGATCTTTTTTTTTTTGGTTGAAATAAATCTTCCAGATTGAAAATCCATCTTTTTACTTGAAAATTAATTTTTCTAAATTGAAATTTAATTATTTAAGTCTTGGTTGACAATTGATCTCTTTTTTGTACAAATTAATTTTTGCTTTTTTTGAAAATTAAACTATTTCAGTTGAATACTTGTTGAAAATCAATTATTTTTTGTTGAACATTTGCCTTTATGACTGGATTCAACTCTTTTTATTTATTTAAAATAAAAATATTTTTTCGTTTAAAATTAATCGTTTTGTGTTAAAATTCATCTTTTGGGTAGCAAATTAATTTTTTTTATTGAAAGTTTAGCTATTCTTGTTGAAGACTAATTATTTTTTTGAAAATTCATCTCTTTGGTTGAAAGTTAAATTACTTTGTTGAAACATTTTTTTCCAAAAATTCATTTTTTATCTAGAAATGTAACTATTCCATTTTTTGGCTGAAAATAGAGTTTTTTCAAATTAAAAATGCAGCTACTTCGGTAAAAGTTTAACCTTTTTGTTAAAAATTTATTTTTTCGTTTAAAGATTTATCTCTTGGGTGGAAATGTTGATTGTTTTGTAGAAAATACTTGTTTTTTTATTAAAAATGAATTTCTTCAATATGTTACTTTTCCATTTTTGAATAGACGATGGTAATTTTTGACAGTTTTCTGTTAACAAAAAAAATTACCTTCGTTTATTTATTAAAAATACGGGATCGAAAACCATGAAAATTTAAATTTTCCATTTTTTGTTGAAAATTGATATTTTTTAGTTAAACATTCGTTTTTATTGGTAGAAGACTAATCTTTTTTGTTTGAAACGTTCTCTTTTTTGGGTTAAAACCGCAACTATTTTACAAAAAAGTTTTCTTTTGTCTTGAAAAATCAACAATTTGTATAGAATTTTTTTTTCTGGACTGAAAAATCTTTATTTGTTGCAAATTCGTATTTTTAAACATAAAATTTAACTTCTGGGATTAAGTTGAATTACTTTGTTAAAAATTATATTTTTTTACCGTAATTTCACTATTTTAGTTGAAAATTCAACTAATTGTTGAAACTTTGTCTTGAAAATTCAAGAATTTGGATGCAAATTTTTCCTTTCTTGCCTGAAAAATCTTTTATTGTTGAAAAATCGGATTTTCTATTCGAAAATGTAACTTCTGGCTCGTAAATTAAACTACAATATTAAATTTGTTATGGCTGCAGATCATTATTTTCTTTGAAAATTAATTTCTGGTGGTAAATTCAAGTAGTTGTTAAAATTTCTTTTTTACTGAAAATTTATCTTTTCTAGTTAAAAATTAAATTTCTAGCCAGAAATTGATTTTTTTGTTTGAACTGAAAATTCAAGTACTTGGATAAAAGTTGAAAAACTTGGTTGAAAATGTATTTTTCATCCTTTGTGTTGAATATTTGAATATTCCTTTGAAAATTATTTTTTTTCTTAATTAAAAGTTAATTTTTTACCTGAAAAATGTCACTTTTCCATTTTTTGTCAAAAATGCAACTGCTTTACAAAAAGTTCATCTTTTGTATTGAAAATTGAACATTTTGGTTCAAATTTTGGCTTTTTTTTTGTTGAAAATTTAACTTCTGGCCTGAAAGTTTAACTAGAATATTAAAAATTATTTTTTTTTTATTACAGCTAAAGATTTTAGTTTAAAATTCATTTTTGATTGAAAATTCAAGTATTTTGTTACACTTATTTTTTTACTGAAAAGTTACGTTTTTAAGTTGAAAATTCATGTACTTTTTCCAAAATTTATGTCTATTGTGGCAATTTTTTTTTGTAGAAAACTAATCGTCTTGGTTAAAAAATTCGTCGTTTGGGATAAGAATTCATCTTTTTATTGCTGAAAATTCAACTATTTTTGGTTGAAAGTTAATATTTTTTGTTTTAAAATCCGACTATTTAACTGAAATTTGTTTTTTATAGTAGAAAGTTCCAGTATTATGTTAAAAAATTAACTATTTGGTTGGAAATTCAACAATTTGGATAAGAATTAAAATATTTTGTTGAAAATTTAATTATTTTATTTAATATTAAATTTAAATCCTACAAATTTCAACCAAATCTAATTAAAAATAGCGTAAATTATTGGATTTTATAAAAAGTTATAAAATTATTGTTAAATTCAATCAAATATGAAACTTTAAAATATTTTCAATTGCAGTATCGTCATTGTTCACCTAAATAAAATGAAAAATCGCCAAAAGAAAGGGGGTTTTGTCTATAAAATCAGATTTTAAGGGGAAAAAGGTGCTGGATTTTTTTCAAGAAACGCTAGATACCCTGCTTAAATTCTAAAAAAAAACCCAACTAAATATCGACTTTATTTTTCCAGATTATTAACGTTTTTAGCATAGTTGTCGTGAGGATTCAGAAGCATCCCGCCCTCTTTCGTCTACATGGCGTTCTCTTGCCTCCTTCTCCCAACGTCATCAGCGAAATATTGTAAAAAATTGAGGGAAAAAAGTAACGACCTTTATTTCATCGAATTTTGAACGAAGTATATTGAATTTTAGTCTGTTGAATCACGTTTTTATTGCAGACATCTCGAAATTCAATGCCTCCAGGCAATTTGTTTATTCAAATTAAATTTTAAGTTGAATATTGAACTCAAGAGTTCGCGAAGAAAGTTCTTTGACAATTATTGTTTTTTTTTTCTCGAACTTGCGTCGAAGATACTTCCCTTTTGAAGTAAAAAATTTCGAGATTTTTGTCTTTACATTCGTCTTTCTAGTGGCCCTTATACTACGGCAGTTAAAAAAAGAAGATTTACTCTCTTTTAGTACCTGATTTTCTTTCACGTACAATGTAACAGTAACAGTACAAAAAAAAGTAAGCAAAAGTTTTAAGTTTTTGATTTTTCTTTTTTTCGAGAGCATTGCGATTTATCTTTAAAAAATTTGCAGCTGAGATTATTCAACTAATAGTTTCTTTTATGATGGAATGAGAAAAAAAATGCTTTTTTTTTAACTATTATTTTAATTTTGTCCGTAATTTTCGTTTCTGCAAATATTCTCATTCCATAAAGTGGAGTCTATTTTGATGTTCGCTTTTTATAAATACGTAATTTTTTTGAAGCTGTGATTGTCCACTACGCTTTTTTTTATTGCATAATACCCATATTTATGGTATCGTTTACCTTGAAACAGAAAAAATAGATGAAAGATGCAAGAAAATAAAAAAATAAATGTATGACAGGTGGGATTGGGAAAAGTTGCGCTGCAGCGTAAAAAATTTTTAGACTATTTTTTTTTTTAATACCGGGTTCAGTTTTATATGTAACGACGAATTTATTTGGCTCAGTGTTTCTACTTTATAGTTGCAAGTCAGACGCGTATTTAGAACGCCTTTTATTATTTTGTTTCCTTTAAAAAAAATAAATAAAAAGACTGATTTTATCAGCCGGAGGAGATCGATTTAAATCTGACATCTTCTAAATGCGTATCTGAATGCTGGAAAGCAAAATATTGTATCTTAAACGAATGTAATTTTGTAACTTTCATCAGAGGAATAAAACTTTTTCGAAGCATCAACAGATCTTTTTTGCTAATCGTAATTAAAAAAAAATTTATTTATAAAACAAATCGAACGCCAGGGATATTTTCTCCAAATGCGATTTCGTAAATATAAAATGAAAGGGATTTATTTAGCAAATTAGGAAATTATTTGGTTGAAAGCTGAACTATTTTGTTGACCATTTTTTGTTATCAACTATTACAGTTTTCGTTTTTGCCTGAAAAATCGTTATTGGTTGAAAATCCGGATTTTTGTTTGGAAAATATAAATTTTTGATTTAAAAGTTGAAATACTTTATTAAACATTCTTTTTCTTTCGTTTGTTCCAGATTCACTATTTTAGTGAAAAAATCGTCTCTAGTTGGCAATTCAAGTATTTTGCTCAATTTTTGTTTTTACTGAAAATATCAATTATTTTGATGAAGATTGAAACACTTTATTAGAAATTTTTTTCTTTGTTGTTGAAATTTCATCATTTTAGTTGAAAAATAAATCTTTTTTGGTAAAAAGTTCTGTTTTTTGGTTGAAAATTCATTTCGTTGGTTGAAAATTTAACCACTTTTTTGCAATCTTTTTTTTGGTAGAAATTTATTTTTTGTAAACTAGAAATGTAACTATTTCATTTTTGACTGAGAATTGATTCTTTGTTCTTAAATTGGAAATAAAAGTTAAAAGGGTCAAAGTTGAGTCACTGTGTAAAAAAACATTTTTTTATTGATTTTATTTCAATTTAATTAATTTTTTTAAACTTAGTTTCGAAATTTTACTGTTTCGTTGAAAATTCTTTTTTTCTATTAAAAATTATTTTTTGGTTGAAAATTAAAATTCGCTGTTGGAAAATTCAACTCTTTTGTCATTTGGGTTCAGAATTAATCTTTGTAGGTTGAAAATTCAACTATTTTCGGTTGAAGTTTAATATTTTTTATGTTAAAATTCAACTGTTTGGTTGAAAACTCAGATATTTAGTTAAAAAACCATTTCATCGAAAATTCAACTGTTTTCGTTGAACTTGTTTTTTTTTTTGTAATATTTTTTGTTTAAAATTCGATCGTTTTTGTTGTTGAAAATTCAACTATTTTGTTAAAATTTTATTTTTTATTCAATATTAAGGTAGCTATCCTGCCAAAAGTCATATATCTGCAAAAAATAGTTTTTCTATGATCTTAAGAATTAAAATATTATAACTGATGTAATTTCGAATAAAAAAAATGTCATGGAAAATGTTAAAATTCACCAAAAAAAAACATTTATTTCAACCATGTTTTTTTCAATTGAATTTCTTCTGACTGTTGCTTCTTATAAATTTTTGAAAAATGGTTGAATATTAATTTTTTTTACAAAAAAATTGTTCTAACGATTTAAGCCATAGAAAAATTTACTTTCAAAATTTATTAATCTTTGTCTTTTTTGTTATAAAGTTAATCTTCTTGATTGAAAATCCGTCGCTTCGATTAAGAATTCATCTTTGTAGGTAGAAATTTAATTCAATAAAAAAAAGTACAAGTCATTTTTTTATCAGCTATTACATCTTTCGTTTTTGTCTGAAAAATCATTATTTGTTAAAAATCCGGTTTTTTTATAGGGAAATTTAATTTTTGGGTTGAAAGTTGAACTACTTTATTAAAAATTGTTTTTTATTTTTGGTTTCAGATTCACTATTTTAGTTAAAAATTCATTTCTGGTTGACAAATGAGGTAGTTTGTTGACAGTTTTTTTTACTGTAAATTTATATTTTTATTGACATAGATTTTAGCTCAAATTTAACTATTCAAAATTAAAATCTTTTTTAGTTAAAGTATCAGATACACATTACATTTTTCGTTGAAAAATTTTTCTTTATTGGTTGAAAATTAAACTATTTTATTGAAAATTGTTTCTTTTTTATCGAAAAACCAATTTTTTGAGCTGAAAATTGGACTATTTTGATCAAAATTCGTCTTTTTTCCTAAAAATTAATCTTCTTTATTAAAAATTCCACTGCTGGCTTTAAAGTTGAATTAATTTATTAAAGTTCACTCAGTTTTGAAGATTAAAAATTTAAGATGAAAATTCATGTAATATGTTTGCAAATTTCTTGTTTTTTTATCATATTATTCGGTTGAAAATTCATATGTTTTTATGAAAATTCTTCCTTTTTGGGTAGAAAATTAATCTCCTTTGTTAAGAATTCAATTTTTTAGATCGAAAATTGAACTGCAAAGTCGAAAGTTGAATTAAATTGTCAATAATTCACTTCTCTATTAAAGGAGTAAAAATTTTATTCGATATTTCATCTAATTTTTGTTAAAAATTTGGCTTTTCTGATAGAAAATTAATCTTCTTGATTCAAAATAAATTTTTCAAGGTTGAAAATAAACTATTTTGCTAAAATATATATTTTTTTTGTTGAAAAAAATAGTATGTTGACAATTTTATTTTAATTTAAATTCATCCACTTTGTTGAAAATGTATATATTTTGTTGAAGATTCGTATTTTTTTTATTGAACTTGACAATTTTTTATTTAAATTTTAAATATTTTTTTTGTCTACTTGGCTGAAAATTCTTTTTTTTTGTTTGTAAACAAATAATTTCTTTGTACCCTAAAATCCATGTAATTTGTTGAAAATTTGTCTTTATTCATAGAGAACTCATTTTCTTACTTGAAAATTCCTCTTTCTGGGTTGAAAATTTAATTATTTTGCTGAAAATAAACTCTTTTTCTTGAAAGAACATATTTTCGGTTAAAAATTAAACTGTTTGGTTAAAAATGAACTTTTCTGTTCAATTTTTTTTCTTTCTTGACTGAAAAATCTTTTTTGTCCGACCCCCCTTGAAAACGCCCCATTGCATGCACGTGAAGCAGGCGTAATGTGGCCGCTTTCAGCCCA
>JAWWLR010000054.1:91165170-91177424 GCA_035041075.1 Acraspis erinacei | reverse complement strand
CTAGAAATCCGTAATGGATGTATAAGAACCCCAAGAAAAGGAATGGAAAAAGAATTTTTGTCAGATTTTTTGTTTTCCAAACAAAATATTTGTTGGGATCAACCAACATATTTGATTGGATCAAACAAAATATTGATTGTGATCAACCAAACTTTAATAATCAAAAAATTTGGTTGAATCAACCAAACATTTGATTGTCCATATAGCAATGTATTTCTTTGTTTGAACGAACCAAATTTTTGTTAAATCAAACAAACTTTTTTCTGAGTGCGATGACGAATTTCACTTAAAAGCAAACGGGGATATAAATTGCGATATCAGTTTAAGCGAGTGTTTTAGTGTTTAAACAAACTTAAATCTAGTATATCTATCTTTGAAGGACAACCTTGACGTCAGGACTATGTGACAAAGTCTAAAAATCTAAAGTAGCATTACTAGAATCTTCATTAGCCACGTTGTTAACTAAATTCTTTATAATTCAATTAATCAGTTTTTCATCTAATTATAAAAAAAGATGATTGCTTATATTCTCGTCTCATCATTGGCGGTTTTCCTGAATTCTATTGGTAAATATAATGAGATATAATATATCTACAATTTTGAGTAGATTTTTTAAGCTGTACACAAATCACAATTTGCGCTATTAAATGTACATTCTATCCCAATTGCGTCTTTATTTCAAACTTTGGGGTTTTTAAATGAGTACACAGTTAATGCAAATTTTTTACTGGGAATCCAGAATTTTTGTATTTAAAAAAACTTAGTTTGATAAGTATCCCTGATGACACATATATCCAGAAGATTGTAATATATCCTGAAATATAATTACATAATTGCATTATTTTTTGTTTTCTGTTTGCAATTTCAACTTTTTTGTTATTAATTGGTCCTTTTTCGTTGAATTTGGAAATGCTACGTTAAGAACTTATTTTTTTGGTTTACTCATCATTTCATTTCATAAACCTTAATTGTTGAACAAATTTTGAAACTAATTCTTCTAAATTCAGCTATTGGGTTAAAAATCACGAATTTGTTTTTGTGGAACATTAATCTTCTTGGTGAAAAATTAATTTTTTAGTTGGATATTAAAGTATCATGTGGAAAATTCGTTTTTTAAACAATTTTTTAACTGAGAAATTAAACAATTACTGGTTTATGCTTAATTTCTTAAACTGGAAAAATAGCTGTTCTATCTTCGGTGCAAAATTCATCTTGTTCGACAGAAAATTAATCTACTCGGACGAAAACTGATTTTACTGGTTAGAAATTTATTTCTTTGGTTAAACTTTAAACTGTTTGGTCGAAAAGTCTCTTTTTAGTTAAAAGTTTAACTATTTAAAAAAATTATAAAAATGCACTTCTTCCTTGAAAATGTTGAAGATTCAGCAAATTAGTTGAAAGTTCATTTTTTTGGTTTAAAACTTAAATACTTTGTTGGAAATTTGTATTTATTGTAGACAATTAATCATATTGGTTTCAAATTCACGTGCTTGGATAAACATTGAACTATTTTGTTGCAAATTCCTTTTTACTGTATGTTAAAAATAATTATTTTAACCTGAAATTTATGTTTTTCAATTAAAACTTCTTAAACTTTTTTAAAAATTCGTTTTTCTGCTGAGAAAATTGATATCAGTTTTTCATGCGTAAAATATGTTGAAATAGAAAAATATGCCGAAATGGAATACACAAGGAGAATTTAATCTTCTATTTCTTGTTGCAGAAATGAGTTCACAGGCTGACTGTCCACCTGGCACATCTCATTCCGGACAATCTTGTTCTCTTGAAAGGTGTCTTTCATTTATTTATTCAATTAACAAAATTGACTATATCAATTTATCTATTTTATATATTCTAATAATAGTATATCTGAGCGTAGTTTATCATAAAATTTGTTAAATTTTATTTTTTTTAAATGTATTATAATTATAAATAATTATTCTTCCTGCCAGGCCACATCCTCGGGTCAGATTTTCTACTCCTGCCGAGCCTATTCTTCGTGTCAGGTCTAGATCTCCGTCTGCCATTCGTCCTTCTTTACGCGTACTTGGATTTGATGTTGCAGATCTTAGATTTATTCGGCTTATTCCTGACACGAATCCGAACCAGCTATTCGAAATTAGGAGATACACTTTTCCTAGCGATAAACAAATTCATTTGTACGGAAATGCTAGAAGATTTAAACCGATTCCAACTGAAGAAAGACTCGTATTATCAACGTCCAATGGGGACGTCTTCGGAATATTTGAGAGGAACAATACAATTCTTCGTGGCATATATAAATTAAGAGTTGATATTGAATTAGCAGTTGAGTACGAAAAACGGGTGAAAATAAATATAAACAGTGGCGCGGTTAAGGATATGACTCGAAAAGAAGAGCACGAATGTCCCATAGGCAGTCATCGCCCGATCTCGAAGAATTTTAAAATACTCCATGTTAAAAATCTCTAATTAAATGTAAACAACATTCTACACTTTAATTCTTTTGTTAAAAAATCTTAGTCACGAGATGCATACTCTGCAAATATGACTTTTAGTGACTGTTTTCATTGTAGTTTTTTAAATTTTAAAGAATTTTTTCATTCGCAACTTCCAAATGAGGAATTTCAATTCTAATTATTTTTGTTCCTAAAACAGTAAATTTAAATTTTCAATGATTCTTTATTAATAAAGGCAGCAATTATTAAGTTACCATTCATTAGAATGTAGTGTAATCGTGCAAATTTTCGACCTGTGGTCTGTATGTCTGTATGTCTGTATGTCTGTATGTCTGTATGTATGGTTATCTGAATGCTGTAGCCACGCTAACTTTTGAAGGATTTGTCCAATTGATTCAGCCTTTGATATACTCCATAATGAATAATTTCCACTCAATAACCTTTAATGTGCACGCCCCCAATCTCATTATTTTATTGTGCCTCGAAAATGTTCCATAGAATGAAAAATATGGCAGTTTTCTATAAAATCCATGCTAAAGCCAATATTTTTGGGGATTTTTTTAACATGAAAAATTTTTAAACGATACGTGACGAATTTACAAGTATTTTTCAAATAATTTTAAATTCTTAAAACAATTATTATTTGTTGAGAAAATTTTTCACTTCCTGTAAATCCTAAAAAGTTATCTTTCGGGATAACTTATACAATGTCGATGAATGTAAAGTATTGTAGCTCTTGTTTAACATATTTGGTAACTAATTAACCAATTTTCATTATTTTAAACAGTCTTTTTCCCTAAAATCGCAAAGTTATTATTTTCTGGAAATAATCGAACAATTAAAGAATGTGGAGAGCAATGTATTTTTAACCCTTTAACGGCCAAGCCTTGATCACACGCGCGTTAATTGTACCATTAATTGAATAAAAGAATAAACTTTACAAAGTAAAGCTTTACAAAGAGAAAAATTGTTTAAACAAATCAAAATATATATACTGGAATTTATCAGCTTATTATATTCAATTTGAAAAGTTCCTTTAAATCCAACCCCCGACGATTAGAAAATTTTGCTAAACGACGAATTTCGCCTTAACATAAAAGATTATGTAAATTAACAACTCTATATGTATGTATCTTTGAAGGACAACCTAAATGCCAACACTGTCAGAGATAACGACTATAAAATTTAATGAAGCACTCGAACATTCATTTGTCACATTGTGAACCAAGTTTTTACAATTAAAAAAATAATTACATTTTCGTTTGATTATAAAAGATGATGATTTCTTATGTTCTCATCTCATTCGTGGTGGTTTTCCTCAATTCTATTGGTAAATATAATTATGTGATATAACTATAATTTTAAATATATTTTTCAAGCCTAAATCACAATTTAGGCGGTTTAACCCACATTCTATCCTAATTGCTGCTTTCTTTCAAACTTTATTTGAGTTAATTTTAAATGATTGCACATTTAATCTAAATTTATTCTGGTGGAGTTCAAAATTTTCCTTTTTGAAAAAATTAAATTCGACAAGTGTCCTCATTGTTACGGAATTCGTGCCATATGGAAAGTACGTCACTTAAAGGTAGCATGCCATAAGAGCTTAACCCACCAATTTTAGACAATGACATCTTTAGATCAAGAAAGCAAGAACATGTAACACACATCCTGGCATACAACTTTATCTTTTTTTGTGGCGAATTCATCTTATTGTTAAAAATTGTATTTTTTGTTTGAAATTTTAGATTTTTCATTCAAAATTCTTCTTCGTGGATTATAAATGAACCATTTCGTTAAAATATTCCATAATTTTGATGAAAATTAATTTCGTTCTTGAAAAATCATCTATTTTATTGAAAATTTACTTATTTCGTTAGAAATTCATATTGCGCCATAGGAAATTAATCTCCTTGGTTGAAGAAATGAATCTTTTTGATTGAAAATTGATCTTGTTGGTTACAATTTCCTTTCATGGGTTGAAATTTCAATTATGTTGCTAGCCATTTTTTGTTCTAGTTTTGAACATTCATTTCTTCCAGTACAAAATTAAAGATTTTTTTAAATTCTTCTTTCAAGAAGAAAATTTATCTTTTTGATTAAAAATTCATCTATTTTGTTGAAAATCCAACACCTCTAAGTTGTAATATATGTAGAATTACTATTGACAATAAATTGCTATGTGCAATTTTGTTTTTATACCTTCAAAAAATATATAAAAAAGTCAGTAAAAATAAAAAATTCGTCAGGAAAAATCAGAAATTTCGAAATTGTCATTTTAAATCAACCATATAATACTGAAATTCTAGTTGTCGAAATGACGTTGGATCATGCTCTTTCCGGAAAAGAAAAATATATCAGAGGAAAACACGAAAGGAAAATTTAGTCCTGCTTATTGTTGCAGATTCGAGTTCACAGTCAGACTCCGGCGTTTCTCGTTGGGGACTATCATATTCTCCTGACAGAAATCATTCTCCTGAAAGGTTTCTTTCATTTATTTAATTATTAAAATTTTTGATTTAAAATTATTCTTTAAATTTTTCCTTGTCAAATATATATTACAATTATAAATGATATTTCCTCCTGCCAGTCCTCATTCTTCAGTTGGGTCTTCTTCTCCTGTCAAGCCTGCTCCTCGTGCCAGGAACAGGTTTCCTCCTGCTAAACGTCCCTTACGCGTACTTGGAGTTGGCCTGGAAGAACTTAGATTTATTCGGCTTATTCCTAAAAAAAATCCGAACCGGCGATTCGAAATTATAAGATACACTTTTCCTAGCGATAAACAAATTTATGTGTTTGGAACTGCTAAAACCCTTCAAACAATTCCAGCGGAAGAAAGACTGGTATTATCAACGTCCAATGGCGACGTCGTAGGAATATTGGAAAGGAAAAATACGATTCTTCGTGGAATATATAAATTAAGAATTGATGTTGAGTTAGGGCGTGAGTTCAAAAAACGGGTTAAAATAAACATACACAGTGGTGCTGTTAAGGATATGACTCTACAAGAGATGCAAGAATGTCCCTTAGGCAAGGAACGCCCAATCTCGAAGAATTTTAAAATAAAACGTATTTAGGATCTCTATGTAAATATAAGCAATATTCCACACGATTAATCCTTTCTTAAAAAGTCTTAGTCCCAAGATTCTTGTATAACTTGTTGTTAAGAACCTGTTTCTTTACATACACATACAAACACAGTTTCCAAATAGGGAATTTTAATTCAACACATTTTGGCTTCTAAAATAGCAAAATTATAATTATAAATTATTCTTGAATAATAAAGGCAAAAATTCGGTTATTAATATTTTGACCACATTTTTATAATATGACTGTTCATAATCCCCTTTTTTTAATTGGTCACTTATTTTTAATTAAAGTTTTGTCACCTCTTAAGAAATGCACTTTTAATTTTGACCCTCCCAACCCTCTTGTGCTGTGCCTCGAAAATTCCCAAAAAAATGCAAAATATCAGTTTTATGACAAAGTCATGCTAAAAACTATATTTTGAATTTTTATAAGATAATTATTTATATTCGACAAGTGACGAGTTTCCAGGTATTTTTAAACTAATTTTTAATTGTTAAAACAATTTTATTTTCTTTAAACATTTTTTGCGCCTGTAAATTGTCAAAAGTTACTATTTTTCGGTATAAATGTGAGTTGCCGAATTTCAAGGATAATATCAGTTGCTTAAGATATTTGATAATTGTGTAAACAAATTTCATCTGTTTAAAACATGTTCACCCTGTTAATCGCACATACTTTTTTCTGGATTGAATAATACAATTAACGAATTAAATTATTGTTTTTTTTTAAAGAGTGATTTTAAGATTAGATTTTATTAAAATATATGGAACAAAATGGAAGATTTTAAGAGTTTTTTTTATTTTGTAGGATTTAAACAAATTTTATGACAACTTTGAGTTACATATTATTTCAATCATCAGAAGTTTTCGAAACAATTCTAACTCTAAATCCCGCGGAAAATTTCAAATGATTCTTGATTTTGAAAAATTACATTTTAAATGATTTGTAAAAAATGTTATACAAATCTGGAAGTTATGAAGGCAATTTTTTAATTTTGAAAGATTTCTTAAGTATTTTAAGAAAAACTTGAATCATTTCTTAAACTATTTAAAAGTTTTCAGACAACATCAAAAATAATTTTAAACTTTAAAATATTTTTTTTAACTTAACAGAATGTAGATTTCTGAAGATTTCAAAATGAAGTTTATCAATTATTTAAGGATTTTGGAAGTTATCAAGATAATTGAAAAATTTTACAGATTTCTGGGAAAGTTTTTAATGTTTATTTTTTAATAGTATTTTTAAAGACCATTCAGAAAAATTTTTAAAATCTTCAAACAACTAGTCAAAAATAAATCTTGAAGATCTGAAAATAATTTGATTTATTTTTCACAATTTTAAAACAATGTTAAGAAAAACTTGAATAATTTAATGAGATTTTTAAGGTTAAGAAGTTTTTTAAGGATGTAATAGCACTTTCAAAAAAATGATCTTTTAAGACTTCGATGCTTTTTAAGAATTGTAAAAGGTATCAAGAAAATAAAAACTAATTTTTTCATTCCGGGAAAAATTTTAAAAGATTTGCTATACTTTTAAATTCATTCTTTAAAGATTTGAAAGATTTTTTTAATTTTAGAAATAATTTTAGTTGTTTTAGAAAATGTTCTTGAAGGAGAAGGAAAAGGCGCTTCTAGCTAGAAAAAGTAAAAAATGTTGTAATTGTTTATAATAAATGTTTATAGAAATAACAATTATATATGTCATTAAATAGAGTTGAAATATTACTAAATATATCATACAACATTTCTAGTAATACTAGTAATACTTTTCAATGAATTTTTTATAATAATTGTTTGTACAAAAAACAGGTATTATTTGATAATAGTTACTTTTGACTAGAAACGACTAGAAACGACTTAAAATATGCCCAGCAATAGTTTTACGTGAAAAAAAAATGTTTGCACAAACCATATTGTCAAAATTATCAAAATTTTGCATTATCCAAAAAAATTGGTCTATTGCTAAGGGGTCTTTTCTAAATTACGTGACCCATTTCGGGCTATTTTTGAATCCACCACTAAGCTATGGAGACATGGGAATTATTTCTTTACAACCCTACACGTTAAATTCCGACGCCATTTATTATACACGTGAATTTAATTTTCCAAACTTTCAACAGTTTTATATTTTTTGATATTAGTTTTTTGGACAGATCAAATGTATTAAAGAATTTGATATCCTTGTTTTTTTTGTCTACTGGTCTAAAATCAATATTTTTTCATATTGATTTTAATTTTCAAATAGTTACATTGAACTTTGAATAAAATAAATGAATTTTCAACTAAAAATTATCAATTTAATAAAAAGATCAATTTTCAACCAAGAATGAAATATTTACCTTGCTAGTTAAAAAAATTGATTCTCAAATAAACGAGAAGAGAATTTTCAGCCAAATAGCTAGGTATATTTTCAACAAATGAAATGAATTTTCAACTAAAAAAGGTGAATTTTTAACCAAGTAGATTAATTTTTAATAAACAATGATTAAATTGTTTAGCAAGAAGAATATTCTACCAAAAAAGTGAATTTTCAATAAAATACTATGAAACAATAAAAGCAATAATAATAAGATTTTTCAATAGAATTTTAACAGGCTTTTAAGAGATTTCCTTGGTTTAAAAAAATTACAGAGAATGTGTCACGGTTTTTTTTTAGTATTCCAGAGGAATTTTTAATACATAAAGGGATTCCTAATATCTGCAATATTGAATGAGAATGAAAGAAATTAATTGGAGTTTTGTTTGCTGAGAATTCAAGATAAATATTTTTCTGATTGTCGAAACCAACTTAAAAACAGTTACACGTCCATTGTAAACTTTCTCCATTTTTATAAGGCTTTAAATCAAATCTTTTCTTTGAGACTATTCTCATTAATTGGGTTCTAAAGAGGACTTAATCAGTCTCGAAATGTGATGCAAATTTACAATAAAAGTGTTCTGTCGTCAGAATTTACGAAAATTTTATCTTATTCCTAGTTTCTCCAAATACAGCAATAAAACGTCGAAAAATACTAAAATTCAGTCATTCTTCAAAAAACGAATAAAGTAACTTAAAAAAGGATTATTCCATATCTTATAACTGATCAAACCAAATATCTTGCTTGGTCCAAAAAAATATTTTAGTTAATTCATTAGCTGTTTTTGCTGGTCTAAAAAAAGATTTTAGCCGAAACTTTGAGTTTATCTGAACATAAAAGACCCAGGAAAATTTACATTGTAAATGGCTTACCACGGAATTGTGTCATCTTCTTTGAGTTATTTACTAGTTTATTTACATGAGAAATATCATATCTGTGTCAGATTAGGTAACCACAAAGATTCAGAAAATATTGCGTATAAAATTGTACTGGACGTTTAAAAATTCATGCCATAAACACAATTAATCGTGCAATCTATTGTAACGTTGACTCTTCAAATCAGAACCAATAACATGAATAAATATTGCATAATTGATGAGTAATCATGAAAAATATTTATTCGAGTCGTTCTGTGAATTCATTGAATTCTCTGAATTTCCTTAATTCTTTGAATTTCTTGAATTCTCTGATATCCCTTAATTCCTTGAATTCTCAGAATTTCTTGAATCCCCTGCATTATCTAAATTCCCTTAATTCTTTGAATTCGATGAATACCTTGAATTCTCGGACTTCTTCGAATTTTCTAAATTCTTCCTTGAACTCCCTAAATTCCTTGCTTTCCCTGAATTAAGGGAATTCAATGAATACCTTGAATTCTCTGACTCCTTTGAATTTTCTGAATGCTCTGAATTCTTCGAATTTTCTGAATTCTTTCTTGAACTCTGAATGCCCTGAATTCCCTGAATTCTCTGAATTCTTTGAATTCTTTGAATGTTATGAATTATTTAAATTTAGAAAAAGACGAAAATGATTTTTAAAATTTTCAAAGAGATTTGTGAAACTTACCTTTGGAGTGAAGCCTACCCTTTTTATATTCGGAAGCAATTATTAATTTTGGTTCGAAAAAAGCGCTTAAAAATAGCCAAATTATGTGGAATGATAAAAAGAGATAATTATTGCCGTTCTTGAACAATTTTTAAACATTTTTAACCTGTTTTTGACCCATACTTGATGAATGCAACTTTTGTCACGCAGGACGTAATATCTCATTTTTGCACTTAAGGAGTTTTTTCGAAGCCCTATAAAAGTGGCTCATTAGGGTGGAATTCAAAAAGTATTCAGCAAATAATTTTCAAGAAAGCCATGCTAGATTCAGTAAGATAATCTAATATCAAAAATTGTATGGCAAATTTCCAAAAAGGCCTTTTATCCAGGGAAAATATACGTGAAACTTTACGGGCATTTAACAACCCCCAAAAATCAATTGATTTTAAAATAAAAAGAGAGTTCACTAGCCAATAGTTAGGACATCCTAGAGATATCAGATGTCACCATTCCCCCTGGGAAACTCAAAGAACCAACCTCGTATAGAGACTTACGTAAGGACATAAACGTGCAAAGTTGGACAAGTAACATCCTTGCATGTGCACAGTTAGGCAAATTCCATCTGTACGCGTGTAGATTTGGACTAGTGGCATATGTGCACGTGCACAGTTGAGAAATTAACAACTGCGCAGGTACATAGTTGGGCAAGTGACATATTTGCGTGTATAGATTTGGGAAAGCGGCATATGTGCACGTGCACAGTTGAGAAATAGACAACTGCGCATGTACATAGTTGGGAAAGTGACATATGTGCATGTGTAGATTTGGACAAGTGGCATATGTGCACGTGCACAGTTGAGAAATTGACAACTGCGCAGGTACATAGTTGGGCAAGTGACATATGTGCATGTGTAGATTTGGGCAAGTGACATATGTGCACGTGCACAGTTGAGAAATAGACAACTGCGTATGTACATAGTTGGGCAAGTGACATATGTGCATGTGTAGATTTGGGCAAGTGACATATGTGCACGTGCACAGTTGGGCAATTGACAACTGCGCATGTACATAGTTGGGCAAGTGACATATGTGCATGTGTAGATTTGGGCAAGTGACATATGCGCACGTGCACAGTTGGGTAATTGACTACTGCGCATGTACACAGTTGGGCAAGTGACGTATGTGCACGTGCACAGTGAGGAAAGTAACATCGCTAAAGTCTGTCTGACTTTAGCGATTTTTACCTCTTTTAATATCATTTTTGAAAATTTTTTTCGACAGGTTGAAATTAAAAATAAAGATTTATTTTCAAGATAATTTAAATTGTGACCTCAGTTTGCACGAATTTAATAACAACAGTAATGAAATGTAAATATCTTTCAAGGACAACCTGAACGTCAATGCTGTAAAAGATAACAAATATATCAGCTGAAGACGCAACAGAATATTCATTAGCCACGTTGTTCACCAAATAATTTACTTATTCCAATTAATCAATTCTTCGTCTGATTAGAAAAATGATGATTGCTTATATTTTTGTATCATCCTTGATTGTTTTTCTCAATTCTATTGGTGAATATAATAATATAGTATATTTACAGTTTTAAGAACATTTTTTAAACTATACACAAATCAAAATTTGAGCGATTTAATCTACAAATATATCCTGCTTGTTCTTTTTTTCAAACTTCTTTGGAGTTTTTGTGAAATCAGTACACATTCAAACTGAATTTATTCCGGGGGCATCCAGAATTTTAACGTTTAGCAGAATTGAGTTCGATAAGTGTACCCATTGATACCAAATTTCTACCATATGGAATGCCCACAACTGATTTTAATTATGAATAATTAAGAAAATCATAATGCACGTCCTGATATAAAATTTTATTATTTTTTTTTCTTTTGTAAAAAAATCGTCTAGTGGAAAATTTTCTTTTTGGTTGGGAAATTTTACTGTTTAATTAGAAAAATTTTTGTGTGTGTTAAAAACCAACTATATTCTTTAAAAAATCCACAATTTGTTTCAAAGCTACCTTTTTAGTTGAAAACTAATTTTTTTGGTTTTCAAATTGTACTATTTTTTAGAAAATCATCTTGCCGATTTAAAGATGTATCAGTTTCTTTTGTGGAAAATTGATACTTTCTCTTAAGAAAACTTTGTCTAATTTTTTTAATTTAATTATTTGGTTCCCCTTTTAAATTCCCCTTGAACAGCAGTGTAAAATTACACATTAGATAAAACAAAATTACACATACCCTCGTACGAACTTTACATTCAGAAGGGAAAATTCAGTCGCCGCGTCTAAAAATACGATGCGTCGGTAAAATCACTTTCCTGAGATTGAAAACTACATCAATATTTTTAATTTGACCAAAGATGTTTGATTTTACCCTGACGGGAACTTAGATTTTTCATTTATAATTAATTGCAAATTTAGAATAATTAATCAAATAATATGTAAATACGAAAGCGTATCTCGTTTTCTTTGTCTATCGATGCCTTCATCCTGTAATTTTGGAGCATTTTGGTTGTTAATGCGAGGAAATTGAATGTTCAACTTTTTTGACAGCTTTAAAACAAAAATCGATTAAATTCGAGCTACTCCTATTTTGCCTTTTACGTTTTCTGTTACTTCAACGAAAAAAATTGGACTATTCAAAACGTAACGTGTCCCGGTTTGGGTTTCTTTAATCTCTATTAAATTGTACTAAGTTTCAGCTTCGAGTGTTTGAATCCTGTCACCCTAATAAATTTCATTTTTTCACTGAATGACTTTTAGTTTTTCGTGTAGATTCTTGCATATTTTCGTAAACTTACTCCGATA
>JAWWLR010000054.1:91106267-91116302 GCA_035041075.1 Acraspis erinacei | reverse complement strand
TTCTAAAAATTTCGCATTTTTTCTTTGCTTAAAAGTTCAACTTTTTGGCTTTTAATGCAACTGTTTGGTTAAAAATGATTATTTTTTTGTTAAAAATTCGCCATTTTGTGTCTCCATTTGTAGAAAATCTTTTTCGATAGAAAATTCAACTATTTTGTTGAAAATGCAATACATTTTGAATGGATATCTTACGAATTTAAAGTAATTCATATTGAATTCAATATTTACATTAAGTTTACCTAAAAAAATTAATTATCCTATTTCCGTGGAAAATGACCCTATTTCCCCGGTTTTAAGATAAACTCGTCCAAAGTTACTTTGGGTGTGGGGAGGGGGTGAGGGGTAAATAGCGTAAAATTGGTAACGAAGTATATAGTCGGCCCCTCAGAACCAAGAATCTAAATTAGCAACATTTGAGTAATATTTATTCGCATATAAATCGTAGTTTATCAAATAAATCACAGAAAATTACATTAGTTCTACTAAAGAAAGTAGTAAAATCAGACTCTGAATTGGTCATATTTGAGGAAAAAATTAGTCAAAGTGCTACTAACTGTTTAGTGAATGAGTTGGAATTCTTCGAATTATTCAAATATTTCCAATACAGATTTAGATTTTAGTGTAGAGTAGAGTAGAAGTAGAGAGCCTGTTTCCACCGAGGAGACCCAGAAGGCCCACATCTATAGAAATAACTAACTGCATTCAGAAAGATCAAAGATGAGGTATGCAAGCAAGCAAGCAAGCCGTGTGGTCCAATGGTGAAATGGTCCAATGGTCCAGGCTCATAAAACAGGGAACAAGAGGAGGATTGCGAGAAGAGATCCGAGTTCTTGGGTAGGTACGCCCCTGATTGTCGAATAAGCGCAGGTGCGCTGCCGCCAGTCTGTCGCCAGGCACTTGCTCGCCCCCACCCCCACCCTGGTCCAGAAAGTCCGCACTGACGCTCACCAACGCTCTCCACGCTCACCGACACTCACCGACACTTGTGCCACTCCAGCGAGTAGTCCCATCTCCTGTGTATGTGTACGGCTACCAAGGCTGATATTGTGGTGAACTATATTTCTCGTAACCTGCCCCCGTCTCTCTCACTCACACGATCTCTCTCTCCCTCTCTTTCACTCCTTCTTGCATACTTTTCTTTTTATCTCTCTCGCAACAGGTAGTGAAGAAAGACACCTACGCCTACAATAGTGAGCAGGCGATCTCAGGATTTGAAGCACAAACCAAAGTCTCGAGGCTTATAATCGTTTAAGTGGAAGGAGCACGGCATTGTTCAATTACATGTGAAATATTTCTTCTTTCAGGTGTTCCAAAATCAAAATACGTGGGACCATTTTCATTGATGTTAGTTGCTTTTCTCTACATGGTCTTAAAATCTTAAATCAGCCTCTGCCAGGCGCCGCGCCGCTGGGATTCGAACCCAGGTCTAGTCTGGTGATCTGACCAGTCTAGCCCACTAAGCTACGGACAAGCCTTATTAAAATAATAGTCATTTTTGATCAAAGTAATGTAGTACTTCTTTATTATTATTTAAACCAAATTTGCGAAAGATGTCCCTGCATTTATAGAGTTCAATTCAATTATTTATTATTATTATCATTATTATTATATAAAGCCAAATCCCTCTTAGTGTAACTTATTTAAATACCTTCGTTCCACAACACTGCTCTGACCCAGGTCGCTGATCAATCTTTCTAGTAAGCCCCCCCCCCCTGCGAAATACTTCACGAAATCACGATGGTCACCATTAGGATCCTGTTCCTCATTTTTTATCACATAAATATAAACTGAATTAATAGAACCCATTAAGAAAATCCGACTTTATAGGTTATTTATAATTATTAGTATTTATAATTTATTTATTTTTGGTTTAGAATTCATCTAGTTTAGTTAAACATTCTTCTGTTTTGTTGAAAATGCAAAAATGTTGTCAATACGTCATCTTTTTTGGCCAAAAATTCAACTACTTGGTTGAAAGTTGAACTGCTTTGTTAAAAATTACTCCCTTGGTTAAAGATTCATCTCGTTAGTTAAAAATTTAACTATTCCAATCTTAGAAAACTAATTTTTTTGGTTCAAAAATCATATTTTTTGGTTAAAAATGCAACTGCTTAATTGAACATTAATTTGGTTTGGTTCAGGATTCAACTGTTATGTTGAAAATTCTACTTTTTTAGTAGAATTCAACTGTTTATTTAAAATTAAAATTCTTTTGGTAGAAGTATTACATATTTTGTTGAGAATTTATCCTAATTGATTAAAAATTCAACTATCTGTTTGAAATTTGAAAATATTTGTAAAAATTATTTTTTTTTATGAAGATTCATCATTTAAGTTTAAAATTCAGCTGTTTCATATAAAATTTCATCGTTTTGTCTTAAACATTCAAGAATTTGATTGAAATTTAATTTTTTTGTTCAAAATTAATATTTTTGGTTGAAAATTAAAATAATTGGTTAAATATAAAACTGTTTTTATGAAAATTTAATTACTTGAAAGAAAATTGAACAATTCTGTAGAAAATTACCTTTTTTTGATTGGAAATTCAGTTACTTGGTTGAATTACTTAAGTTATTTTTTTAAGATTTACCTATTTGATTGAAAATTAAAAGTTGTTGGTGAAAATTTGTTTCTTTTAGTTAAAAATAATGTTTTTTTATACTGAAAACTTGACTATTTCATTTTTTGTAGGAAATTAATCTTCTTAGTTAAAAATTCACCTTTTTAGTTAATATTTTATCATTTTAATGGAAAATTTATCACTTTGGTTAACAATTTTATTATTATCCAGATTTTTGTTTATTGATAAATAATTATTTCACTGAAAACTTATAACTATTTCATTTTTGGTAAGAAATTAATCTTCTTGGATAAAAACTCAAGTTTTTGTTTTAATATTTACCTATTAAAGTAGCAGGCTGATCATTTTAGTTAAAAATTTTTGATTTTTCCGAAAAAATAAATAATTTATTGAGAATTCGTTTTTTTCTTGTAGAAAATTTATCATTTTCTTCGAAAATTTAACTATTTTATTTTTGGTAGAAAAGTAAGTTTCATTATTGAAAATTTATCTTTCTGGTTAAAAATTTTATTATTATCTAGATTTTTTTATTGCTAATTAATTTTTAAACTGGAAAACTTAACCAATCCATTTTTGTTAGGAAATTAATCTTCTTGATTGAAAATTCATCCTTTTGTTTAAAAAATTCAACTATTCCAGTTGAAAATTTATGATTTTAGCCGAAAATTTATTACTTTCTTTAAAAATTTTAACTATTTTGTAGAAATTTCATTTTTGGTGTGCAATTTAATTGTTTTTATTGCACACTTGACTAATCTTTTTTGTAGGAAATTAATTTTCTTGGTGCAAAATTGACCTTTGTGGTTGAAAATTAATCACTTTAGTTAAAAATTCATCATTTTGTTGAAAATTTAATTATTTTCTAGAAATACATTTTGTTGTTTTTTTGTGGATAATACCTTTTTTTAACTGAAAACTAATCTTTTTTTTATTTTTATTTTTTTGTCAAAAATTTCACTGGTTGGTTAAAAGTTCGTCCTTTTTATTGGATTTATCTTTTATAGTATCTTTCTTGGTTGAAAATATGTTCTTTTATTTTGATTAATTATTCAAGTTTCATCGAAAAACTCCGTCTTTTTGGCTTCAAAATTTAATTATTTGGTTAAAAGTTCAAGTAGTTTCTTGAAATTTAAATTAATTTTATTTAAAGAATTTGATCTCCCTTTTCTCTTCTTCTTCTTCTCTGTAGCTTATTGAGCTCGAGGCCGGCAATCCAAAGACCTATTTAGGTTCGAATCTCAGCGGAGCTATAGACGAATATTTTCACAATTTAAAAAATAAAAATACAGATTTAAGACCATTTAAAGAAAAATAAATAATATCAATTGTAGTTACATATAAAGATTTGGTAATCACTGTAACAACAACCAAATATTTTGGACAAGTTTGAAAGTTTTTATTAAATAAAGGGGCTCTTTAGAAATCAAAGCTTGCTTTCCTTGAACGAGTACGTTAAAAATATCTATATTTAACTAAAAATTTTTGATGTTTATGGAATTATTTACATAGCAGAAAATATATTATGATATGAAACCGTATGTCCCAATTAATCACTTAAATCATATCAGCCGTTTGATTATTTGAGTGCAAATGTACTCTACATGTACACCTGTACGCACCTGAACATATCGCCAAGTTTATCATGACTCTTGGCTTGGCTACCACCTGTGCAGAATGAGCTTCGTTGATTGCACAGGTGTCTCACTGAAAAGTGTCTCATTAAATATAAATTGAAACAATCAGGCTCAATGCCAGCGACTCAAAAATTAACAGATTTTCAAAAATTCAACCAGTGCCTTGCACATGAAAATTAAAATAATAATATTTTCACCTTTTTCGAAAATTACTTCTTTTTTATATTATTATCTGCGCCTAATAAGCCCAAGTTGAAGGCCAAATCACAATTTTATAAATATTACTATAAATTTTGAAATATTGTAAATAATTTTCGAAAAGAAATTTTAGAAAATGTTAATTGTCCAGAGTAATTCCAATTTTTTTTAACTTGTAACGAAATAGTTTAATTTTCAAGCCAAAAAGACGAAACTTTTCAAAGAAGGTTCAATTTTAAACAAAAGTTTATTTTGGACCATAAAAAATAAAAAAATTTAATCCAACAGGTAGAATTTTCAACAACAGCATTGAATTGAAAAATTGAAAAATAAATGAATTTTAAAGGAAATAGTTGAATTTTCAAATGAAAAATATTCTTTTTTATTAAAAATGGTATCATAAACTTTTCAATTTAAATATTTAATTTTCAATAATAAAGAATGAATTTTCAACCATGTGAATGCAACATAAAAAGAAGAATTTTTAATCGAATATCAACCAAGAAGATGCATTTTCAAAAAAACAAGATTGATTTTCTAACCAAGAAGACGAATTTCCAAAAAAAACATTATTTTCTACGGAATAGTTGATTTTTCAACTTATAAATGATAAATTTTCTACGAATTTTCAATGAAAAAGGTAAATCTTCAACCAAAGAGGTGAATTTTTGACCTAATAGATAAATTTGTATTACCAAAAATTAATTTTCAATCTAACAGTTCAATTTTTAACAAATTTTGAAAATTTTCAGTTAGAAAATTAATTTTTACAAGCAAAAACGAAATGTCAACCACAATAGGTGAATTTTCAACAAGAACTTTAATAGTGAATATATCAACTAAAAAATATTTTTATTTTAAAACAGAAATAGTTTAATATGCTACTAAAAAATACGATTTTTCTATAAATATCATCAATTTGCAACCAATTAGTTGAATTTTTAAAGCAATAAATATCAAAACAAAAATGAAATATTTAAATTTTTATTACCAAAAATGAATTTTCAAGCAAAGATTTAAATTAAAAAACAAAGTTTTCAAATCTTCAGTTATAGAAAAAATTGATTTTTGCAAGCAAAAAAACAAAATTTCAGCCTAAAAATATGAATTTTGAAGGAAAAATTTTAAAGTTAATATTTCAAATTACGAATATTTTTATTTAAAAAAAAAAAATATTTTTATTTTCTACTAAAAAGGACGAGTTTTCAACAAATTACATATATTTTCAACCAAGTGGTTGAATTTTTAAACTAAAAAATATTAATTTCTAACCAAAAATGCAATAGTTAAATGTGTATTACCAAAAATTAATTTTCAACTACAGAACTAATTTGCTATAAAACAGTTGAATTTTTACCCCAAAAATATGATTTTTTGTACAAAAAAGGTAAGTACAGATTTCTACCAAATGGTATAAATTTTCATAAGAATAGTTTAATTTTTAACCCAATAGTTGAATTTTCAATAAAAATGTGAATTATTAACAAAAAAGTTGATTTTTAACTAACTACTTTAATTTTCTACCAAATTATTGAGTTTTCAAGCAAAAAAAAAGAAGAAAATTTTCGAACAAAAATATACATTTTTAACCAAAAAAGGTGAATTTTTGACAAAATAGTCCAAAATTTAACGAAAACGATTAATTTTCTACAGATAAAATTAATATTGTACCAAGTGGATGAATTTTCTATTTTATTTTTGGAGTTTCCAACGAAACATTTAATATTTAATATCTGAACAAAAAAATTATTATTTTAATTTTTAATTTTCAACAAAATAGTTCAATTTGCAACCAAAAAGGTATCTTTCTACTAAAATGATATATGTTGAACAACAACAAATAATGACTTTTTAACAAAAGATTAACATTCAAACTAAAAGAATATTTTTAAAACAAAGATTAATTCTCTGCAAATGGAATAGTTAAATTTTCAACCACAGATGAATTTTCAACAACAGCAAAATAATTTCCAGCAAAGTAGTTCAACTTTCATCAAAATAGTTAGATTCCCTACCAAAAAAATACCTTTTTTACGAAAATGATGGATCTCCAATAAAAAAATGAATTATGAGCAAGAGTTTTATATTCAAGCTAACAGTTAATTTTTCAATCAAAAAGATTAATTTTCTGAAACAGGAGTAGTTAAATATTCAACCAGAGATAAATCATCATAACAAAATTATTTTTTAGTGAAGTCGCTCAACTTTCAACCAGTAAGTTAAATTTTTGACCAAAAATATGATTTTTTAACGCAATATTAAACTTTTAAGGAAAAATTTAATTTTGCAACCGATTAGAAGAATTTTTAACTAAACAAGATAAATTTCTTATCAACAATATCATTGTAGACGTTTGAGCAAAAATAGATTTTCTGATTAGGCTCTATTCATTCCTTTTTTATTGAGCAAAATAACAAAATTGAAAGAGATGAAGTGGAAGTTTCTTGAAAACAGTGGCAAAAAGAAAAACTCTCCAAGAAGGGTGAAAGAGAAGAATAAGGGAAAGAGTGTCAAGTTGCGGGGCAACTCATCTTTCGCAAAATTGGCAATCATTGTTCAAATTTATCATCAGGAAACGTACTAAATGTTATATAATTCATAACGTTACTTCCTTCTACACCCCTCTCCTCACAGTTAAAAACTGTAATTTTTGCACCCCCTCACCCCATAAATTGGTAATATTTATGGACGACACCTAAGGAATGCTACACTTCAGTTAGGAGAGCATGATCTGAAAGCGTAAAATTTATGTAAGAACAACCAAGTAAGAAAAAAAAAAGTAAATCGACCATCCAGGTAAGGGTAAGGTGGGTAAGCCGAACGATGAGGGCAAGACGGGCAAAAGAAAGATACAGACAGACAGACACTTCTAAAGAGGCGAGTAGATGTGGAAGAGAGAGGAAGCATACTGGAGGTGTGTGTGCGGGGCCGAGAGAGACGGCGAAATTGGTTGGAGGCGCCGTGATTCAACATTCAAGCGAGCTAGCTTGCAGGTGTGTCCGAGACTCGCCGGCGCCACTCCGGAATGTACTCCTTCCCCCTCTGTTCCTGTGTGAACGTCGGGGGGCCGGTGGGGCTTCAATCCCTTCCCCTTCCTCTTCATCCGCCAACCTCATCGTCTTCTTCTTCTTCTTCTTCCTCTTCTTCTCATGCCGCCGCCTGCCTCTCTCTCTACCTCGCTCGACCACCGCATTCACGCGAATGCACACATACATTCAGCCGCACCTTCGTCTATGTACGACACGTACAAGCGGCTAGCCTCCACACCATCCAATGCCATGTCCTCTCACGACAATCTCAGTGCAGCTGTGCTGAGCTGGCCACCAACGCGTTCCCACGAGACCAAATCGACAGAGGCCAACCGCGATCACCGGTCAACTGGTTTGCTGCTTGGTTTAGTTTAGGTTTTCAGTTTAGCGTTTAGCTTTATCGAGTTTAGAGTTTCGCCTCTCCTCATCTTTTATGCGTCCGAAATCGTGCAAATTGCTAAAAAGGAGCCATCCATAAATTACGGTACCAATTTGAGGCAAGGAGAAAAGCACTTTCAATCCCCTCTTTACCCCCTTTCTCAAATTCTCTTTTTCCTGTTTGCAGGAAACTTCACTTTTTTCCCTTTTTGTCGTTTTGTGGCTTAAACTAAAACTTGATTATACATATAAGAGATCCCATTAAGAAAATCAAAGAACTTGATTGAAAATTAATCCAATTAGGAATAAAATTAATTTTCAAATAAAACTGCAGTCGAATCTGGATTTAGTGTTTCCGAGAATTGATGCCACACCGTGAGGAAGGGTGAGAGAATTTTCGTGTGGTGTGCGGTGGCCACTCAGGCGTGACAAGACAGAGAGAGAAACAGGAGAGTCACAACACAGTTCCGAGACTGGATTTATGGTCATCGTCAGCCCCAAAATCGACACTAAATCCAGATTTGACTGTATAAACAATAATATTGACATTTTTTTTGATTTTGTTAATGGAAAACCTATTTCAAATGTAAAGAAAATTTCGTCTACATAAACTTTATATTTCGTTTAGAGAAAATTATTTTTACTTTTATAAATTAAAAAAAGAAACTACTTTACAACTTTTAGCAATGCTAATTTACCATCTTTTGACAGTTTTTTAGTGACTTAGTTAAACATTTTGTTCACGTTCAAAGAAATAGTGGTGTTTTTAGCCATAAGCCATAGAAAAAATGTTTATATTTTTAAATTAGAACTAATTTTTAATTTTTCAAACTTTACAGATTTTAGATTTCAACAAGTCAAGTTTTTAATTCTAGATCTTTCAAGTTGAATACATTTATAATGAAAATCAACAAATTTACAGAATTTTTAAGTATAATATTCCAAATTTGCATAATTTTTATGTAATTGTAAATTTTCAAAATTAAAAAGTTTTTATATTTAAACATTTACAATTTAAAGTTCTACCATTTGAAAGATTCCAAAATAAACATTCTTAAAATTTTATTATTTTAAAGACCACCAGTCAAGTTTTTAAATTTCAATCTTCTAAATTAAAGAAATTTATAATGTAAATCATCGAACTTTGAAATTGCATAATTTATAATTATGATATTTTAAAATTTTAAACTCTCTAATTTTGAATTTTTAGAATTGAAAGTTCTTTAATTTTAAATATGCTTGAATAAAAAATCTTCAATTTGCATGTTTTCAAAGATGAAAGGTCATGTTTTCAATTTTAAATCTTCCAAATCACGGAACATTATAATGTAAATCATAGGCCTTTAAACTTGTAAAAAAGCTGAATTTTATACCTTTAAATTAAACTTCTAACAGAAAATGGAATAGTTAAATTTTCATATAAAAAATTAATTTTCAAGAACATAAAAGGGAATTTTCAACAAACAAAATCAATTCAATCTAAAAAATAATTAATTTTCAGCAAAAGAGATGAATTTTCAACTAAAATCATGAATATAAAATAATTTTTATATTTAATTTTTAAAAAAGTAGGTCAACTCTTATCCAATTAGTTAATTTTTTTACCAAAATGATGACTTTTTATTGCTTTTTACGAAATAGCTGTATTTTCAACAATAAAATTTTTACTTAAATACATACAAGAAATGTTAAGAAAAAGTCAAATTTTCAACAAAATACGTGAATTTTCAACAAAATTGATGAATTTTGAAGCCAAAAGCACGACTTATCTACAAAAATATTGAATTTTGAACCCAAAAACTATAAAAGACCAATTCTCAATAAAAATATAAATTTTCAACTAAAAAAGGAACAGCTACATTATTAGTTAAAAAATTATGACACTTCTGAAGAAAAAAAACGAAATTCCAACAAAATAGTTACATTTTAACCAAAAAGCGGAATTTCCAACTGAAATGATGAATATTACAAAAAATGAATTTTTAACCAAAGATTTTAACCCAATAGATGACTTTTCAAACTAGAAGATTAATTTGCGAACAATAAAATACTACAATTTTCAACCAAACAGATTTTTTAACAAATTAGTTCAACCAAAAAGATCAATTTTCAATTTATAATATCATTTTCAAGAAAAAATTTTCAAGAAAAAAAAATTACATTTTCAGTGAGGAAAATATATCCCCTCCCCCCCCCCAAGAACTTTTAGCAAAAC
>JAWWLR010000054.1:91059802-91072667 GCA_035041075.1 Acraspis erinacei | reverse complement strand
ACAAATTTTAATTATTTGTTAGGAAATTTATTTGTTTTGTTGAATTTCATACCAAAAAGATAAATTTTCAACTAAAATTATGAATATTTAACTGGAATTTTCTGGCAAGAACACAATTTTTCAACTAAAAAATAGTTGAAAACTAAAAAATAATTATTTTCAGCAGAAAATGGAATAGTTACATTTTTAGTTTAAAAAAATTAATTTTCAACCTTACTGATGAATTTTCATATAAAATTAATTATTCTTTAATTGGAATAGCTGAATTTTACACAAAACAAAAAAACATTATAAACTAAAATGCTGAATATTTAACTTGAACACTTCAATTTTTTCACCAAAAAGCTGAATTTTTTAAGTATTAGATTAATTCTCTACCAAAGAATACCATTTTTTAACAAAATACAAGAGTTTTTAACGAAGTACTTAAATTTTCAATTAAAGAAGACAAATATTCAAATAATTGAATTTTGAACTAAAAGGAAAGATAAGAATTTTTAACAAAAAGTCGAATAGTAACATTTTTAGTTTAAAAAATAAATTTTCAATCAAGCAGTTCAAGTTTCAACAAATTTTTAATACTTTAAAGTAAAAAATGGACTTTTACAAGCAAAAAACGAAATTGAAACTTTAAAAAGATAAATTTTCAACGAAAAATTGAATATTTAATAATACAACTAAATTTTTTTTCTTCAATTTTACAACAAAAATAGTTTAATTTTCTACTGAAAAAAGTAACTCTTAATAAATTAAATTAAATTTGCAACCAAATAGTTGAATTTCTAAACTAAAAATATCAACTTTCCATCAAAAATGCAGTAGTTAAATTTTTATTACAAAAAAATAAATTTTAAACAACAAAAAACGAATTATCTACCAAATTGTTGAATTTTTCAGACAACAAGACGAGTTTTCTATAAAATAGTTGAATTTTTAACCCAAAAATATGAATTATCCAAAGAAAAGTTATTTTTAAACCAATTAGTTTAATTTTCTACCAAACTGATGAGTTTTCCAGCAGAAAAAAACAGATTTTCGACTAATAATATTAATTTTGAACAAAAAAAAGGCAAGTTTTTGACTAAGTAGTAAATTTTTTAAACAAAAAAACATAGTTTTTAAATCGGAAAGTTAATTTTTCATAAAATTAATTTAATTTTTAACCAAATAGTTGAAATTTCAACCAAAACAATGAATTTTCAACTGAAGTACTTGAAATTTTTTTAATAAAAAAAATTATTTTTTACTAAATAGGATAAATTGTCAACCAAAACTAAAATAAATAAATTCCAAGTTGGAAAAAATCAAAGCTCAAGCAAAAAGACTTATTTTTAACTAAAAAAAATTTTGTTTCAACAAACAGTTGAAAAATTAAATTTTTAGTCAAAACATAAACGCTAAACCACAGAAAGAATTTTTAACTGAAATTATGAAATATTCAACTGGAATAATAGTTACATTTTCAGTAAAAAAACAAAATAAATAAGTTTCAAACAAAAAAAGAAATGAATTTACAACAAAATAGTTAAATTTTCGGTAAAAAAAAATCATTTTCATTTCAAGAAAAAACCATTATTCAAGCAAATAGTTCATTTTTCAACCAAGGAAATACATTTTTAATTATAATGATGAATTTTCCACCAAAAAATTAATTTTTAACAAAATTTATGTACAAACTAAAGATAATTTTTCAAATAAAATGATCAATATTTAACTGGAATACTTGAATTTTTAGACAAGGAAATTACCCTTTAAAAAAAAAGATCATTTTTCAGAGACAAAAAAATAGATTTTTTAAGAAAATACGTGAGTTTTCAACGAAATAGTTAAATGTTTAATTAAAAAATACCATTTTTCAGCCAAATTGTTGAATTTTGAACTAGAAAAGATAAAATTTTAACCAAAAATGTAACAGTTCAATTTTTAGTTGGAGAAATTCATTTTCAACCAAACTTTTCAACCAAGAAAAATAAATTTTCACCAACGAAATATTTAACAAAGTAGACAAATTTTCAACAACAAAAAAATTGAACTTTTCAAACAAAAGAGACGAATTTTGTAAAAAATAATTTAATTTTTATCCCAATATAGTTAAACTGTCCAACGAAAAAAATTTTTAATAAATAATTGAGAGTAATTTTTATTGCGAAAATTAAATTATTTGCTTGAAGAATCATGTATTTTATTTAACAATTTTGTTGTTTTCTTTAATTAAAAAATAAATAAAATCTAAAAACTTAAAAATAATATTTAAAAAAATATTTTTTTCTCTACCAAGCAACATTATAAATAAATATCATTTTAATAATAAATATCAATATTAAAAATAATAAATATCATGAATTTTCAACAAACAAATAAATAGTTGGATTTTCCAGCTAAAAAGACGAATGTTTTAGAAAACCCTTGACTTTGAAATCTGAAAAAATAAATTTTCAAACAAAAAAATCATTTTCAACCAAGTAAAATCAATTTCCAAAAAAATATTCAAAATTACAAATAAAAGAGAGAAATTTTTTACAAAATAATTGAAATTTTAACAAAATAAGTTGAGTTTTCAAGCTAAAAACTCAAAAGTTTTAGAAAAAAAAAAAAAAAAAAAAAAAAAAAAAAAATGCATTTTCAAGTAAATAGTTGAATTTTCATTTATATGGTTGAATTTTTAACCCAAAAAGGCAAATATTAAACCAAATATTTAAATTTTCAAACAAAAATTATAACTTTGACAAAATAGTTGAATATTTGTATTTTATTATTGAATTCCATCAATTCAGATCGTATTTAAGCGAGAAAAAGTGAAACTTTGTTTTAAAAAAAGGGACTAAAAATAAAAACTTTTTAATAATATCGATAATATATATAATTGTAAAATAGGAGAACATACCCAGTGTATTTACTTCGATATAGACCCTTCATTTTGTCATTGATTTCTCCCTGAAAGACAAATTTCAAGTAACCACTCCGGCCAACTGGCAGTTTCTCGGGAAACAGTATCGTAACTGTTTCTTGTGCAGCATTGAGCGATATCTCTTTCGACGGGACCACCTTTCCGTCAACACTATGGAAAGCAACATTCTTCACGTCGATGTCCAGAGAGTTTAAAGTCACAACATCTGTCGAAATCTTTACCTATTATTCAAACAAATCGAAAATAATCAGCCCATTATCCAACATATTACTCCGTATTACTCAAAGATTGAAAAAAAAACAATCATTTCTTAAGATTTCTAATATTTCAATATTATATTATTCAACTAATATGGTTTAAAATTCAATTTTTGGGATAAAAATTCGCCACTTTTGCTTAAAAGTTCAACTATTTTCTGGAAAATTAAACTTTCTTTGGTCAAAAATCGTCTTCTTTTGTTTTAAAGTTCAACTATTTTAATAAATGCAAATGGGTGGTTGCAAATGATCATTTTTTTAAATTGAAAATTCAACTACTTTGTTGAAAATTAAATTCTTTTGCTTAAAATTCTCACTATTTTGTTAAAAGGTCATCGCTTTGGTCGGCAATTTAACCGTTTTTTAACATTTATTTTTTTATGTAAAGTTTGTTCTTGTGGCTTGGTAGTTCATCTTTTGGTAGAAATTTTTTTTTTTTTTGAAAATGTATCTTTTTCAATTGAAAAAATGTCCTTTTGGCTTGAAAATTCAACTATTTGGTTACAAATTCAACTGTTCGATGAAAAGTGAACTTTTTTATGAAAAATCTTATTATCAGTTTAAATATTCATCTATTTTGAAGAAAATTCGTATTTCTGTGTCGAAAATTAATCAATTTAGTTGCATTTTTTTCTTTATTGACTGAAAAAATTAATGTTTTCATGTTTAAAAATCAAATCTGCTTTGTTAGAAAATTATTTTTGTTTGTTTGAAAATTACAATCTCTTGTTGACAAAGCAGGGAGTTTATTATAAATAATTTTTTCCAGTTTTTTAATGATTCAATAAATATTTTTAATTTACGAAACTTTGATAAATTATATTACAAAATGTTCTTAAATATATAAGCCTTATCGAATCATTAAATAAATAATAGTGAAAGTATTATTAATTTGCTACGAAAAAATATGAATTCTTAACAAAATACATAAATTATCAACGAAATAGTTGAATTTTGAACCAAGAGGATTAATTTTCTACCAAAAAATACGAGTTTTTTAACTACTTTCATAAATTTTCAACTGAAAAGTCCAATTTTGAAACCTAAAAAGATCAGTTTTTAACCAAAAATGCAGTAGTTAAATTTTCATTAAATAGAATTAATCTTCAACAGAGAAATCGACTTTTCTAAACAAAAAAAAAAACATTTATTTTGTACCAAACAGTTGATTTTTTTACCAAATTGTTAAATTTTCAAGCCAAAACGACGAATTTTCGGTAAAAAAGTTGAATTTTCAACCCGAGAATATGAATTTTCACAACTAAGCAGTTGAATTTCCAATAAAATAGTTCAATTTTCAGTTTAAACTTTGACAAGAATAGTTAAATTTTCAACAAAATATTAAATTTTCTACCAAAAAAATGAATTCTCAACGCAATACAAAAATTTTTAACCAAATAATTAAGTTTTCAACGAAGAATATTAATTTTCTACTAAAAAATACAAATTTTTAACAAAATAGATCAATTTTCAGGCAAATAGTTAAATCTTCAAAAAATAAGTTTAATTATCCATTAAAAAAGACGATTTTTAAAACTGACTTATTAATTTTCAACTTAAATAGTGGAATTTTGAAACTTAAAAAGATCACTATTTAACCAAGAATGGAGTAGTTAAATTTTTATTAAATAAAATTAATGTTCAATAAAGAAAACGATTTTTCTACAAAATACATTTTATTTTTGTACGAAACAGTTGATTTTCTACCAAAATGTTGAATTTTCAAGTAAAAAAGACGAATTTTCGGTAAAAAAAAGTTAAATTTTCAATAAAATAGTTCAATTTACAGTTTAAAAAATTAATTTTACCGAAAAAGAAAAAAATTTAACTAAAATTATGAATCTTCTATAGAAAAATAAAAACATTAAATTAAATTAATTAAAATTTTAACAAAATATTAATTTTCTGCAACTAAAAAAATGAATTCTCATCAAATTACAAACATTTTTAATCAAACAGTTGAATTTTTAACCAAGAATATCAGTTTTATACTAAAAAATACGAATTTTTAATTATATACATAAATTTTTAACCAAATAGTTGAATTTTATAAGAAAAAAAATACATGTTCAACACAGAATATAAATTGTTTACCAAAAAGATTAACTCTCAACAAAATACATAAATTTTAAAACAAAGAGTTGCATTTTAAACCAGAAAATGATGAATTTTCAACCATAAAGATTAATTACCTACAAAAATCAGATTTTTCAACAAAATACATGCATACTCAACTAAAAAATTCAAATTTTCAATCATATAGTTGAATTTTGAACTAAAAATATGATTTTTAAACCAAGAAGATTAATTTATAAATAAAAAAACACGAATTTTTCAATAAAATCCAAATAAAAAAGATAAATTGTCAACCAAAAATTGACTAGTTAAATTTTCAGTTAAAAAATTAATTTTCAACCAAAGGTATGAATTTTCAACTAAAATGACTGAATATTCCATTGGAGCAGTTATATTTTCAAACAAAGAGATACATTTTTTATTTAAATAACGAATATTCGAACCAAAAAATATACGTTTTTGCCAAAAGAGTTCAACTTTATACCAACTCTCGAAAAAATTCTCAATTTAAAAAAAAATTACCTCTCAGGTTTTTGCAGGTAGGGTAGACACCCTAAAATATATATATTCGCACAATGAAAAAAACCCGTACAAAATCGTAAAAAAAAAATTTTCTTGTCCTGATACACGCACATATATGGACATTTAATTTTGTGGTTATGTATTCCATATGGTCCAACCCGTCCAACTCAAATTGATTTATTCGAATAAAATATGAATTAACTTGCAAGAAAAGTTCATGAAAAATAAAAGCGTATAGACGAGCTTTGTAACTTACATCAACATGTACACTTTCTTCGCCTTGACAGGTAAAAGACTTGATATCCGGCTTCAAAAAGATTTGGTAATGATATGGACAAACTTCAGTAGGTAGCCTTTGGAACTCTTTCTTTTCTGCAGTCATTGCTACGTTTAGATCTTCGGCCTTGAAACTGTATCTTTTGTATTGATTTATCGAAATTCTATCAATAGGTGAATGTTTTAACGTCTTCAGTTCGAAAAAAATACTTTTCAGTTTCTGCTGACTCACAAATACTCGTCCAAATCCCCTACAACCTCGTGAAGTCGTGAGCAACATGACGAAGAAGCTTGTGAACGGAGAATGGCTACACGTAAAAGCAGCCCCGCCATCTTTGTTCTCTTAAATCCCTACCAGGCCATAAAACTCCAAATTAAAAAATTTGATACGACAAATATGAATATAAATTTTTTTATAATTTAGAGGATTTTCAGTAATAACATTTTAATCGTATTTATGGATTAATTAAGTTCTGTTTGATATTTGAGACACGAGAAATTGGGATTTGAAAACGCTTGCTGGCAGCGCCATCATCATTTTTACGGCTCATCGGCCAAGCTTGGTTAATAAACTAACCTGCTGAGATAATATATCATGGTCCTTGGATATTGAAGTTTGATATCTTTCGTTTTTATGATACCTGTCAATCTCTTGTGTTGTCATCTGGTTGTCAGTTTGTCTTCAAACGTGCGTTTGGGATCGTTTAGAATCTTTGGAATTTATTTGATCAATTTGTGAATATCATGACTACATCAAAGGAATTAAATATAGCGCGAAAAAGTCTCGTCGCTTCGCTGGGTGATAATTCTAAAATGTGAGTCTTTTCTTACTTTAATAACTTTTATGAGGTTATGGCATTTTTACGTGTGCATATAATTATTAAAAAAGTAGTATAGTGCTATAATAATAAGATTACACTGCACACTTTTATTTAAATTCTTTTAATTCTTTTATGGTTGGAAATGTATACTTTTTAGTTTAACTTTAATCCTTTTTAGCGGAAAATTGGTCCTTTTCAGTTGGAAATTTAATTACTTTATTGAAAACTCATTTATTCTTTTTGTGTCATTTTGTTGTTGAAAATAAAGCTTCTTGGTTGAAAAGTAATTTATTACATTTTTTTTAAGTTCATATTTTTTTGTTATAAAGCAACTCCTTGAATTTTTTAAACTAACTTCATAAAAATTCATTTTTTCTTACTGAAGATTTAACTACTTTGGTAGAAAATTCAACTATTTGTTCGAAATAAAATTTTTTCGTTGAAAATTCATATTTTTGGGCTGCAAATTCAACTGCTTTGTAGAAAATTGAACAAGTTGGTTGATTTTCTTTTCTTTGTTGACTAAAATATATTGTTTCGTTATAAATTCAACTCTTGTTAAAAGTTCGTCTTTTTGTTTTGAAAAGTCATTTCTTAGTAGTAATTTGATCTTTTTTGGTTAAAATTGAACTCTTTGCTTAACTCTTGGTTGAAAATTCAACTACTCGTTTAAAAATAATTCATGTGTTTTGTCTAAAATTTGTAATTTTCAAAATTAATTTAATCTTCTCAGCCTTACTCTAACTACTTTGCTAAAAGTTAATTTTTTTTGGTTGGAGATTCATCATTTTAGATCAAAATTCATCTGTTTTTTAAAAATTGGTGTCTCTTTTTTTGTTAAAATTAAAATTTTTAAACTAAAAATTCAACTCTTTCATTTTGGATTGAAAATTTATCCTTTTTAGTTAAAAATCTAACTATATTTGAATGCTAATCCATTTTTTTGTTACTAAAAATTAATTTTTTAACTAGAAATTTAATTAATTAAAATTTTTTTGTTAAAAGCAGGTAATTTTTGGTGGGAAATTAAATTTTTTAAACTAAAAATTTAACTCTTTCGTTTTAGTTTGTAAATTGATCCTTTTTAGTTAAAAATCTAACTATATTTGAATGCTAATCCGTTTTTTGTTATAAAAAATTAATTTTTTAACTAGAAATTTAATTAAATTAATTTAATTTTTTTGTTAAAAACTGGTAATTTTTGGTGGAAAATTAATTTTTTTGCTTGAGTATTCATGTTTTTGGTTGAAGATTCATCATTTTAGATGCAAATTCAACCCATTGGTTGCATTTTTTTTTGTAGATTAATTTTTTAACTTAAATTTAACTCTTCCATTTTTTATTAGACATTTTTTTCAAAACTCTACTATTGATTGAAAATAATTCACGTACTTTGTTAAAAAATCATTCTTTTTCGTAGAAAATTGATATCTTTGGTTGAAATTTTTATTTCTTTGTTGATAAATCAAGTATTTGGTTAAAAATTCATCTATTTTGTTGAAAATCTCTAATATTTTTACTTGAAATATTAAAAATTCAAAGAATTCAAACCAGATTTTAATAAGGTACTCACATAATTTGTATTTGCAAGAATTTTTTTTTAAATTTCGTCAAAAATCTTATTATTCCTCCTGTTTTTAGAGTAGTGAAGCCTGTTATACATGCTTTAACAAAATTGATTTTTCTATATTTAATAGGAAATTTTCGAATATTATATGTTCGATGTTAATAAACTTGAATTGAATATTAATTTTAATTAATTAATCATATTATTACAATATTTTCAGATACTTTGAGAAAATGAAGCTGTGGTTTCAAATGAAGGTATAATAATTTTTATAATTAAGTTTAGCTAAATTAACCTGAACCTAAACCAGTAAAAGTTTATTTTTTTTATTGAAAAGGCTGCTATTATATTTTTTATTTTGAATTTATCTCGTTTGGTAAAAAATTCTATTATTTGATTGAAAATTTGTTACATTCTTGGTTAAAAATTGATCTTTTTTAGTTGAAAGATCAAGTTTTTGGTTGAAAATTCGTCTTTCTTGGTGTAAAAATTAAATCTTCTTGATTGCAAATTGATCCTTGTTGGTAAAAATTGCAATTTTTTGGTTGAAAAGTCGATCATTTTACTTAAAGTTGTAAAAAAATTATTGTTTTTTATTGAGGATTCATAATTGTAGTTAAAAATTTAACTACTCGCTTTTAAATGAACTTTTATGTTAACCATTCTACTATTTGTAGAAAATCCATCATTTTCGCTTGAAAATTTGACAACTCGGTAGGAAATTTTTGGGTTTAGAACTAAACCTTAATTTTTTTGTCTGAAAATTTTAATATTCCATTTTTAGTTGAAAATTTCAACTCTTTTTCATGAAACTTCAATTTTTCGGGTCAAGAATTCAACTTTAAAAAAAATTCGTCTTTTTGGCTTAAAAATTGAATAGTTTTTGGTGTAATTTTAAACTTTTATGTTTCAAAATTTATCTGTTTGGTTGAAAATTCAATTTTTTGTTAGAAAATGTCACAAATTCGCCCTTTCAAATTGAAAAATCATATTTTATGGTAGAAAAGTATATTTTTTGGTTAAAAGTTGAACTAATTTGTGCAAAATTAATTATTTTGGTTAAAGATTCTTAATTTTATTTAAAAAGTTATATTTATTTTAGTTAAAACTCCAACTCTTTTTCAGAAAACTCGTATTTTTTGCTAGAAAACTCAGTAACTTGGAAGATGATTAAATTATTTGGTTGAAAATTCTTCTTTTTTTTTGTTATAACTTTATTTTTTTAAATTTTTTAAGTTGAAAATTGAATTATTTGTTTTGATATTCGTCTTTCTTCAATGAAAAATCATCTATTGGGTAGAGGATTCAACTATTTGGTTAAAAAATAATATTTTTGGCTTGAAAATTAAAATATTTGTATTGAATTTTAATCTTGTTTGTTTGAAAATTGGAATATTTGAATAAAAGTGTATCTTCATATGCTGAAAATTCAACTATTTCATTAGAAATGTAACTATTTTGTAAAAAAAATCTAATTATCTTTCAAAAACTGATTTTTTTCTCGAAAACTCTTCTCTTTTACTTGAAAGTTCATCTTTTTTCGTAGAAAAATTGATTAAAAAAGTATATTCTTACAGTCTACGAAAGAGGAATTTGACTGTGAGGCTCGCAACATCATGACAGAGGACCAAGTTCATTTGCATAATGAATTTCTTCTCTGCTTATTCAATAAAGTTCGAGGACTTGCGACAGCCACGGCTGTTCCTCGGCCAACGAAAATAAATAATAATACTTACAATGCTGCACAAAATCAGAAAGATAAGAGACTGCGACTGAAGCGCAAGTACAAAACGGATAAATCCAATTTTGAGGTGAGTATTTTATAATCTAGATTTGATAATGTAATAATCAGAAAATGTTTGTCACTTCAATTTCTTATGAAAAAAAAATATTAATATGCTTTTATCAAAAAAATAAAAAATCTTTATTGCGACTATTTTTGGTTCTGAATTCAAGTTTTTCTTGAAAATTTAATAATTGTTTGAGAATCTAACTATTTTCTTAAAAAGTCTCATTTTTGTTTCAAAATTCGTTTTTTTTTTGTATAGATAATTTATCTTTCGGTAGAAAAATCATATTTTTTTAGTTAAAAGTTAATTCTCTTTTATTTAAAAGTCTACTATTATTGTTTTATTTTTTGTTGGTTCAGAATATAATTCTTTTGGTGGAAAATTTAATTATTTTGTTGAAAATCCAACTATTTTGTTCAAAAGTTATCATTTTTTTTTGGTTGAAAGTTAAATTTTTTGTACAAATTTTGTTTATTTGGCTTAGAATTCATTTCTTCGGTTGAAAATTTAAGTATTTTTTTTAAATAGGTTATTTTTTATTGTTAAAAATTAATCATCTTGGTTCAACTTCTTTTTCAAAAATTCATTTAATTGGTTGATAATTGAACTTTTTTGTTGAAAAGTTGTTTTTTTTTGTTGAATAATAATTGTTCAAATAAAAAAAAACATTATTCCATTTTAGATTCAAAAAAAATTTTTTTAAGTTCAAAGTTCCATTATTTGGTTAAAAGTTCATCTATCTTGTTGAAAATCAAATTAGTTTGTTAGAAAATTTTTTTTTTTTAGTTGAAAATTAAATTTATTTTTGAAAAATTAAGGTTTTCGGGCGCAGCAGTGAAATTTTTGGTTTAATATTTAACGTTTTAAGTGAAAAACTCCTCATTTGTTAAAAAAATTCGTTTTTTTGAGTTGGAACTTAATGAGTTGGAATTTAATCTCTTAAGAACTCATCTTTTTTTTGTTGAAAGTTAAAATAATTTGTAAAATCTTTTTTTTTACTTTAGATTAATTTCTCTGATTGAAAATTTAATTTTTTTTTTAAATCCTTTTTTTGTTGTTGGAGATTAACTTTTTAGATAAAAATTTAATTATTCCATTTTTTATTGAAAATTGATCCTTTTTATATAAAATTTCAATTATTTGGTAAAAAGTTCATGTATCTTGTTGAAAATAAAATTATTTTGTTAGAAAATTGAACGCTTTTGTTAAAAATTCATTTTTTTAACTGAAAATTTAAGTTTTCCATTTTTTACTTTTACCTGATCTTTTTTACTTTAAAATTTATGTGTTTTCTTAAAAGTTTCTCTTTTTGGTTGAAGATTCCTCTGTGTAGGTTAAAAATTCATCTGCCATAGTTGAAAATTAAATTTATTTTTGAAAAATTAAGGTTTTCAAGGCGCAGCAGTCAAATTTTTTGTTTAATATTTAACGTTTTAAGTAAAAAACTCCTCATTTGTTAACAAAATTTGTGTTTTTGGGTTGAAAATTTATCTTTTTGTCTGAAAACCATATTTTTCAATTAAAAGTTAATTCTCGTTTATTTAAAATCCCATTATTATTACTTTTTTTTTAGAAAATATCTCTTTCAGGGGAAAATTAAATTTTTTTGTTGAAAATCCAACTATTTTGTTAAGAACTCATCTTTTTTTGTTGTTGAAAGTTTAAATAATTTGTAAAAACTTTTTTTTTACTTAAGATTAATTTCTTTGGTTGAAAATTTAATTTTTTTGTTGGAGATCAACTTTTGAAATAAAAAATAAATTATTTTTGATTAAAAATGAATCTTTCTTACATAAAAATTCAATTTGGTTAAAAATTCACCTATTTTATTGAAAATGCGATTACTTTTTTAGAAAATTTATTTTTTCGGTTCGAATATTCATCTCTTTTGGTTAAAATTTCATGTGTTTGGATTAAAAATGAAATCGGTTGATAATTAACCTCTTTTTGGTTGACGAATTAACTATTTTGCTGAAAACTCTTCCTGTTTTGTAGAAAATATAACTTTTTTGTTGAAAATTCTTTTTTTCGTTTGGAAAATTATATTTTTTTTTAACTGAAAATTTAACTTTTCTATTTTTGGTTGTAACCTGATATTTTTAGTGGAAAATTCGTCTTTTTGTTTAATTCTTCATCTTTGTAGGTTAAAAATTCGACTATTGGTTTAAAAATTCAAACTTTTTGTACAAATTTTATCTCTTTTTCTCGAAAGGTAAAATTCAACTCTTTTTTGAAGAAAAAATTTTCTGATTGAAAATTAGTTTTTGATTGAATATTAAATTATTCAATTTTTGGTTAAAAATTCATATATTTGGTTAGAAATTCGTCTTTTTTGACAGAAAATTATTCTTCTTGGTTGAAAATTGATCCTTTTGGTTGAAGGTTCAACTAATTGGTAAAAAAATTCATTTTTTTTGTTGTTGAAACTATCCAATTAGTTTGTTAAAGATTCGATATTTTGGGTTGAAAATTTAACTTTTTTTGTCGGAGATTAACTTTTGAGATGAAAAATTAATTATTTTTTATTAAAAATTAATCTTTTTTACATAAAATTTCAAGTGTTTGGTTAAAAATTCATATATTTTATTGAAAATGCAATTAGTTTTTTTTTTAAATTCGTTTTTTCTTTTTTTTTTTTGGTTGACGAA
>JAWWLR010000054.1:91044561-91055714 GCA_035041075.1 Acraspis erinacei | reverse complement strand
TGGTTGACGAATTAACTATTTTGTTGAAAATTACTCCTGTTTTGTAGAAAATTTAACTGTTTTGTTGAAAATTCTTTTTTTTCGGTTGGAATTTTGGTTTAACTGAAAATTTAACTTTTCTATTTTTGGTTGTAACCTGATCTTTTTTAGTGGAAAATTCGTCTTTCTAGGTTAAAAATTCGACTATTGGGTTAAAAATTCGACTATTGGGTTAAAAATTCAACTTTTTTGTACAAATTTTATCTGTTTTCCTCGAAAGGTAAAATTCAACTCTTTTTTTGAAAAAGGTTTTATCGCTTTGATTGAAAATTTGTCCGCTTGGTTGAAAATTAGTTTTTTATTGAATATTAAATTATTCAATTTTTGGTTAAAAATTCATATATTTGGTTAGAAATTCATCTTTTTTTATAGAAAATTCATTCTCTTGGTTGGAAATTCTCAGTTTTTTTCTTCTTGAAATTAATTTTTTTTAACTAAAAATTTTTGAAAAGTATTATTTTTTCCGAAAATTTAACTTTATTGTAAATGAGTATTCCATTGTTTTAGTTGAAAAATTATTTTTTTTTTCTTTTTAAATCTCTTATTTTTTCAATGAAAATTAATATTCTTGGTTGAAAATTTATTTTTTTAACTGAAAATTTAACCATCCATTTTTTCTTTGAAAATGTCTCCCGTTTAGTTGAAAATCCTTCTTTTAAAAAAATTAATCTTCTTGGTTGAATATTAATTTGTTTCCACCGAAAATTATACTATTTAATTTTGGGTTGAAAATTGACTTTTATTTTAGTTGGAAATTCATCTATTTTGTTAAAAATCCTTATTTTTTGTATTAAATTTTGTTTTTTGTTTTTAATTCATATTATTAGTTGAAAATTGATCAGTTTGATAGAAAGATATTCTTTTTGAATAAAAATTCAACTATTCAATTATTATTTCAATATTTAGTTCATCGTTGGTGCTAATATATTTAAGAATATCTTGTAATATAATTTATTGAAGCTTTTTAAATTTAAACATATTAAATCCCTAGAAATTGAAGGGATTCCTATTTCTAAACGTCATAATTTTAAATAAAATTGTTTGGATGTAATCATACCAAAAGGATTTTCCCTTTTTAAAATACATTTCACTACTTTTTGAATCAAAAAATCATGATTAATTTTATTATTTATATATTTATTTACCGTCCGAAAAATTCTCTCGACATAAATATGTTTTTCTTTCGTCTGGGTTTGCAGCCTGCCGATATATATGTGGAAGTTCTGAACCAAACGTCATCTCCGGTTGGTGACGAACCAATAGGAGCAAATCGTTCAAGTGCCCAGGAACTCGTGCTGCCCGATCGAACCTTCGTTTTGGCACGATTGATGCTGGCAGCATGGGAAAATAATATGGACGGAGCTGAGGAGAGCACAGCCCACATTATAATAGCTGCGACGCAAATTTTTCTAAAGAATATAATCCAAGCAATTGTGACCCGAAGAAAAGGATTCAAGGTTCGAGATAGAAGATTTATTTACGACATCGGCGAACCAGTACCCAGTTCATGGAAAAGAAACACTAATTTTGTCTCCCAGAGTAACATGTTCAAGTAAGAATATTTCTATTCTATCAGGACTAATTAAAATTAATTAAAATAAAAAAAACTCTACAAAAACAGGGAGAAATAGGTTACTGTTTTTTTAACGCCAATAGGGGAATAAATTCTTTTAAATAAAATTTTGTGTAGATAGGATATGAAATGTTTTAAATTTCTGAGATTTTAAGTGAAAATATTTTACATTTTTCACAAAATACTTTGAATTTTCGAACAAAAAGTTGGAAATGTGATAGTTAAAAAATTAACTAACAAAATAGGAGAATTTTGAACAGAGAAGATTAATTTTTCTATCACAAAAAGACTCATTTTCAAAAAGAGATTTTATTTTTCAAGCTAAAAAATCGAATTGGAAAAAATGGTTGTATTTTTAATCGGAAAAGATGAATTTTCGCCAAGAAAGTTTATTTTCAAATCAGAAAGATGAAGTTTCAACTAAACAAGATTATTTTTCAAAAAAATAAATCGTTAAATTATCATTTAGAGAAATCAAGTTTTAATTATAAACAGAAATACAGTTCAATTTCTAGTTTATAAATCAATTTTCAACGTAAAAGAATAATTTTTCAAAAAAAATAGTTACATTTTCAATCAAAGAAATGAATTTCAAATAAAATTGTATATTTAACGAAAAAACAAGAATTTTCTGCAAATTATTTATATTTTTCATCCAAAAATATTACTTTTTAACTAAAATTATGCATCTTCAACGGAACTAGTTAATTTTTTAATTAAAAAAAAATTTCAACCAAGAAACAACAATTTTTCTATAAAATGGTTACATTTTCAACCAGGAAAGGTAAATTTTAAACGAAATACCTGAATTATCAACCAAGTAATTGAATTTTCAGCCAAAAATGGAATAGTTTCATTTTTAATTTAACAAGTTAATTTTTGACGAAAAAAAACGAGGTTTCTACAAAATAGTTAAATTCTTAATTGAAAAAAATTACTTTTTAACTAAAATTATGCATCTTCAAATGAAATAATTAAATTTTTAATTTAAAAATGAGTTTTCAACCAAATAAATGCCTTTTCCACTATAAAAAATTAGTTTTTACCCAAACTTTCGCATTAGAAACGAGATATTGAACTTTTAAACAAAATAGACGAATTTTCAACAAATTAGTTAATTTTTAACAAAGAAGATTAATTTTTCTATCCAAAAAGACTAATTTTCAAAAAAAGATTGAATTTTTCAAGCTAAAAATTTGGATTTCTGTTGGAAAATTGTTGATTTTTTAACCGAAAAAGTGAATTTTCAACTTGAAATTTAGGTTTCAAAACAGAATGATAAATTTTCAACGATAAAAAACATTTTTTTCAAACATGAAACAACAATTTTTCAATAAAATGCTTACATTTTAAACCAGAAAAGGCAAATTTTAAACCAAATAAATTGATTTTCAACCAAAAATGGAATACTTACATTTTTAATGTAAAAACTTAAATTTTTCATTTAAAAAATTACTTTTTAACTAAAATTATGTATCTTCAACTGAAATAGTTGAATTTTCAATTTAAACATAAATTTAAAAAATTTAAAAAAAAATGTATTTTTTCAATCTAAAAATTTGAATTTTTGTTGGAAATTTTTGACTTTTTGACGGAAAAAAGTGAATTTTCAACTTGAAATTTATTTTTTAAACCAGAATGATAAATTTTTAATTTTCAACGAGAAACAACATTAAAAAAAATAAAATAGTCACATTTTCAATGAAAGAAATGAAATTTGTGCAACTGTCAATCAAGAAGAGTAATTTTTAACCAAATAATTGAATCTTCAATTAAAAATGATAAATTTCCAACCAAAAATGGAATAGTTAGATTTTTAATTTAATAATTTAATTTTTCACGAAAAAAAGGAAGTTTCTACAAATTAGTTAAATTTTTCATAAAAAAATATTAATTTTTAACTAAAGTTATACATCTTCAACTGAAATTTTTGATTTAAAAATAAATTTTCAAACAAGAAACCACAATTTTTCAACAAATTAGTTACTTTTCAACCTAGAAGATTAATTTTTCTACCCAAAAAGACTAATTTTCAAAAAAAAAAAAATTTCAAGCTAAAAATCTGAATTTTTGTTGGAAAATTGTTGATTTTTTAACCGAAAAAAGTGAATTTTTCAACTTGAAATTTAGTTTTCAAACCAGAATAATAAATTTTAAACTAAAAAAGATTATATTAAAAAAAAAGAAATCTTTAAATTCTCAGTTAGAGAAACTAAATTTTAATGATAAACCGAAATAGTTCAATTTTTAGTTTAAAAATCAATTTTTCACGATAAACAAGAATTTTTCAACAAAATAGTCACATTTTCAACCAAGTAATTGAATCTTCAACTAAAAATGATACATTTTCAACCAAAAATAGAATAGTTACATTTTTAATTTAATACTTTTAATTTTTCACGAAAAAAATGGTCAGCAAAATTGTTAAATTTTAAGGGGAAAAAAATTAATTTTCAATTAAAATTATACATCTTTACCAAAAATAGATAAGTTTTAAACCAAAAAAACAAACGTTTCTTAATAAAATAGTTAAATTTTCAACCAAAGAAATGAAATTTCAACTAAAATGATACATCCTCAACAAAATAATGAATTTTTAACAAAGTAGTTTAACTTTCAACCCAGAATATTTATTTGCTGTCAAGAAAGACAAATTTTAAACGAAATACATGCATTTTTCAATCAAGTAATTGAATTTTCAACCAAAAATTTAATTTAGTTAATTTTTTAAGAAAAAAAAAAGTTTCAACAAAATTGTTCAATTTGACCGAAAAATTTAATTTAAAATTAAATTTGCACAAACACACAAAAAAAGTTTTTTAATAAAATAATTACATCTTCAACCAAACAAATTTTAAATGAAATACATGAATTTTCAACCATGTAATTGAATTTTCAACCAAGAATTGTAAAAAAAAATTAAATTAAAATAATTAATCAATTAACATAAATTACGCAAAATATGAATTTTCAACAAAGTAGTTAAATTTTTAATAAAAAAAATATATAATTTGCTATTAACATTAGGCATCTTTAACTAAAATTTGTTAAATTTTAAATTTGAAAATAAAGTTTTAACCAAAAAGCAACAATTTGTCAAAAAATAGTTACATTTTCAATCAAAGAAATGAATATTCAATTAAAATGATACATGCCCAACAAAAAAAAAGAAAAATAAACAAAATAACATGAACCCAATAGATCATGTTTAACCAAGAGCATATACTTTCTATCAAAAAATACAAATTTTCAACTAAATAAATGAATTTTGAAGCAAACAGTAGAATTTTCAACAAAAATTGAATATTTAAATTTACAGTTAAAAAAATAATATTCAACCTAAAATTAAACGAATCTTCAATAAAATAGTTGAATTTTTAATTAAAAAAAAAATTCATTTTTAACAAAATAATTAAATTTGCATAATTTTTAATATAATTTTTAACATAACTTTTAATCAAACGTGAAGTATCTTTAAAACGGGATTCATATTGCATGCATCATATTACATGAAATAATGGATAAAAAAAATTTCAATTTTTTTTTCTATTGAATAGTGGACCAACAACTATCGAAACAGAGGGACAAATGCCTGCAGTAAAACCCAGCGTGGAAGAAGCCGAACAAGCGACAGCTTTCTCTCTAGCATGTGCATCGCAAACTATTCTTCCATCTCCGCCTCCAGTTTGTGTGGCTGATTTGCAGAAAATATTAAAGGTAGGGAATTTTACATGAAAAATAGAAAAAAAACTAGAAATTAGAAAAAATATTGCAGACCTCGGACTCATTTGACAAATAAGAAAAATTACCAGAAATTTTTAGAGACAGGAAAATGTCAGTGAATTTATTTTTTGATCGGGAATTGATTTGAAATAACAATTTTACATCCGTTCAAATTTTATGAATTTCAAGATTTAAACTTTATAAACTATGTGCAACTGTAAAATAATTTCATAATAATATATTCGTAATTGAAGGCTTTCATTAAATGAAAAATATTGTTTCAGTATAAAATAATTCATTTTTAACAGAATTAAACCAAATTTAAAAGTAAACTATTTGAAACTTAATTGTTGTATAAATAAAAATTGAACACTTATTATTTATAGAAAAATTTCAGTAATTTTTAAGAGGTATATAGAAGTTTTGAAAAGATTCAAAATTAATTAAAAATTGGAAATGATTTTTCATTTGGAAAAATTATTTTAAGAGAATATTTAAAAAGATTTGCAAAATTGTTTTAAATAGATTGAATATTTTAAGGAACTTTATTAATTTGCGGGATTTTATAAAAAAATTGTAAGGAGATTTTCTATTAATTTAGAAATATATGTAGAAGTTTGGAAAAAATGTCAAATTTGAACAAATTTAATGCAACTTCTAGATTTCTCAATATTTGGAAATAAAATTTCGAAGCTTTTCAAGGATATTTAAACTATTTAAGATAAAAATGATTTAGCTTCTAATTTAAAAAGTATTCAGTTAAAAAAATTAATGCTTCTAGTTTAAAATTTCTTAAAATAATATAATTTGTAAAATTTTTAGGTTCATTGATTGATTCTGTAATTTTCACAGTATTGAAAATTGTAATGCAGATTTATATTTTTGAATTTGAATATGAATCTTTGAACTCAACATAATTTATAAAAGTTAAAAATTACAAATTTTGCAATTTATTGAGCATTTGAATACAATATTTTTTAATCGAAAAACTTTTAAACTTCAATTTTGAAAGTTTAAAATTCAAGAGTTCTACTTTGAGTTTTTTCACTTATAGTTTATTTTTTATTACTTTAAACGGAAAAATTTGCATGTGTTTCAAATCTTTAAAAATCTACATTTTTCTAATTTTTTTGAAATATTTTAAAACCTTTGGGAATTTATTGTAATATTTGAAAATCTTGTTAAATATTCTCTTCAAATTAATTTTTCAAGATAAATAATCACTTTTAATATTTCCGGGAATCTTGAGAAAATTTATTATATTTTATATTTTCCGTTTTAGATTTAAAACAAAATATAGATTTTGGCAGATTTCGAACAAAAAATTTGGAAGCTTTTTAAGAATTTTCACAGGCTTCAGAAGAATAAATAACATTTCCTAGGAAAATTTAAAAAATGATTTTTTATCAAAAATAAATGTTGAAGATTTTAAGAAAATTTCTTCAATTTTGCAGAATTAGAAAATTAAATTAATTTGAAAAAATTTAAAGCAACATGTAGATTTTTCAAGATTTTGAAATATAATTTCGAAGCATTTTAAGGATTCTTAAACTATTTAAAATAAAAATAATTTTAATTTGAATAGGGAATTTTCCATTTTTTTTTACAAATTTATAGTCGGAACTGGAATTTATCCAGAATAATAATTATTCTGACTTGGAAACGGGAATTTTCAAATTTTAGCAAATTCCGAGCTTTTTTAATTTACCGGAAATTTTCAAAAAAGAAGAAAATTCTGAATTGGTGTTTATTTAAAAGAATTATAATTTGTCTTGGAAGAGGGAAAATAAATTTTTAAAATTAATTTCAAGCTGTAACACGGAATTTTTGAAAAGAATGAATTATAATTCTAAGCTGTATCGGGATATTTTCGAAAACAAATTTAAATCATGAATCATGAATTTTCGAAAAGAATTAAAACTCCGGTTTTGAACGAGGAATTTAATTTATTTATTTTATTTTATTTAACGAGGAAATTATCCAGAAAAATAATAATTCTAAATGCAAAATTTAATTTTTTAAACAAAATTATAATTCTGATTTGAAAGGAGGTATTTTCGAACAAAATTTATTTAATGCATTCGAACGGGGAATTTGAAAAAAATTCTAATTCTTAAAATTAGTTGAAATGGAGAATTTTCGAAAAGAATAAAAATTCTGCATTTGAACAGGGAATTTTTCAAAACCCTGGTATTCCCTTGAAACTTTTTAAAATGTTTAAAAAGCTTTTAAGTCTTTTGTTTCAAATCTTCAAAAATCTACATTTTTCTAATTTTTTTTAAAATCTTTTAAAACCTTTGGGAATTTATTGTAATATTTCAAAATCTTGTTAAATATTCTCTTCAAATAATATTTCCAGGAATCTTGAGAAACCTTTATTATATTTTATATTTTCCGTTTTAAATTTGAAATAAAATATAGATTTTGGCAGATTTCGAACAAAAAATTTGGAAGCTTTTTAAGAATTTTCACAGGCTTCAGAAGAATAAATAACATTTCCTAGGAAAATTTTAAAAATGATTTTTTTTCAAAAATAAATGTTGAAGATTTTAAGAAAATGTCTTCAATTTGGCAGAATTAAGAAATAAAATTAATTAGAAAAAATTTAAAGAAACATGTAGATTTTTCAAGATTTTGAAATATAATTTCGAAGCATTTTAAAGATTCTTAAATTATTTAAAATAAAAATAATTTTAATTTGAATAGGGCATTTTCAAATTTTAACAAATTCCGAGCTTTTTTAATTTACTGGAAATTTTCGAAAAGGAACAACATTTTTTTTTAAATTGTTTAAAAGAATGAATTCTAAGCTAATACGGGATATTTTCGAAAAAAATTAAAATGATGAATTTGAGCAGGGAATTTTACAGAAAAATTCTAATTTTTCTAAATTTTCCACTTGGAACTGGAAATTATCCAGAAAAATAATAATTCTAAATACAAAATTTAATTTTTTAAACAAGATTATAATTCTGAGTTGAAACGAGATATTTTCGAAAAAAAAATTTAAATAATGAATTATTGGAACAGGGCATTTTAATAAGAAATTCTACTTCTTAGTTGAAATGGAGAATTTTCGAAAAGAATTAAAATTCTGGATTTGAACAGAGACTTTTTGAAAAGAATTTTATTCCTGAGTTGAAATGAAGAATTTTATAAAGAATTAAAATTCAGGATTTCAACTGGAAATGTTAAATTTTTAAACAAATCTGAGCTGGAATAGGAATTTATCCAGAAGAATAATAATTCTCAATGGAAAATTGAATTTTTCAAACAAAATCTTATTCTTGCAATTAGTTGCAATGGAGAATTTTCGAAGAGAATAAAAATTCTGTATTTGAACAGGGAATTCCCTTGAAACTTTTTAAAATGTTTAAAAAACTTTTAAGTCTTTTGTTTAAAATCTACAAAAATCTCCTTTTCTTAATTTTTTGAGATGATTTTGAAATAAAAATTAATTTCGTATTTTTTTTTAAAACTTTGTAAATGCTTTGTCATTTTGCAAAATTGAAAAAGTTTCCTGTAAAATCTTTGATATCGCTAAAAAAAAGTGTGTCATGAGTCCGAGTCGTGGTATTGACGAAAAATATAATATATTTCCAATTTTATTGCAGATTTATAAAAATCTCGTCTGTAATCACACATTATATGCGACTAATGTAGAGCGTTCTTTTACGTATAATACTCATACGACTTGGGAGGACCTGGAAGCTAGAAAATTGCTGCGCCCAAGTTGCAGAAGTTAAGCATTGTTCTACTTATATTTTGTAAATAATATTGGCTGGCAATTCTACGTTATGTAAGTTATACTAGTGTCTATTTATAAACCCTTTTTTTAAAATTAAAAGTATCTTTTGCCATTAAACTTGTAGAAAATTAAAGAATCAAAATTAAATTTTACGTTTCCAGATTTTAATACGTATTTATAATTAAAGATTATTATTATTTATAGATTTATTAATACAGATTTAATATGGTTATATTAATCTGGAATACATACAATCTTTTTAGAAGAAGTTTTTAACAAAACTTCTTGATTTTTCAACAAAATATATAAACTTTTAACCAGATAGTTGAATTTTAAACCAAATAGTTACCAACTTAAAAATATATATTTTACTACAAAACAAACAAAAAAACGAATTTTCAAGAGGATATATAAATTTTAAAACAAAAAAAGTTACTTTTCAAGTAAATAATTGCATTTTCTTCTACAGTAGATAAACTTCAACCCAAAAATACAGTTTTTGAAGAAATTAGTTAAATTTTCAACCAAAACAATAAGTTTTTAACAAAATTGCTAAATTTTCTACAAGTTAGATTAATGAATTTCTAACATAGTTGCGTAACTTTCAACCAAAAAGATTTATTTTCTGCCAAAAAAGGCAAATTTTAAACAAAATAATTAAATTTTTACCTAAAAAGGATACATTTTCAAACAAAAATGGAATAGTTATACTTTCAATTCAAAGAATTAATTTTTTTTACCAAAAATATGAATTTTTAACAAAATAGTTAAGTTTTGAACTAAAAAATGAATTTTCAACTGAAATAGTTGACTTTTTAACTTTAAAATAAATTTTTCATTAAAAAAACAATTTCTCAAAAAAATAGTTACATTTTTATCCAACAAGTTTATTTTTCAGCTAATAAAGATAAATTTACAATTAAAAATAGAAACGTAAAATTTTCAGTTAATCGTCAAAAAAAGAAACGTATTTTCAACAAAATAGTTAGATTTTTTATTTTTACTTTACCGAAAAAGACGAATTTTCAACAAAATATATGGATTTTTTTACTAAAGAAGATTTCAATAAAAAAAATTTATGTTTTGTGAAAAAAACGAATTTTCAAGAAAATAGTTTAATTTCCATAAGAAATTTTCTAAAAATTATACATGGTTTTTTAACTAAAAAAGTTCAATTTCCAACAAAAATATTATAGTTACATTTTCAAATAAAAAGAATGTATTTTGTGCCAAAAAGAATGGATTTTTAACAAAATAGTTAAATTTTGAAACAAAAAGATGATCTTTTTTAGTTTAAAAATCAATTTTCAGCCCAAGAAACAAATATTTTCAACAAAATAGTTACATTTTCACATTATATTTTCGTAATTTACAATTACGAATGAAATCGTTAAATTTTCAGTTATACAAATTATTTTTCAACCAAAAAAAGACGAAGTTTCAAAGAAATATATGATTTTTTAAGTAAAAAAGACAAATTCTCACTAAAAAATCGTTTAATTTTCAGTTAAAAATATTATTAAAAAAAAAACTAATTTTGAAAAGTATAGTTAAATTTTCGACCAAAATATTGAACTTTTAAACCAAAAAAGATAACGTCAAAAAATTAGTATTTTTAACCAAAAGAATGAGTTTTTAACAAAATTATTGAATTTGTTCCAAATTAGATTAATTTGTCACTAAATAATGGAATTTTCAACGACAAAGATTAATTTTTGACAGAAAAAAAATAATTTTCAAGAAAGCAAATGGATTTTCGAGTAAAGACAAATTTTCAAACAAAAATGGAATCGCTAAATTTTCAACTGAAAATTGAATCGTTCAATTTTCAGTTAAAAATATTAATTAAAAAAATATAATTTTCAATAAAAAAAACAATGTTAAAAGAAAAAGTAGAATTTTCAACCAAACGAATGAGTTTTTATGATAATTGTTGAATTTCCTACTAAGTAAATTAATTTGTCGCGAAATAGTCGAATTTTCAGCGACAAAGATTAATTTTGTACAAAAAAAACACAGCGAATTTTCAACTAAATACATGGATTTTCAACTAAAAAAGATAAATATTGT
>JAWWLR010000054.1:91016399-91035587 GCA_035041075.1 Acraspis erinacei | reverse complement strand
GTTGAATATTCAACCCGAAAATACGAATTTTCAACAAAAAAGTTAATTTGCAACAAAATTTTTAAATTCTGAACAAAATAGTTGAATTTTTTTCTAAATTGTTAAATTTTCAACCCAAAAATATGAATTTTGAACAAAAAGGTTCATTTTTAATAAAAAAAGAATATATTTAATGCAAAATATTTGAATTTTGTAACAAAAAAATTGAATCTTCAAGGAAGAAAGATTTTCAGCCAAGAAGAAAATATCATATTTCAATAAAAAACTTAATTTACAACAAAATATTTGAATTCTTAACCAAAACTTTAAATTTCTTCCAAATTGTTCAATTTTCAAGCAAAAAAAAACGAATTTGTTACAAAACAGTTTAATTTTCAATCCGTAAATGCGAATTTTCAACATAAAAGTTCATTAAAAAATTAATAAATAAATTTTCAATCAAAGAACTGAATCTTTAACGAAGAAAGATTTTTTTAGACAACATAGAAAAAAAATTCAACCAAATTCTTTATGATTGTCATACAAATCAGTTCAATTTTTAAACAAAGAGATGAATTTTCAACTAAAATCACGAATCTTCGACTGAAATATATGGATTTTAAACCAAAAGAATGAATTTTTAATAAACAGTTCAATTTTAAACAAAGAAATTTTATTTTTGAACCAAATAGATAAATTTACAACGAAAATGACGAATATTTTACTGGGAAAAATTACATTATCAACCAAAAAGGCGAATTTACAACTAAAATGATCAATATTTAACTAGAATTTAAAAAAAAGATGAATTTTTATCTAAAATTAAAAAATATTTTGCCGGAAAACTTTAATTTCCAACCAAAAAGATGAATTTATAATTAAAATTATCAATATGTAACTAGAAAACTTGATTTTTTAACCAAAAAGAGAGATCTTCAAAAAACTAGTTGAATCCTTTACCAAAACGCACTACTTTTCAACAAAACAGTTGCATTTTAAAATACAAAATATGCCAATTTTACCAAAATAAATAAATTTTTTAAAGAAAAAAGAAAAAAATTTCATGTCAGTCAAGAAGAGCAAAAGTTTTAACTAAATTGTTCAATTTTTATGCCAAAAATACAAATTTCATAAAAAAATTTGAATTTTTAAGAAAAAAAAGTTAATTTTAAACCAATAAGATGAATGTTCAACAAATGAGTTCCAAATTTAAACAAAGAGTTTAATTCTCAACAAAAAGTGACTTTTTAGCAAAATTGTCGAATTTTCAACAAAATAATCATATTTTCAAACTACTAATTAAATTATTAATAACAAAATATGAATTTTCAACAAAAAATAGTCGTAATTTCTAATTCGATTATATTAATTTAGTTCTAATTAAAGAAAAAGAATTGAAATAATGATTAATTTTTAATAATACTTTTAAAAATATGTAATAAATATACAGTCGTTGAAACAAATTCTTGAACGTGAAAAATAATATGCAAACAATTAGACTTATAATTTTGCATTTGATTTTTATATCTCTTGATTTTACATTTTAGAAAACTGCGTATTTAAAAAGCTTCTTATCTTCACAAAATTTAGTTATTTCCGTGCATAATAATTTTTCTTAATTTCTATTCTGTGCACTAAAATCTTTTTCCACTTAGATTTAAAAATGTGATGAACATCTGAAGGCTTTTAACTGATCAAAAGAAATTAGATTCAAATCAAAATATATTTACGAATAAAAAATGCATTTATAAAAAATCAAACAGGTTTTTTAATGCTAGAAAAATGTGATAAATGAAGGAAATTATTGAAAAATAATGTACATACAACTCTGCCGACAGTTTGCTTTGGTCCTACTGTTATATCCAGTCTTCCACCACCAGCTTCCTTCAAACTGATATTATGTTTCACATAAATGGGAATTGCGACAATACTTTGGGATCCTATGTGATATGAAAGTAGGCGAAAATTTCCATCTGGCGGGACGAATGAGAGTATCCTTTCAGACTAAAGAAAAATGCACGAAATTGTGAAAAGGCAAGCAATTATTGATAATAATTGTACAGTTGTCGGTTTAAAAGATTTTTCATTAAACAATTTTGAATTAGATACCTTTAAAGCAATAAAAAGATACAATTATTTCTGAAATTTAAACTCTGTGAGAAGATTTCAGAAATAGGACTGAAAATTAAATATTTCAAACTGAAATTCAGAAAAAATTTCGAATTGAAAGCTTTTAAATTGTCCAATTTCAAAAATTGATCTCATAGCGATCTTGTTAAATATAATTTTAAAAATTTTTAATTTTCAATGTAATATCTTAAAATTGCCCGATTTTTGGTTGAAGATTTTTTTAGATAATTCATTTAAAAGTGTAAAATAATTGAAATTTAAAAGGGTTTGAATATAACATTTTATGCTTACAATTCTTGGTGTACACTTTACTAATTTTAGATTTAAATATTTTTACATTGTTTGGTTTTAATTTAAGTTCACTCAGTTTTAAATTCAATAATTTTATATTGAAATAATCTAATTTTTTTGTTTTTAATTTTAAATGTTCAAAAATTTTTTTGGTTCTTTAAACTCTTAAAAATAGTAAATTGTAGAATATCACACTGAAAGGCACACATTTTAGAAAAAAGAATTTGTAAAAAAAATCTTGAATTAAATGCCTCCCGAATAAATTAAAAATGAAGAAAATAGTTTTTCAAATTTGAATTTTAAAAATGAGACAATTTTAAAATTAGACATTGAAAATTGATTTATTTTTTATTGGAAAAAGTGCCAAAATATTGATAATTTCAAAATCAACTTAAAAACCCGATTTTGAATTAAAAGACTTAAAATTATGCAATTTCAAACGTTGGGATCATAGCGATATTTTTTATTATATCATTTTTATTAATTTTTAATTTTTAATGCAATATCTTCAAATTGTCAGATCAAATTGTCAGAAGAAGACTTTAAAACTCAAAAACGTTTAATTAGAAAATTTCCAGAGATGAATTTGGGAAAATATAATTGAAAATTTAGAACATTTTCATTTTGAAATTACTTAATTTTACCTTATTTTTTGATTTTAATAAAATTAGTATAATATATTTTAATGTTAAATTATTATTATTTTTTATTTAATAACAATTTGAAAATTTCAGAATTTCAAAAACTGTGAATTTTATACAATTTATACAAAACATGAATTTTTTGCAATCTTTTCAGGTATCTAAAACCTTTGCGAAAGATTGTTGTTTCTATGAAATCTTTGTATACTTTTTTGAGATTTTTGAAAACTTTTATAAAATCTTTTTGAAATTTTTTGTTCGTTTGAAAAAATTGAATTATTGGCCATCTTTTGAAATAATTTAAAAATCTTCTAAAAAAGAATTGAAATTGTTGTAAATCTTTACACTGTTCTGAAATCTTTTAAATAAATTTGAAATAGTTTAAAATCTGTCAAATGTTTTGACATTTTTATGAAATCTTGGAAATCTTTTAAAATTTTGATCCTAAAAACTTTGAAATCTTGTAAAATCTTTTGAAATATAAGTGAAATGTTCGAAATCTTTGAAATTTTTTGAAATCTTCTAAATAAAATCTTTGTGATATTTTTGTAAAATCTTTGAAATCTTTTGAAATCGTTTAAACAAATTTGAAACAGTTAATAATCTTTAAAATGTTTTGATATCTTTGAATTTGAAATTTTTATGAAATTTTTAAGAAATCTTTGAAATATTTGTGAAACATTTTGTATTCGTTTTAAATCATTAAAATATTTGAAATATTTGTGATCTTTTTGAAATATTTGTGAAATGTTCGAAATCTTTGTAACATTTTTGAAATCTTTTGAAATCTTCTAAACAAATTTGAAATCGTTTAAAATCTTTAAAATGTTTTAAAATATTTGAAATCTGGTGTAATGTCCCGTTTTTTAAATCTATGAATTTGAAATCTTTATGAAATGTTATTAAATCTTTGAAATATTTGTGAAATCTTTTGCAATCATTCAAAATCATTAAAAATTTTTAAATCTTTGTGAAATATTTTTAAATCTTCTAAAAAAGAATTTAAATTGTTGTAAATCTTTCAAATGTTCTGAAATCTTAAAAATATGGTGTACTATACCCGTTTTAAAATCTTTAAAATCGTCTAAAAGTTTTAAAATCTTTGTGATATTTTTGTAAAATCGTTGAAATCTTTTGAAATCGTTTAAATAAATTTGAAACAGTTAATAATCTTTAAAATGTTTTGATATCTTTGAATTTGAAATTTTTATCAAACATTTTTTATTCGTTTTAAATCATTAAAATATTTGAAATATTTGACATATTTATGAAATCTTTTAAACTTTTGATAAAATATTTGAAATATTTGTGAATTGTTCGAAATGTTTGTAAAATTTTTGAAGTCTTTTGAAATCTTCTAAACAAATTTGAAATCGTTTAAAACCTTTAAAATGTTTTCAAATATTTGAAATCTGGTATAATGTCCCCTTTTTGAAATCTATGCATTTAAAATCTTTATAAAATTTTATTAAATCTTTGAAATATTTGTGAATACTTTTGTAATCATTTAAAATTATTAAGATATTTGAAATCTTTGTGAAACATTTTTAAATCTTCTAAAAAAGAATTTAAATTGTTGTAAATCTTTCAACTGTTCTGAAATCTTAAAAATCTGGTGTACTATACCCGGTTTAAAATCTTTAAAATCGTCTAAAAGTTTTAAAATCTTTATAATATTTTTCTTAAATCGTTTGAAATTGTTTAAACAAATTTGAAATAGTTAAAAATCTTTAAAATGTTTTGAAATCTTTGAATTTGAAATTTTTATGAAATTTTATTAAATCTTTGAAATATTTATGAAATCTTTTGTATTAATTTTAAAATCATTAAAATATTTAAAATCTTTGGAAATCTTCTAAAGAAGAATTCAAATTGTTGTAAATCTTTGAAGTGTTTTGAAATCTTAGAAATCTGATTTAATATACTCGTTTTAAAATCTTTCAATCCTTAAAAAAATTTTAAATCTTTGTGAAATTTTTTGTAAATTTTTGTAAAATCTTTGAAATCTTTGTGAAATATAAACAAATTTGAAATAGTTTAACATTTTTTTAAATGTTTTGAAATCTGGTGTAATGTACCCTTTTAGACATCTTTGAATTTGAAATTATTATGAAATTTTTGAAATACTTGAGAATTATTTTTCTCAAATTTATTCTCAAATTTATTGAAACCTTTTAAAATTGTTTGAAATCTTTGAAATCTGACGTAAAATACCATTTTAAAAATATTTACAATCCTTGAAATCAATTGAAAGTTTTAAAATCTTTGTGAAATCTTTTAAATCTTCTCTTTGAAATCCGTGAACTTTTTTTGAAATGTTCATAATCCTTTTAAATATTATAAAAGCTTTGAAATATTTTGAAATCTTTAGAATTATTTGGTAAACTTTTGAAATCTAATGTACTCTCAAAAGCCGAGTGGTGTCAACCCCTCAAAAACTGTTTTAAAAGGAAAAAACAAAAATTCAAATTCAAGATTCTCGTGAGAAATTCAAGGAGAATTCGAGATTTTCAAGGTTCACAAGATCGCTGGAAAGCCTGTTAAATAAAAAAAAAATGAAGGTAATATTTGAGCAGACTATAATTGAATATTTTTAATTACCTCCCATCTTTTAAATCTGACGCAAGGGTGGAAACTGACATCGTCAAAGAGCCTTGGATTGACAAAAGATAATGTCAAATCCGGCATTCCACTAAGTTTAATACAGCAGTCAATCTAGAGCGAAAATAGAATTCTAATATTATTTGTCTGCTTTAAATAATACAATACAATAATTAATAGTAATTATTAAATAAATAAATAAATTAAATTAATTAATAATCCATTAATAGCATACATAGCCCTGTATGTCCGCAAAAACAGTGGCACCAGTTCTGTCAATTATTGCGTCAACTTCCTCGACAACGTCGAAATATGCCTCGTTATTCGTATATTTAACACCAGTTCTTCTCCACGGAACGTTCGACAACTGTCCACTTGGTAAAATTGCACTTACGCTGTAAATTTAAGAAATAAACTATATATTATATTAAAGAGATCCGAAAATGCATAGGAAATTCTTTTTTTCTTTTCGAATTTTCATTTCATGATTATTCGTTTTTAGAACTACACCTACTAGCATTTATAACAAAAAAATCCAGGTTTTACAGGATGAAAAAAAAAATTTCCATGTAGCTTTTTTCTACAGTGAAAAAATACTTTTCACGGAACCCGCAAATTGTAATTTTATGGTAAAAAATCCAAATATCCGAAAAATTCCAATCCAATAATTTGTTTCTGTTCTTTTTTTAGAATTGGTTTAAATATTACAACAATAATTAAATTTTCAGCTAAATTATTGATTTTTTCAAACAAAAATTATCAAATGTTAACCAAAAACTGTTCCGACCAATCGGACTAATTTTCAATCAAATAATTTAATTTTCAAACAAAGCGATTATTTTTCAATTAAAATAATGAATCTTAAAAGAAAAAGGAATTTTTAATAAAGTAGTTTAACTTTTAACACAGACCTTAAATTTAACCAAAAAAACAACGAGTTTTCTACAAAGTAATTAAATTTTCAACCAACATGATGTATTTTCTAAAAAATTAGGAATCTTCAAACAAATAAAAAATACATTTTTAACAAATACGTTTAATTTTCAACCTAAATCATAAATTTCCTATAAAAAAAGACGAAATTTCAACAAAATACATGAATCATTTTTAAGTAAAAAAAAAAAATAATTAAATTTCCAGTTAAAAAAATTAATTTTGCGACGACAAAAAAAATTTCAAGAAAATTGTTAAATTTTAAACCAAAGTAATGAATTTCAAACTAAAATTATGAATGTTCAGTGAAAAAAATAAACGTATTTTTAACAAAATAGGTAAATTTTCAATGAAATAGGTGAATCTTCAAACAAGAAATAAGATTTTAAGTGTAATCTATTTTAAAGTTAAATTATAATTTTCTTTATTTAATAACCATTTAAAATTTTTATAATTTCAGAAGCTTTGACTTTTAAAAATTTAATTAAAAGGATGAGTCCTCAATAAATAAAAGGAATTTGTTAATAAAATAGCTCTTTTAACCCAGAAGTTAAATTTTCTAATAAAAAAGACGAATTTTCAACAAATACAAATTTTTCAGTCAAGAAAGACCAACAATTTTATGAAAATTTTTCAACTTTTAAGCCAACCAAAAAATTAATTTTTTAATAAAAGAAAAGAGTTTTTAACAAAGTAGTTAAACTCTCAACAAAGTAGATGAATTTTCAACCTAAATCATAAATTTCCTATAATTAAAAAGATAACATTATAACAAAATACATGAATTTTCAACCGAATATTTAAAAAAGATAAATTTTCAACCACATAGTTGAATTTTCAAAAAAAAGTAAAAGAGTTTTTAACAAATAAGTTTAATTTTCAACAAATTAGATGAATTTTCAACCTAAATCATAAATTTCCTATTATTAAAAAGACGATATTTCAAAAAAATATATGAGTTTTCAACCGAATATTTGAATTTTTAAGTAAAACATATAAATTTTCAACCAAATAGTTGAATTTTCAAATAAAAAGTAATCATTTTTAAGTAAAAATAAAATAGTTAAATTTCCAGTTAAAAAAATTAATTTTGCGAATCTTCAAACAAAAAATAAAATTCTAAGTGTAATTTATTTTAAAGTAAAATTATAATTTTCTTTATTTAATAATTAATAATAATGAATCCTCAATAAATAAAAAAGAATTTTTAACAAAATAGCTCTTTTAACCCAGAAGTTAAATTTTCTAATCAAAAAGACGAATTTTCAACAAATAAAAAAAATTTCAGTTAAGAAAGACCAACAATTTTATCCAAATTTTTGAACTTTTAAACCAGCAAAAAAATTAATTTTTTAAGAAAAGAAAAGAGTTTTTAACAAAGTAGTTGAACGTTCAACCAACGAGGTGAATTTTCAACAAAAATTATGAATCTTCAAACAAATAAAAAATGAGAATTTAACAAATAAGTTTAATTTTCAACAAAGTAGATGAATTTTCAACCTAAATCATAAATTTTCTATAAATAAAAAGAAAAAATTTTAACAACATACATGAATTTTCAACCCAATACTTGAATTTTAAATTAAAAATGATAATTTTTTAACCAAAAGGTTGAATTATTTAATAAAAAAATATATAGTTTTCAACAAAAAATAAAATAGATAAGTTTCAGTTAAAAAAATTAATTTTGCAAAAAAAATAAACAAAATAGGTAAATTTTCATCCAAAGAGATAAATTTTCAATGAAATTGGTGAATCTTCAGAAAAAAGATGAATTAATTTTTCACCAAAAATGAAATTGTTAGATTTCAAGTTAAAAAAAGTAATAGTACCATAACAAAAAAAAACGAATTTTTAACAAAATAGATAAACTTTCAACCAAGGATATGAATTTTCTATTAAAAAGGTGCACTTTGAAACCAAAAAAGTGAATGATCAACAAATGCGTTTAATTTTCAATCAAAATCATCAATTTTTTTACCAAAAAGATTACTTTTAAAATAAAAAATATAAAATTTTAACTAAATAGGTAAATTTTAAAATAAAAAAAAAATTGTAAACGAAAGAACAATTTTCTACGAAAAAAAAAACAATTTTCAAGCAAAATACATTAATTTTCAAGGAAAGAACGTAAATTTTCAATCTGAAATTAAAAATTAAATTTTCAGACAAAAAGTTAATCTTCAGGTAAAAAGGTAAATTTTCAAGTAAGAAGATGAATTTTCAAAAAATAAAAATAAATTCTCATTCAAAAATGAAATTTTTAAATTGCCAGTTAAAAAAATTAATTTGAAAAAAAGTAATTTTCAAGAAAATAGTTAAACTTTCAACCAAAGATATAAATTTTAAATGAAAAAGATGAATTTTCAAAGAAGCCAATGAATTTTGAAAAAATTCGTTTAATTTTCAAACCAAATTAAATAAATATTTAAACAAATACTTGCATTTTTAATTTAAAAAAAAAAAGATAAATTTTTAATTACATAGTTAAATTTTCAACCAAAGAGACAAATTTCAAACTAAAATGATGAATTTCAACCTGGAAGAAGAATAATTTGTTACAAAAAAAAATAGTTTTTTTTAAAAAGAAAACACATGAATTTTCAACTAAAAGAAAGTGAATTTCCAGCGAAAAATTCAATGATCAATTTTCAATTAAAAGGTTAATTTCCAAGCAAAAAATTAATTTTTAATTAAATTAATGGAATATTCTTGTGGATTGCTTAAATTATTAATTGTAAAAATTAGTTTGTAACAGAAAAGTTCAATTTGTAACCAAAGAAATAGATTTTCAACCAAACAAGATGAATTCTCAACGAAAAATATAATAGTTTATATTCCAACCAAAGAGATTTTAACTTTAAATAAAGAACAGTTGATGAATTACAAAAAAACAGTTAAACCCAGTAATGTAAAGCTGCTTTTAAAAATTAAAAACATTGCTTATTAATTTTATATTATAGTTCTTAAAAAAATTTAGAAAAACCCGACAAAATTCCCTGATATTTCCAGTGTTTTCCAGCACAAATTTAAAAACCTATTTTTTCTTTAAGGTAATAAAAATTCCAGGACCACGAGCATATAATTCAAGAACTTTTTCAGGATTAAACGAATAATTATTGTACGTACTTGGATTTCCCTGTAACTGTGTTTGCGATCGTACGTAAAATATTTGGGGGTTTTATCAACTCTTTGAGAATATTAGACTCGGTAGCCAATGGAAATCCATTATCTAACATTTCATCCAATAATTCGTAGATAACTACATTGTTTTCCTTGATGATCGTTTCTGTACATTCGTTAAAATAATCTTCAAAAGTATCCACTACTCTGTGTAGAAATTCTATTACAAATAGAGGAGGAACTGCAAATATAAAAATAGGTTGGCAATTATATTTTGTAAGATTTTGGGAAATTAAGACTGGTGGCGCCAGGACCCGCCACCTGGCGCCGCCAAACCCCTTTTTTGTCACATGAAAAAAAAATTCTGTTTAAATTTCAACCCAAAAAAGATTTTCTGCCCCAAGAGATCAATATTTAAAACAAAAGAATTAATTTTCAATCAAACAATTGCATTAACAACCAAATAGATGAATTTTCCAGTAAAAGATACGTGTTTTCGAAAAAAGTTAAAGATTTAACCAAATTGTGCATTTTTTAATCCAAAAAGATGAATTTTTTCGAAGGCAGTTGGATTTTTAACAAAAAAGTTAGTTTTCATCCAAGAAAGATAAATTTTCAATTAAGAAGGATGACTCTTCTATTATAAAAGATGAACTTTCAATTCAACAGAATGAATTATTGAAACAACTTAGTGGCATTTTCAAACAAAAAAGATGAATTTAACAAGATAGTTAAATTTTAAAAATATAATTAGATTTTTAACAAAATAGTGAATTTTATAATCAAATAGTTGAGTTTTCAGCATATAGAAAGATGCATTTTCAATCAAATGGTCGATTTTTCAAACTAAAGTTTAAATTTCAATCAAAATAGGTAGATTTTCAAGCAAAAAAAAATCATTTTTAACAAAATAGTTGAATTTCCTATCAAATATATTTGAAACAAAAATTATAATTTTTAAAGAAAGAAGTTTTGACAAACAACATTTTTCCGATAAAAAGTTAATTTTTAACAAACAAAAAACTATGTTTCAAACAAAAAAAGTTGAATTTTCAACCAAATAGTTAAATTTTTTACAAAATTATTGAGTTTTGGAACAAAAAGCGCCTTTTCTGAAAAAAAGTCAAATTTTCAACAAAAGAAATAATGAAATTTCAATAAAAATGATGCATCATCTAAAAAAATTAATTAAAAGAAAAATGGTTAAACTTTAAAAATAGCTTTTTTATTTTTCAACCAAAACAGATTTTTATTTAAAATAAAAAACAATTGAATTAAACCAAAAAAGACGAATTTGAAGAAAAAAAACAGGTGAGTCCCCAACCGAAACATATTAATTTACAACCAAAACAAATTTCAAACAAAAACGTTGAATTTTCGAAAAAAAACAGATAAATTTCGAAACAGAAAAGTTCATTTTTAATGAAGAAAGATGACTTTTCTAGGATGTAAAATGAATTTTTAACAAAAAAGATCATTTTTAATCAAGAAAGTTGAATTTTCTATCAAGTAGTTGAATTCTTAACTTATACAATAAAAAGTCTTAACCAAAAATCAAATAGTTAATTTTTCAGATTAAAATTTTGATTAAAAAAAAAATAACTTGAAACAAAAATATCTAATTCTCGACAAAATTATTAAATTTTGAAAATGAATCTTCAACCAAGAAGATTAATTCTACCAAAAAAGAGTAATTTTTAACAAAATACATGCATTTTCAACATAATTCCTAAATTTTTAAAGCCAAAAGACAAATTATATACAAAAAAGTTGAAATTTCAACCCAAAAATATGATTTTTCAACTAAGAGTTCAATTTTCAACCAAATAGTTTAATTTTATATCAGATTGTTCGAATTTTCAAATAAAAAAATGAATTTTCTACAAAACAATAAAAAATGTAACAAAAAAGTTAACTTAAAAGAAAAAAATTGAATTTTTTAACTATAATTATGAATTGCTAATGAAAAAAAATTATATTTTCACAAAGTAGTTCAACTTAAAATAAATTAATTGACTTTGCAAGAAAAAAATATCATTTCTCAACGGAGCAGGTTGATATTTCAACCAAACAATTTCATTTTTAACCAAAAAGATTAAATTTCTACCAAGAAAGAGTAATTTTTAACAAATTACATGCATTTTCAACATAATTCCTAAATTTTTAAAGACAAATTATATACAAAAAGTAGAAATTTCAACCCAAAAACATGATTTTTCAACGAAAACGTTTAAGTTTCAACTAAATAGTTTAACTTTTTACCAGATTGTTGTATTGTCAAGCTGAAAAGATAAATTTTCTACATGATATTAGAATTTTTAACACAAATTTAATTTGAAAGCAAATAGTTGAATTTTCAACTACAGTTATGAATCCTTAATAAAAAGAATAATTTTTTTTTCACAAAGTAGTTTAACTTTAAGGAAAATAATCGACTATCAACCAAAAAATATAAATTCTCAATGAAGCATTTTCCACTAAAAAGATAAATTTTTAACCAAATAGTTCAATTTTCAACTGAAAAAAGATAAATTTTTTTACTAAAAATGCAACAGTTTAATTCTCTGTTTAAAAAATATTATTTTCAACCAGAGATGAACCTTCAACTTAAAAAAATGAATTTTGACAAAGTATTTGAATTTTTGATAGAAAGGAAGATTAAATTTTCATGCAACTAATTTTAAACCACCAGGCCACTTTTTCTTTTAGGACTACACCACTGGAAATTAAATTGATAGATTGAAAATAAGAGACAAAAAATTTACCTTCTGTGGTACAAACTGCAACAAAGAACATATTGCAACGATAAATACTGATTAAATAGTGATGAGGTGTTGCTATTACAGGAGGAGTGTCTTCGGGCGACAAAACTCTTCGCTGTTGGTCAAAAAAGTAGTCGCATAATGAGCGTGCGACTGCGCTTTTCCAATGTTTTTCCATAAAAACATCTCTGCAAATGGGAAAAGATTTAGATTTTTTCTTGTAACAGTAGGTATACCTTCTTCTTATCTCATAGGAAATTCAAATAATCATTATAGAACATCAATGTAAGGAAATCCGTATAGAAATAAATAAGGTTACAATATTTAAAAAATTTAGAAAATACAGACGAATGATTTATGTATTTTACAGGATTTCAAAAAGGAAGAATTTGTTTTCTAAATAGACGAATTATCATCAAAACAGTTTAATTTTCATGCAAAAAGAATGAATTTTTAACAAAAGACTTGAATTTTTAACAAAATAGTTGAATTTTTATCAGAATACGGGAATTTTCTACTAAAAAATTTAATTTTAAACCCAATAGTCGAACTTCGAAACAAAAGAGATTTAACTTCAACCAAAAGCAGTTGCATTTTCAACGAAATAATTGGATTTTTTGGAGAATAGTTTATTTATCAACAAAATAGGTCAACTTTATTTCCAGAAGAATTTTGGATCAAATAGACAAATAATTAACAACACAGTTCAATTTTCAATAAAAAAGATGGGTTTTTAACAAAATACATGAATTTTTAAAAGACTAATGGTATTTTCTACTTCAAAAAACAATTTTCAACCGAATATTCGAATTTTGAAACTAAAAACATTGAAGTTCAAACAAAAATATAGTTAAATTTTTAACAAAAAAATTTAATTCTGAACGAAAAATCAAATAGTTGATATTTCACCCAAAAAACAATGAATTTTCGGATTTTTAACAAAAAAATATGAATTATGAATTTTCAACAAAATAGTTGAATTTTTAACACAATACTGGAATTTTTTACTAAAAAATAAATTTTCAACCAAATAGTCGAATTTTGGAACTAAAAATATTACAGTTCAACAAAACAAATAGTTCAATTTTTAACAAAAAGATTAAATTCTCAACGACAAATAAAATAGTTTATAATTGAACAACAGAAAAACAATGAATTTTCAAAAAAAAAAAAATTAATATATTCTGACCTAAGTTGAATTTACAACAAGAAAAATTAAATTTTCAACCAAAAAGATTAATTTTCTACCAAAAAAGACCAATTTTTAACAAAATATATACATTTCCAATGAAAAGTGGAATTTCTCACTATAAATTCATTTTTAACAAAGAAGATAAACTTTCAGTCAAACGGACGAATTTTCAACAAAATAGTTGAATTTTTAACACTAAAAGTTAAATTTTTAACATAAAGATTAAATTCTCAACGAAAAATTAAATAGTTGATATTTGAACAACAAAAAAAACAATGAATTTTCAACAAAATAGTAAATATTCTAAACTAAGTTGAATTTACAAGAAAAATTAAAATTTTAAAGCTACAAAGATGAATTCTTAACCAAAACGTCGAATTTTCAATAAAAAAAATTTATTTTCTACCAAAAAAGACCAATTTAAAAAATATATTTCCAATATACAGTTGAATTTATAACTAAAAAAGATAAATTTTCACTAAAAAAATTCCGACAAAAGAGTTGAAATTTCAACTAAAATAGTAAATGTACAATGAAGAAACTCAATTTTTAACAAATTAGTTAAATTTTTAACCAAAAGGACGAATTTTCCAAAAAATAATTTAATTTTCAACTAAAGTGGTAAATTTTCTATTAAAACTATGAATCTTAAAAAAGGAATATTTAACAAAGTAGTTTTGCTTTCAACCCAGAAGTTAAATTGCATAATAAAAAAAAAACGTATTCTCAACAAATAAAGATTTTCAACCTGAAAATATGAATTTTTAACAAAATACTGGCATTTTTTACTAAAAAATTAATTTTCAACCAAATAGTAGAATTTTGGAACTAAAAAATTACAGTTCAACCAAAAATAGTTAAATTTTTAACGCTAAAAGTTGATTTTTTAACAAAAAAATTAAATTCTTAACGAAGAATTAAAAACTAAAATAGTGAATCTACAATGAAGAAAATTAATTTTTAACAAAGTAGATAAACTTTTAATCCTTTTAACCAAAAGGAGGAATTTGCAAAAAAATAATTTAATTTTCAAGTAAAGTGATGAATTTTCAGTTTAAACTAGAAAAGAGTAAATTTCAATAAAAAAATTATTTCACTACGAATAAAGACAAGCTTACGAAAAATAAAGAATTTTCAGTCAAGAAAACAAAATTTTCGTCAAAATTTTTGAGTTTTCAAGCAAAAAACCCGAATTGTTTGTAGATCAGTTACATTTTCAACCTAAAATATGAATTTTCAACAGAAAAGTGAATTTTCAATGAAATAGTTGCAGTTTTAACCAAAAAACGGACATTTCAACAAAAAAGATTTGTTTTCAAGAAAAAATGGAAAAGTTACATTTTCAGATAAAAAATTAATGTAAAATTTAAAAAAACGAATTTTTAACAAAATAGTCACTTTGAACCCAAAAGATGCATCGTCAAATAAAAAAATAAATGTTTAAAAAAGTGTTTGAAACTTTTACCCAAGCAGTTGAATTTTCAAATTTAAAGAAAACTTAATTCTCATCCAAAAATGGAATATTTACACTTTCCTGTAAAAAAATTAATTTTCAAAAAAATAAACTGATTTTCAATCATAATGATGGATTTTCAAGAACAAAAAAATGATTTAAAATAAAGTTGCTCACTCTTTACCCAACTAATTTAATCTTTTACCAAAAAGATGATTTCTCAACGAATAATGTAATAGTTGATATTTCAAATAAAAAAAGATGAATTTTTAATAAAATTGTTGAATTTAGAACCAATTAATAAAATCTTAAATAAAAGGAGGAAGCAACTGAAAAAAAGAAATAAAAATACGAGGCAAATAAATTAAATACTAAGAAGAATATCATATCAGGGTAGCCCCAAAATTAATTTGTAAAATTCTCTAATTTTACCTTGACCAATTTTGAAATTTCCCTGACTATTAATATTGAAATGCCTGAATTTTTATCTTGTAACATTTTTAACATACAATTTTGTATACACAGAAGAAAACAATTTCAAATTAAAGTTGAAAAATGTAGAAAAAAAATTCAACTGTTTTGTAGAACATTGTTTTTTGTTGTTGATCGAAATTCGTTTTTTGCAATAAAAAACTAACTATTGAATTTTTGGTTAAAAATTGCTCATTTTTAGTTTAAAACTTCGACTATTTGACGGAATATTTATGTGATTTTTGGAAAATTCTTCTTTTTTCGTAGAATATTAATATTCTTGGTTGAAGATTAAATTACTCGGTTAAAAATATATTTATTTGATTAAAAATGCTCCTTTTAGGTAGAAAATTAAACTATTTTGGTAAAAAAACGCAACTGCTTTGTATAGAAAATTCGTTTTTTTCAACTATTTGGTGAAAAATTTATTTATTTTGTTGAAAATTCGTATTTTTGAGTAGAAAATTAGTATTCTTGGTTGAAGATGCAACTATTCGGTTAAGAATGTATTTATTTTTATGCAAATTCGTTTTTCTTTATAGAAAATTCAACTTTTTTTTTAGAACATGCACTTTTTTTGTTGAAAATTAATTTTTTGTAAAAAAATTGAACTGTTGTGCTTTTCGTTAAAAAATTAATTTTCTGGGTTAAAGGTTCACCTATTAGGTTAAACATTTATCTAGTTAGTTGAAAATTCGTCGTTTTGGTAAAAAAATTCAACCGTTTTGTAGAACATTCCATTTTTTTAAGTTAATTTTTTGTAATAAACTTTGAACTGTTGCATTATGTGTTAAAAATTGAGCTTTTTCAGTTTAAAACATTAACTATTTGGTGGAAAATTTTTTTAAATTATTAAAAATTCGTCTTTTTTAGTATAAAATAAATCTTCTTGGTTACAGGTGCAACTATTCGGTTAACAATTTTTTTTTAATCCTCCTTCTTTGGTAGAAAATTCAACTGTTTTGTAGAACATTCGTTTTTTTTTAAATTAATTTTTTAAAGAAACATTGAACTATTAAATTTTTGGTTAAAAACTCATCTTTTTTTTAATTCAACTATTTGATTAAAAATTATTGTAAATTATTAAAAATTCATCTGTTCTCGTTAAATTTGATCTTTTTGGTTAAAGATTCATCTATCTGGTTAAAAATTTATTTATTTAGTTGAAAATTCGTCCGTTTTACAGGAAATTTAACCGACTTCTGGAACCTTCGTTTCAAAAAAAATTAATTTCTAGTATTTAAACTTGAAATATTGCATTCTTGTTTAAAAATGTATATTTTCAGTATAAAATTTCAACTATTTGGTGGAAAATTGGTGTAATTTATTGAAAAATCTTATTTTTAAATAGAAAATTAATCTTCTTGGTGGTTAAAAAGGTACTTGTTTTTCTGAAAATTCTTTTTTTGGTAGAATCTTCCATTTTTTTAGAACATTGGATTTTGTTGTAATAAAAATTGTACTATTGCATTGTTGCTTAAAAACTGATATTTTTTAGTTAAAAGTTTGTAATTTATTGAAAATTCTTATTTTTTTAGTAGAAAATTCCTCTTTTTGGCATAAAATCAATCTTTTTGATAAAAAATTCAAAGATTTGATTTGAATTTGATGTATTTTGTCAAAATTCACCTTTTTGGTAGAAAATTAATATTATTGGTTACAAATTCATCTATCTGGTTTAGAATTAATTTATTTTATTTGAAAATTCGTCTGTTTTAGAGGAAATTTAACCGACTTCTGGAACCTTCGTTTTTTTGAAAATTAATTTCTAGTATTAAAACTTGAACCATTGCATTCTTGGTTAAAAATGTATCTTTTTTAGTATATAATTTCAACTGTTTGATGGAAAATTGGTGTAATTTATTGAAAATTCTCATTTTTTTTAGTAGAAAATTCCTCTTTTTGGCATAAAATCAATCTTTTTGATCAAAAATTTCACGATTTGATTTAAGTTGATGGATTTTGTCAAAATTCACCTTCTTGGTAGAAAATTAATCTTCTTGGTTAAAAATTGATTTATTTAGTTGAAAATTCGTCGGTTTTATAGGAAATTTTACCGATTTCTGGAACCTTCGTTTTTTTTTTAAATTAATTTCTAGTATTAAAACTTGAAATATTGCATTCTTGGTTAAAAATTTATCTTTTTTAGTATAAAATTTCAACTATTTGGTGAAAAATGTATGTAATTTATTGAAAATTATTCTTCTTCGTTGATTAAAAATTCATTTTATTGAAAATTCTTTTTTTGGTTGAAAATTCAATTTTTTTTTAGAACATTGGATTTTGTTGTAATAAAAATTGAACTATTGCATTTTTTATTAAAAAATGACCTTTCCTATTTAAAAATTTGAACTATCTATTGGAAAATTTATGTAATTTACTGAAAATTCGTATTTTTTCATTAAAAATATAATCTTCTTGGTTGGTTAAAAATGTATTTATTTGGTTGAAAATTCTTTTTTTTGTAGAAAATTCAAATTTTTTTTACAACATTTAGATTTTGTTGTAATAAAAATTAAACTACTGCATGTTTGGTTAAAAACTGATATTTTTTAATTAAAATTTTTAACTATTTCGTGAAAAACTGATGAAATTGATTGTAAATTATTATTTTTTAGTAGAAAATTAAGATCTTCTTGCTTAAAAATTCAAATAGGTTAAAAATGTATTCATTTGTTAGAAAATTCGCCTTTTGTGTCATAAAATCACCTTTTTGGTAGAAAATTAATCTTCTTAGTTGAGGATTCATCTATATGGTTAAAAATTTAATTACTGAAGTTGAAAATTCGTCTTTTTTGTAAAAAAAATTCCAACGTTTTGAAGAAAATTCGTTTTTAAAAATTAATTATTTAGTTGAATCTGTTTTTGTAGAAAGCTCGTCTTTTTTGCCTGAAAATTCAACACTTTGGATGGATTTTTTAAATATTGATTTTGGTTCAATTCAACTGTGTTTGATTTAAAATGATAATCTTCCCTGGGTTAAAATATTAATTATTACATTCTTTGCTACGAATTGATCTTTTTTGGTTGAAAGTGGTCCTCTGCCAGATATTTAATAATCAGTCAAATAATTAAGTTAATATATTAAATTAACTCACCCGGATGAATTAATGATGAAAAGACTGTTAATCATTTTCCAGCTAATTGGCTGATTCTTTAGAGTAGACTATAACTAAAATCTTTGAATATTTAAAACAGATGTAACCCTAAAATGGGCTTAAATTCTGAATATTATCTGGAAAAAGAAAATTAAACAGCTGTGACAGCGATAATGAAAACAAATGATAAACAGGGAAAAAAGTATCGGCATAGATTGTTACTCTTCATTACAGGTAGTATGCCGCGGTGGAGATTTTCTGTCAGACCTCAGTGAGAAACTATCGTCGCTCCTGGGATTTTGTATGGACCTTGTCGATGAATATAACTCACCTAACTTCACTCTCCTTCATTTCAGTTTCCAAGAACTCCCAACTTCCGAAAACGCTTTGTAGAGTTTTTCGGAACAAAAATTATCATCATTTTGCATATTCACTGATATTAATGGAGATTCTGGCACTGCAATATTAATTGAATTAAAAATATAAACCTTGAGAATTCAATATCTCTTCTGAA
>JAWWLR010000054.1:91005787-91016278 GCA_035041075.1 Acraspis erinacei | reverse complement strand
TGATTATAAAGGGGTTTTCAAGTTATTTGCATAGAATCATAGTTTCCACCAATTGGGAATTTTTTTAGATTAAGACTGGGAAATTACAAAAAATATGTAGTTTCACCGGGAATTTTTTAAATTGTAGTAGATAACTTTATTCCAGAACTTTAAATATAACTTGATATCACGTAAAGTTGTACAATTTTGCTCAAAATGAATTACATTTTTTTAAAATGAATTTGTACGATTCCAATTTGACTGAAAGCAATTAAATTTTAAACTTTAATTTTTTATATTTTAATCTTATACATGTAATAAATATCTTTGAAAACTTGGAAAGTTTGATTGATAATTTTTTGTTTCGGTTGCAAGTAGAAAAACACCTTTTGATACAAAAGTTTGTTTATTTTATCACGGTAGAACATTTTTTAAGCTAAAATCGAAAATATTTCAAGGTTTCTCATTTGTTCCTAATTTTATTCAACCTTAACAACAATTTAATGATTTTTTTTAACCGAATACTTTTATATTATTGATATATTGAAAGTGCTTTTATTGATTAGAATTAGTTGAAATTTGACTGAGTTATTCAACACTTTTTCCACTAGGTTGTCGTGGTTTTTTTTTATTGGAAATTCATCCTTTTGGTTGAAAACTAATTTTTTTGCTTGTTAAAAAATTTAATTGTTTAACAGAAAATGTAAATATTATGTTTTTGATTAAAATATTTTTTAAATTAATTTTAAATTAATTTTTCACCCGAAGATCTCATTTTTTCCATTTTTTTTTAATTAACCATTTTTGGTTGCAAGTTTGTCATTTTATTTTGGAATTCAATTTTGTACAGATTGAAAATTCAACTGAATTTGGTTAAAAAGTCAACTATTATGTTGAAAATTCATCATTATATAGGTTAAAAATTAGAGTATTTGGTTAAAAGTGAAACTATTTTTTTTGAAAAATCAACTCTAGTGGAAAAATAATTTGGTTGTAAATTCATCTCTTTGGTTGAAAATTGAACTGTTTTTTTTTGTTTGAAAATTAATTTTTTTAGTAAAAATTTGTGTTTTTGATTTTAAAATGCATGTATTTTGTTAAAAAGACATCTGTTTGGTTCGGAAACTGATTTATTTTGTTGAAAATTAACTGTTTTTATGAAAATTCATGTATTTTTACTTAAAAAATGGTATTTTTTGGTAGAAAAATGATTTTCTTGGTTGAAAATTCGTCGTTTTGTTTGAGAATTCATTTTTGTGGGTTCAAAATTTAAATATTTGTTTAAGAAATCAGTTGAAAATTAACTTTTTAGTTAAAAATTCATCTCTTAGGTTGAAAAGTTCATTATTTTATTAAATAATCATTTTTTTAGTCAAAATTTATCTTTTTTTTTTTTTTGAAAACTTAACTGTTTATTTGGAAATGCACGTTTTTCGTGAAAAAAATCGTCTTTTTGATAGAAAATTACTTTTCTTGGTTGAAAATTCGTCATTTTATTTATGAAAACTCGAATATTTTGTTAGAAAATCAAGACCGGTTTTTTGTTGAAAACTTAACTATTTATTTGAAAATGCATGTTTTTCGTGAAAAAGATCGTCTTTTTTGGTAGAAAATTAATTTTCTTGGTTGAAAATTCTTTATTTTATTTGGGAATTCAATTTCGTAAATTAAAAATTCAACTATTTGGTTAAAAAATAAATAATATGTTTAAAAAATTATTTTCTTGAGATTAATTTTTTTTGGTTCAAAGTTGAACTATTTTGTTGAAAACTTAAATATTTTGTTAAAAAATCAAAACATTTTCTCAAAAAGTCCTTTGTTCAAAATTAATCTAAAAAAATTATATTTTTTTTAGTGAAAATTTATATTTCTTACTTGAAAATCCGAATTTTTTTGAAAATGTATGTATTTGGCTAAAAAGACTTCCTTCTTGGTTGGAAACTCAACTTTTTTGTTGACATTTCATCACTGGTTGAAAATTGAAATGTTTTGTTGAATTTTAATTTTTGTTAGTGAAAATTTTCGTGGCTTATAAATTCAATTATTTGTTTAAAAAATCAAATATAATGTTGAAAGTTTAATTATTTCATTGAAAATTTAAATCCTCGTTTGAAAATTTGATTATTTGATTGAATGTTAATTTTTTTTTTGTGAAAAATTATTTTTTTATTTTAATATTCACATATTTCGTGAAAAAATTGTATTTTTGTAGTAGAAAATTCACTTTCTTGGTTGAAAATTCCTCATTTTGTTTGAAAATTTCATTATTTTATTGAGATTTTTTTATTTTTTATGATATATCAATTATTTTATTTTCCGGTACAAATTCAAGTTTTCGTTTTGAAAATTTAACTATTTTTGGTTGAAGTTTAATACTTTTTGTTTCAAATTTCGAGTATTTGGTAGAAAAATGTATCTCTGCAGGTCGAAAATTCCATCATTTGGTTAAGAATTAAATTATTTTGTTGAAAATTGATCATTTTGGATAACAAATAAATTATTTTTCGTTAAAAATTAAACTGTCCTGTAAAAAAATTCGCTTATTTGGTCAGAAAGACATGTTTTTTGGTCGAAAATTCAACAGTTTTGTTGAAAATTCATCTCGTATTGTAAAAAAAGGTCCATTTCAGATTGTTACTGTTTCAATTCGAAAGTTTTATTCATAAAAAAATTGTAATATTTTCAACTTAAAAATAACTTAATAATATATTCGTAATTAAAGAATTTCATTAAATTGAAAATATTGTTTCAGTCTAAATTATTCACTTGTCAACCCATTTAATTTGAAATTTTTTATTTAAGAAAAAGAATAATTATTTCATATTTAGCAATATTTGACTGTTAATTTAATACGAGTAAATTAAGGCCAAATATTTCAAAGTAAACCATTTGAATTTCAATATTTTGATATAGAAAGATTTGAAATATTAAAATTTCGAAAAAAACATTTAAACGAATGAATAGAATTTTTCCCACAATTTTTAGAAATTCCTTCGAATTTTTTTTTTAATCCTTAAAATCTTCCAGGTTTTTTTTTTGTTATTGAGAATTTTGGAAATCTTTAAAAATCTTTTTAAATATTGTGTTAAAATAGTTTTTCAAACTGATTTTGTCGGTAAACTCAGACACTTTGTTTAAATTATTCGATATCATTTCAAGTTCTAAATTATTTTTGAATCTTTTTAAAACTTCTAAATATCTCTTAAAATTACTCTAATTTTTTCTATAAATAATAAGTATTTAATTGTTATTTATAAATTCAAATTTGAAGCAATTTTTTTTAACTCGCAGGATTTTCTAGAAATTTTAGGGCAGATTCAATTAATTTTAATAATTAATTAGAAGTTTTGAAAAAATTTCAAAAAGAATTTTAAATTTAAAAAAATATAAACCAATTTCTAGATTTCTCAAGATTTTGAAATAAAATTTTAAAGCTTTTCAATAATGCCAAAACTATTTAAAATGAACTTTATCTAAATTTTTTAACTCTATAATTTCTGAATGTTAAAAATTCTGAATTTTGCAGTTTATCTTTATTTCATTTAAAACTCTTCGATTAAAAATGTAAGAATTCAATTCAATTTAAAAATGTAAGAATTCCACTTTGAATCCTTTAATTTTATGCTTATTTTTTATTACTTTCAATGACAAACATTTTAGTATAGAGTTCGATTTTTTAAATTTTATTGACCGGGAAAAATATTTGCGAACCCGGAAATGACCGAGAATTTTTTTCTTCAATTAAAACGGTCACCCTGCTTGAAATTAAAGGTCTTGCAGTATTTTTATTTTCTTGAAAAAATACAAATGTTAATATTGTACTACTTTAGTATGTCTGAAAGACACGAACTTCCCTCTGACTCGGACGAGGATGACGAGGACTATGTTCCTGAAGGACATGAAAGTGTATCCGAGGTGGAATCTGACGGAGATGCAGAAAATTCCCCGGATGATGATAACCAGGATGTTCGAAAAGATGCGGATGTCAGTAAAAGGCGGAAACGGTGTAAAAGCACCAAGAGCAAGGATGCCAAACGTAGAAAGAAGCAGAGAAAATCTGTAGTTGAGGAAAAAGAAGTGGAAGAATGTGATGAGGAGGACAGCAAAGCAAAGGTTCTCAGTGAGGAAGAAGAGAAGAAAAGAGCTGATTCTTTGTGGGCAGATTTTATGAAAGACACGGGTGAGCAAAGTGTTTTAAAAAGTTTTTAAAAGCTTAAAAGTTAACAATTTTTAAGTTTCAAATTTTTACAATTTTTTAAAGTTTTCAAAGTATTTTAGCTTGGAGAAAAGTTGTAATTGTCAGGGAATTTTTTTGAGAGCTAGTTAGTAAAAGTTATTTCTTTTTATTTTGGTTTGAAATTAATTTTTGTGACTGAAAATTTAACTTCAATTTTTGGTTCACAATGTATATTTTCTAATTTAAAATTCATGTATTTTTTTTGAAAATTCATTTTTTCAACTAAAAATCTAACTATTCTGTTTCTGGTTAGAAAATGATAATTTTTAGTTGAAATTTCATGTATTTTGTTGAAAATCCGTTCTTTTTTTGTATAAAATTATCTTCCTGGTTAAAATTTCATCTTTTTGCTTGAAAATACAATTATTCTAGTCCAAGATTAATAATTTTAGTTGAAAATGTATCACTTTGTTTGAAAACTTAACTATTTTTTTTAATTAGTTTCTTTTTTAAATTAATTTTTTAAACTAAAAATGCAATTATTCCATTTGCATATTCTATAATTTTAATTAAAAATTAATCTATTTAAATGAAAAATGAGCTATTTGTTTGAAACTTGAATTATTTTAGTTAAATATTTTTCTTCAAATTAGTTTTTTTGTTTTCTTAAAATATTTTTTTTTCACTGAAAATGTAACTATTCCAATAGAATATTATATCATTTTAGTTTAAAAATTCATCTCTTTGATTGAACATCAATTTTTTCGATAAAAAATTGGTCTTCTACATTTTTAATTGACAATGTGAATTTTTTAATTAAAAATTCATGTATTTTCTTGAAAATTCATCAGTTTGGTTGAAAATTAATTTTTGTAACTAAAAAATTAATCTGCTTGTTTGAAAATGAATTTCTTTTGCTTGAAAATTGAACAGTTTTTTTGCAATTTTTTATCTCTCTTGACTGAATTTTTTGTACATGTTGAAAAGACGTGTTTTTTGGTTTAATTCGCCTGTTTTTTATTGAAAATTAAATTTTTTTGTTTGAACTATCAGCTGATACATTTTCCGTTCAGAATTTATATTTTTTCGAATTAAAATTTAGTTACTTGGTTGAAAGTTAAACTGTTTTGTTGAAAAATGAGTTATTTGGTTGAAAATTCTTTTTTTCTTTGACAGAAAATTAATTATTTGCTTCATTTTTTTGGTTGAATATTAATTTTGTTTCAACTAAGAACTTAACTATTCAATGCTTAGTTAAAAATGATGTTTTTTGGTTTCAAATTTGTTCTTTTTGATAGAAATTTAATTTTTTTGTATAAAAATTTAATAATTCTAGTTGAATATTAATATTATTCTAATCTTAATATTAATAATTAATAATATTAAATCTGTCTTTTTTAGTTAAAAATTAATATATTTAGTTGAAAAACCGTCTCTTTTGTTAAAAATGATTATTTTTTGTTTGTTGAAGATTCATAATTTGAATTAAAAGTTCATCTCTTTGGGTGAAAATTGAACTTTTTTTTTGAAAATTAGTTTTTTTTTTTTACTGAAAATTGATTTTTTGACTGAAAATGTAATTATTGCAGTTAAATATTTCATTATTTAAGATAAAAATTCATCTCTTTGGTCGAACATTAATTTTTTCAATTAAAAACTTTAATTTTTGGTTAAAAATGATCTTTTTAGTTACAAATTTGTTTTCTTTGGTAGAAATTAAACTTCTTGGTCGAAAGTTTATCTTATTGGTTAAAAATGTAATAATTCTAGTTAAATATTATTCATTTTAATTGAAAATTTATCTTTCTGATTTAAAATGCAACTATTTCAGTGGAAGATTAATTATTTTAATTGAAAATTCATTTATTTTGTTGAAAAATCGTCTTTTTTGGTGGCAATTAATCTTCTTAATTGAAAATGTAACTATTTCGATTAAATATTCCTAATTTTTGTAGAAAATTCATCAGTATGAAAATTAATTTGTTTTTTAATTGAAAATTTAACTTCCGTTTTGTTGAAAATAGGTCATTTTTAGTTAAAAATTTATGTATTTTGTTGAAAAATCGTCTCCTTTGTTAAAAAGTAATTTTTTTTGAAGATTCATAATTTTAATTGAAAATTCATCTCTTTGGAGGAAAAATTAACTATTCGTTGAAAATTTGTTTGTTCTATTCAATTTTTAGTTAAAAATGATCTTTTTAAGTTTAAAATTGTATTTTTTTGTAGAAATTAATCTTCTTGATTGAAATTTCATTTTTGGCATAAAAATTGAATAATTCTAGTTAAAGAATTATCAGTTTGTTTGAAAATTAATTTTTTAATTGAAAATTTAATTATTCCATTTTTGGTTGAAAAAAGATCATTTTTAGTTCGGAATTCAACTATTTATTTGGAAATCTGTCTTTTTAAATTGAAAATTAATATATTTAGTTGAAAAACCGTCTATTTTGTTAAAAATGATTATTTTGTTGTTGTTGAAGATTAATAATTTTAATTAAAAGTTCATATCTTTGGATGAAAAATGAGCTTCATTGTTGAAAATTCGTTCTTTCTTGGACTGAAAATAAATTTTTTGATTGAAAATGTAATTATTACAGTTAAATATTTCATAATTTAAGATAAAAATGCATCTCTTTGGTTGAACATTATCTTTTTTATTCAGGATTTTTTCTTCTTTGGTGGAAATTAATCTTCTTGGTTGGAATTTAATTTTTTGTATAAAAATTGAATAATTCTTGTTGAAGATTAATCATTTTAATTGAAAATTCATTTATTTTGTTGAAAATTCGTTTTGTTTTGTAGCAATTAATCTTCTTGGTTGAAAAATTAACTATTTCGGTTAAAGATTTATAATTTTTGTTCAAAATTCATCAGTTTTTTTACTAATTAATTTGTTTTTAATTGGAAATTTAACTATTCTATTTTTGGTTGAAAATATATCATTTTTAGTTCAGAATTCAACTATGTAGTTGAAAATCTGCCTTTTTTGGTTAAAAAAATCATGGATTTTGTTGAAAAATCATCTCTTGTTAAACAAATTTTTTTGTTGAATCCGAATTTTAATTAAAAATTCATCTCTTTGGATGAAAAGTTAACTTTTTTGTTGAAAAACTGAACTATTCAATTTTTAGTTAAAAATTACCTTTTTTTATTTTTTTTTAAATTGTCTTTTTTGTTAGAAATTAATCATCTTGGTTAAAATTGCATTTTTTGTATAAAACCTGAATAATTCTAGTTAAAGAATTATCAGTTTCTTTGAAAATTAATTTTTTTGATTGAAACTTTAATTATTCCATTTTTTGTTGCAAAAAATCATTTTTAGTTCAGAATTCAACTATTTAGTTGGAAATCTGTATTTTTTTTAGTTGAAAATTCATTTATTTTGTTGAAAACCCATCTCTTTTGTTAAAAAGTATTTTTTCGTTTTGTAGATTCAGTTTTAATTAAAAATTCATCTTTTGGATGAAAAATGCAATTTTTTGTTAAAAATTCGTTTGTTCTTTGATTGAAAATTATTTTTTTTTTACTTAAAAAGTTAATTATTCAAGATAAATATTTTATCATTTTAGATAAAAATATATCTCTTTGGTTGAAAAAATTAATTATTTTCAAATTAAAAACTTAACTATTCAATTTTTGTTAAAAATTATCCTTTTTAGTTATAAATTTGCTATTATTTTGGTTAAAGATTCATAATTTTTGTTGAAAATTCCTCAGATTATTTAAAAATTATTTTTCTTTTAACTGAAAATTTAACTATTCCATTTCTGGTTGAAAAAATATCATTTTTAGTTTAGAATTTAACTATGTAGTTGAAAATTTGCCTTTTTTAGTTAAAAAAAAATGAGTTGAAAAATCATCTCTTGTTAGAAATTTTGTTTTAGTTGATTCCAAATTTTATTTCAAAATTCGTCTCTTTGGATGAAAAGTGAACTTATTTGTTGAAAAACTTAATTATTCAACATTTAGTTAAAAATGATCTTTTACAGTTTGAAATTGTCTTTTTTGCTAAAAATTAATCTTCTTGGTTAAAATTGCATTTATTAAATAAAACTTGAATAATTCTAGTTAAAGAATAATCAGTTTGTTTGAAAATTAATTTTTTAATTATTCCATTTTTTGTTGAAAAAAGATCATTTTTAGTTCAGAATTCAACTATTTAGTTGAAAATTTGTCTTTTTTAGTTAAAAAAAAGTCCTGTATTAGGTTGAAAAATCATCTCTTGTTAAAACTTTTGTTTTCGTTGATTCCGAATTTTAATTAAAAATTCATCTCTTTGGATGAAAAGTGATCTTTTTGGTTGAAAACTTAACTATTCAATTTTTTGTTAAAAATTACATTTTTTTATTTTAAAATTATCTTTTTTGGTTGAATTTAATCTTATGGGCTAAAATATCATTTTTTGTACAAAAACTGAATAATTCTGGTTAAAGAATTATCAGTTTTTTTGTTGAAAAATTAATTTTGTTATTAAAAATTTAATTATTCCATGTGTGGTTGAAAAAAGATGATTTTTAGTTCAGAATTCAACTATTTAGTTGGAAATCTGTCTTTTTTTTAGTTGAAAATTCATGTATTTTGTTGAAAACCCGTCTCTTTTGTTAAAAATTAATTTTTCTGAAGATTCATGATTTTAATTAAAAATTCATCTCTTTGGATGAAAAATGAGCTTCATTGTTGAAAATTCGTTTTTTATTTGATTGAAAATTAATTTTTTACTTAAAAAGTTAATTATTCCAGATAAATATTTTATCATTTTAGATAAAAATGTATCTCTTGAGTTGAAAAATAATTATTTTCAATTAAAAACTTAACTATTGAATTTTTCTTAAAAATTATCCTTTTTAGTTAAAGTTTGTCTTCTTTGGTAGAAAAATTAATCTTTTTGGTTGAAAATTCCTCAGATTGTTTAAAAATTATTTTTTTAACTAAAAATTTAACTGTTCTATTTTTGGTTGAAAATAGATCATTTTTAGTTAAGAATTTAATTATTTAGTTGAAAATCTGTCTTTTTTAGTTGAAAATTCATTTATTTTTTTAAAAAATCGTCCCTTTTCTTAAAAGTTGTTTTTCGTTTTGAAAATTCATCTTTTTTGGATGAAAATGAAATTAATTGATTCAAATTTAAACTTTTTTGTTGAACTTTGATTGTTTTCGTTTAAATTTGATGTATTCTTGATAAGATTCATAATTTTAGATTAAACTTCATCACTTTTGTGAAAATTGAACTATTTGTTTAAAAATTCATCTATGCTGTTGAAAATGCAATATTTTTACTTGAAAAGTTAATAATTTGAAGCTAACTAACTAAATTTCAAGTATAATCAGATAAAAATAAAAAAAATTGGTTGGAATTATTATTTAAATTCCTCGACTTTCAGGTGTAGTATCGAAACCAAAATCCGAAAATTCCACAGCAAATAAATCTGCAGAAAAGTCGGATAGTTCGGTTGCAAGACCGAAAGTAGAAGAAAAAGTTAAAATAACAAAAATCTTTGAATTTGCTGGTGAAAAAGTGAAGGTTGAAAAGGAGGTTTCTGCCGATTCTGCAGAAGCTCGACTTTCAGCAACAACCGAGAACCTTCTAAAGAATGTTGACGTTTCTCTAGCTGACGAGAAAAAAGAGGCGAAAGGTGTGAGAAGCCGAAAGGTTGGATTAGGTGGCATCTCGTCTATTATAGGCCAACTAGGAAAAAAATCGAAAATAAGTACTTTAGAAAAGTCCAAGTTGGACTGGGACAATTTCAAAAAGGAAGAAAATATAGAGGAGGAAATTAGTACGCACAACAAAGGAAAGGATGGTTATTTAGAAAAACAAGACTTTCTTCAAAGGGCTGACTTGCGTCAGTTCGAAATTGAGAAGCAATTAAGAACCACTTCTCGACGTAGTAATCGATAATTCGTGAGAATTTTCAAGGTAAAGTGTTTATCGAATATTTGATTTGAAAATATTAATGTTACTTATCTTTTTTCTCAATGGAAGGGTCCCTTTTCTTTTTATTCCTCTTTTTACTCCTGTTTTTTAGAAACTTGCCCTTTTTCTCGTTAATGCGAACCACAAAAACCGGGAATTTTTTAAATTTGTACAAAAAAAATCTGGTTATAATAGTAATTCGAAAATCTTTCAGTTACAAATTTTATATTTAGAAGTTTAATTTTTAAGCGTATATTTTTCATTTAAGTATTTTAAAATGCATTTTTTAAAACTTTAAGAATTAAAAATTAGTAGCATCTAATTGATGAAATGTGAATATTAATTATTAGAAATTATTGTTGAAGGTTTGTCCAACAACAAGCTATGTTAATCGATCGTTTCGTAGATTAAAGTAATCCAA
>JAWWLR010000054.1:90936771-90954481 GCA_035041075.1 Acraspis erinacei | reverse complement strand
ATGAGTAGGCATAAGAGTTTCGAGAAGTTTATGCGTAAGTTTTTATAAAAAGAATATTTTATTTTCGTTGCTCGTTGCCTACTTGAAAAAAAGGACATACAAAAGTACTTATAAAGGACGTCCTAAATTGGGATACAAAATGACCTAGTTTGGTACATCCTTTGGTATCTTTAAAGATTCTTAGAATTTTTAATAGATTTCAATATGACATTTGAAGGAATTTTTAAGATTTTAGGGTATTTTTTAAATTTCTAAGACATCTTCAAAATCCTTTTGATTAAAAATATTTTAGGGGATCTTAAAAGACCCACAGAATATTTTATTAATTTAATTTCAGAAGATATAGAATGATTTTACTGGATGTATAAGGTTTTAAGATATTTTAGAAGAGTTCATGGGATTCAGGAAATATCATAGAATTTCAAAGGATTTTATAATATTTTAGTGGATTAAAAATAATTTCTAAACGAAAAGAATTTGTTTAATTCACTTGAATTCTTCTAAATTTACTAAATTTGACCTAATTCAATGGATTTTTACTTTATTTTAAAAGTTTTTATTTAATTTATCCTGCTCATTAATTGATCAAATGACCGTAGAGTTTGAAATATTTTAAGTTATTTTTTTTCAAAAACATTGGCATTTTCAAGAGCTTTAAAATTTGTTTAACGACTTGAAATATTTAAGATTATTTTAAAAGATCACAAGCAATTTTTAATTGATTTCAGTAACTTAATGGTATTTCAAAGGACTCGCAACATTTTAGGGTATTTTAAGAGTTTCTTAGGTGTTTTCAAGAGGTTAAAAGAATTTCAAGGGATTTCCAAGGGTTTTAATAATTTTAAGGATTTAAAAAAAATTTGCATGCGATTAAAAAAATTTCCTAAAATTTCGAAAAATATAGAATTATTTTACAGGACCTATAAGGTTTTAAGATATTTAAAAAGATTCTAAAGGCTTTTATCAAATTTCCAACGATTACAATGATTTTAAAGGATATTAAAAACTACCAAAGTATTTTAATACATTTTTCAGGATTTTTGGAGACATCTTTAAATTTCATAAAACTTCACAGGATACTAAATTATTTCAAAGTAGTTCAAAAAATTTATTCACAAGAAGTGAGGGATTTCACGAGATTTTCAAATATTGTTTGCAATTTATTTGTAATTCGCCCTCAATTCTTAGTCATTTATCCTGAATTCTTTTAAATCCTTTTGAATTCTTCTAAATTCACTCAATTTTACTCAATTCAATGGATATTTTCGATTTAAAAAATGTAATGTTTTCAAATTTATTTGAATTGTTTTTTAGTCAATAGTCACTTTTTTGGATAGGCATTGGTAGGGTTTCAAAGATTTGAAATTAATTCTGAATTTTCATTACTTTAATCTTGAATTCTTTGGAATTTTCTGGAATTTGGTTAATTCGTTTGAATTCTTCTAAATTGAATAAATTCTACTTATTCGGTGGATAAAAAAAAAAATGTTTAAGTTTTTATTTAATTGATTTTGAAGTTTTTTAATCAAACCTTGAATTCTTAGGCATTTCATCAAATTCTTTTAAATTCCTTTGAATTTTTCTAAGCTTATTTGAAATTTACTATTTACAATTTATTTTTATTTGTCAATATTTAAAATTCACCTTGAATTATTATAAATTTCATCTCTTGTTTGCCTTCAATACCTTTAAATTCATTCCAATTTTTCAGAAATCAATTGAATTAAAAATTTTGTTTAATTTGTGTCTAATTCACTTGAATTCTTCTAAATTTAATTAATTCAATAGAGATTTTTCAATTTTTTCAAGTTTTTATTTAATTGACCATGAAGTCTTTTATTATCCTTGAATTCTTAGGCATTTATTTAAATTCTTTTGAATTCCTTTGAATTTTTCTAAGCTTATTTGAAATTTACTGAATTCAATAACACTTTTTCATATTTTTAAATTGTTTTCGATTCATTGTAGTTCTTTAAAATTCACCTTGAATAATTTATTATTATAAATTGCATCTAATTCTTCTTGTTTGCCTTAAATTCCTTTAAATTCATTCCAATTTTTCAGAAATCAATTCAAATAAAAAGTTTTTTAAAATTATGTTTAATTCACTTGTATTCTTCTAAATTTAATTAATTCAATAGATATTTTTCAATTTTTTCAAGTTTTTATTTAATTGATCATGAAGTATTTTAACCTCACCTTGACCTCTTAGACATTTCTTTAAATTCTTTTGAATTCCTTTGAATTTTTCTAAGCTTATTTGAAATTTACTTTAATCAATTAAGTTTTTTTCTTATTGGTAAATTGTTTTCGATTCATTGTAATTGTTTAAATTTCGCCTTGAATAATTTATTATTATAAATTTCATCTAATTCTTCTTGTTTGCCTTAAATTCCTTTAAATTCATTCCAATTTTTCAGAAAGCAATTGAATTTAAAAGTTTTTTAAAAATTATGTTTAATTCACTTGACTTCTTCTAAATTTAATTAATTCAATAGAGATTTTAAAAATTTTCAACTTTTTATTTAATTGATCATGAATTCTTTTATTATCCTTGACTTCTTAGGCATTTCTTTAAATTCTTTTGAATTCCTTTGAATTTCTCTAAGCTTATTTGAAATTTACTTTAATCAATTAAGTTTTTTTTCTTATTGTTAAATTGTTTTCGATTCATTGTAATTGTTTAAAAGTCACCTTGAATTTTTTATAAATTTCATCTAATTCTTCGTGTTTGCCTTTCAGAAATCAATTGAATTAAAAAGTTTTGATAAATTATGTCTAATTCACTTGAATTCTTCTAAATTTAATTAATTCAATAGAGATTTTTAATTTTTTTCAAGTTTTTATTTAATTGATCATGACTGAAGTCTTTTATTATCCTTGACTTCTTAGGCATTTCTTTAAATTCTTTTGAATTCCTTTAAATTTTTCTAACCTCATTTCAAAATTTGAGTAGAAAATGAAATTAATTTAGAGGAATTCAAGGTAAAAGAGAAATATTCGATAAAATTCACTTTAAAAAATTCTTAGTGAATGACAAAAAAAAACGAAAATGAATTGAAAAAAAGTTTAAATATAAAAAAACTTGATTGAATTCAGTAAATTTGAAATAAGCTTAGAAAAATGCAATGTAATTCAAACGAATTGTATGGAATGCCTAAGAATTCAAGGCGATATTAAAAGACTGCAGCATCAATTAAATAAAAAATTTTAATTCTTTTTTAAACTCCATCGAATTAAGTAGAATTGAGTAAATTTAGAAGATTTCAAGTGAATTAAAAAAAAAATCAACAGAATTGCAAAGAATTTAAAAGAAGTCGGATTGAATTAATAAGAATTCAGGTTGAATTCTAGAAACTAATTAAAAATATCTTTAAATTTTTGTAACTATATTAATTCATAACCAAAAATGAATTCAAAAAAATTGGAAATAATTTTAAAAAATCGAAAAAATTCCATTGATTTCAGTAAAATTGGAGTGAATATAGAGTAATTTAAGGGAAATTAGGATAATTAGATGAAATTTGTAAATAATGAATCTGAATTTAAAAATAAATCAACCGAATTTAAAAAAATTTTTAATTATGAAAAAATTCATCGAGTAAGTTTAAAATGAGTTTAGAAAAATTAAAGAGAATTCAAAAAAATTCAGGATAAATTAATACGAATTTAGGGGGAATTCCAAATGATTCGCAAAAAATATTTGAAAATCTCTTCAAATACCTTTAAATTCTGAGCATATTAAAAATATCCCAAAGAATATTCCAAATCCTTTGGTCATTTAATCAATAGAATTAAAAAAAAATTACAAAGAATTTCAAATCTTAGAAATCCTACGAAAAACTAAAAATCTTAAATCCTCGGGAATATTATAAAATCCTGTGCAATTTTTTTAAATATCCTAAAAAATATTCCTTCAAATTAATGAAATTATAAAAAAATTCCTTGAATTCTTTAAAATATTGCAGATTAAAACCTCTTGAAAATGCCTTAGATGTTTAAAAATTTTTTTTAAAAAACCCCTTCAAATTATTGAAATCTATTAAAAATTTCTCGGACAATAAATTACCTTTCGTCCCCTATATTTTATCCCCGAGGGACTGCAAGGCCTGCAATTGGGAAAGCCAAAAAAATTATGTTTCGATACCAAAAAGAAAAAAAATTCCCGCAAAAAAAGTATCTGGTCATATAGTCTAATTAGATCTAAATGAATGTTTATTCGGAAATTTGTGAGGGATAATATCTTAGAAACAATGGAAATTGTTGTCATAAAAAAAGTGAAATTAGTGATTTTGTTGTATTATAATGTATAAGGAAATTTAGAATTTTTAAATTGAATTTAAATTTTTCTTCATAGAAGAAAAAGGAAACATTTTATAATGCATGTGTACTTAGATTAGGTGATTTGCAACATACTTAAAGGACTATTGTCTCCACAATTATATGTATTATTATTATTATTATTATTATTATTATTATTATTGTATATCGAAATGTGAATTTATGAATTTATGTATTATATTCCGAACTCGCAGGTTCCAATATTCCAGAAAAAGAAAGAGAAACACAAGCGCAATATGTGTTGCAATAATTTACTACTCAGTTTTTGCACAAATGTGCAGAGTATTTTTGTACATATTTGTTTTCAGTGAATACTTTTTTACAGCATTTTATATCAGAATTTATTAACTCGACGTTTTTTAAGGGTATATATAGATATATAGATATATATATATATATATACAATTTATATAATTATTGTGAAATATTTAAATGTTTTCAGTACAGATATATCAGATAAAGAGAACGAGAAATGTAGGGTAGAGGACTTTTTGCAGACTGTTATTGTATTAAGTTATCGGTACAGCCATACGTAATTTTATGAAAAATGATAAATATACGAGGAAAATTATCTGAAAGAAATTTATATGTTTACTACATTTTTTTTTGCCCTATCACTCACTTTTTCATTTCTCAGGCTATTATTTTCTCGAAATTTTTTCGCTAGTGAAACTATTTTTTCACTTTGCTTTTAAATCGATTTTCAAAATTCTTCGTTGATTGGCTAAAATTTAATCCGCCATTTCAAAATTCGAAATTTCCAAAGATTTCAAGATTTTTAAAGAAATTTGTAGAGGTTTCAATCAGACCCACGCGATTTTCATATTATTTTCATAGATTTTAAAAATGTCAAATGATTTTAAAAATTACATGTTAAAAATTTTTTAATTTTGGATAAATGAAAAATTGGCGAGAGTTAAGTTAGGGAATTTAAAAAATAAATTTTGGGGCTGCCCTGGTATAATATTCTTGTTAGTAATTTATTTGAATTTTTTTTGGTTCCTCCTGAAGATTATATTTTTATTTATGAATTTTATTTTAGTCTTTGAGAATTCATCTTTTTTGGTAGAAAAATAATATTTTTTTAAGTTGTATTTTTTGGTTGAAAATTAATTTACTTTCGTAAAAATAATTATGTTTTACAAGAAAATTAATCTTTCGGTTGAAATTTTACTTGTTTGGTTGTAAATCAGTTCTTTATTGAAATTAATTTTTTAAACTAAAAATGTAACTATTCTATTTAAAAAAAAGTATTTCTCTAACTTAAAATTAAACTACATATTTAATATTTTGTCGAAAAAATGATCTTTTTTTAGTTAAAAATTCATCTATTTTGTTAAAAAATCAATCTTTCGATTGAAATTTCTTTTTTTTTTGGTTGAAAATTATTTTTTATTATTAAAAATTTATTTTTGGAACTAAAAAATAAACCATTCCATTTTTGTCGACACTGGTTGGAAGTTGAACTATTTCGTTAAAAATTTATTTTATTTGGTTAAAAATGTATTTATCTAACTTAAAATTGAACTATTTAATTTTTTCTCGAAAAATGATATTTTTTCGTTAAAAATTCATCTATTTTGTTAAAAAATATTAGTTTTTTTATTAAAAAATTAATGTTTTGGTTGAAATTTCATTTTTTTGTTAACATTTTTTATTCTTATTAAACATTTATTTTTTAACTGTTTCGTTAAAAATTTATTTTATTTTTTTAAAAATGTATTTATCTAACTTAAAATTGAACTGTTCTATTTTTTGTCGAAAATTTATCTTTTTTTTTATTTAAAAATTGATCCATTTTGTTAAAAAGTTGTCTTTTTTGGTAGAAAATTAACCTTTTCAGTTAAAAATTCATGTATTTTTGTCAAAGTTATTATTTTATAGTAGAACATTAATCCTTCGGTTGAAATTTAATTTCTTTGGTTGCAAATTAGTTTTTTTTTTTTGTAGTGGAAAATTAATGTATTTTGTTAAAAATGATTAATTTTTAATAGAAACTTGATCTTGCGGTTAAGATTTTATTTCTTTAGTTGAAAATTGTCCTTTTTTTATTAAAAAAACATTTTAAACTAAAAATTTGACTTCCATTTTTCTTATACTTTTCGTTAGTATTGATTCTCTGTTTTATATAATTAATTAATTAATCTGTTTGGTTGAAAATTTAACTATTTTGTTGAAAAATTATTTTTTTTTAATTTAAAATTAAATTCTTACCTGGAAATTTGATCACTTAGTTGAAGATTCATCTTCGCAGGTTGAAACTTCTAATGTTTGGTTAAAATAAATTAAATTAAAATTTTTGGATAAAAAATATATCCTATATGATTGAAAATTTCATTTTTTGGTAGAATTTTTGTTAAGCCATCTTTTTGGATTAAATATTTGTTTGAAAATGTGACTGAATTTTATTAAAGTTTAATCATTTTGGTTAAAAAATCATCTTCGTAGGTTGAAAATTCAAATGTTTGGTTAAAAATTAAATTTCAATTTCTAATCAGTGTTCTTTTTTGGTCGAAATTTCATGTGTTTTTTTAAATTCTCCTTTAAGAATAGAAAATTTATTATTTTGGATTAGAAATACATATTTGGGTAAAAAAGCTTTTTTTTGGTTGAAAATTCAACAGTTATTCAAAAGATTGTTTTTTTTTGTTTGAAAATCGAACTATTTGGTTGCAAATTTAATTTCAATTCCTAAAGTCATATTTTTTGTCGAAACTTCAACTTTTTCGTTAAAAATTCGCTTGTTTATATAGAAAATTTATTTTTTGGATTGCAAATTCATCGTTTGGCAGAAAATTTTTTTGTTTGAGTTGAAAATTCATCTTTTTAAAATGATCCACTATTTGCATAAAAATTTAACTGTTTCTGAATAAAGTTTAATCTTTTTTGTTAGGAAATTTGATTTGAAACTTTTCCATGCTTTTTTAGCATACAAATTTTTTTCATAAGAAATTAGATTTCTGATCGATCTTAAATTAAAAATTTATCTTTCTTTACGTAATATTTCAACTATTTGACTGAAAATTGACATGTTTTACTTAAAAATTCAACTATTTTCTTGAAAACTTATGTACATTGTGGTAAATTGGTATTTTTTTTTTTACAAAAAATTCAACTATATTCTTGAAAATAAACGTATTTTGTTAAAAAATCGATTTTTTAAATAGAAAATTATCTCTTTATTTGAAAGTTAATCTTCTTGTCTAAAAATTCTTCTCATCGGTTAAAAATTCAAGTATACCAGTTAAATATTTATCATTCTAGTTGAAAGTTCAGCTTTTAGGTTGGAAATAAAATTACGTAGTTAAAAGTTGAAATCTTTTGTTAATTTTTTTTGAAGATTCATAATTTTAATTAAAAATTCATTTCTTAGGTTGAAAAATGAGCTAAAAATGCATTTGTTTGGTTGAACATTAATTTCTTTAACTTAAAATTTTATTATTTAACTTTTGTTCACAATTTATTTATTTTTTCATTAAGATTAAAAATTAATTTTATCAATTAAAAATGTAACTATTCCATTTTCGGTTGAAAGAAGATTTTTTTAAAGTTCAAAATATTCATCATTTTAGTTGGAAATTTATCTTTATTAAAAATTCAATTTTTTTAAATCGTATTTTTGGATGAAAATTTCATATTTTTTGTTTGAAAATTCGTTTCTTTTCTTGAAACTAATTTGGTTCTGAATGCAACTGTTTAGTTAAAAATTATTTTATTTTTTAAAATTGAAAATTCGATAATTCTTAGGTCGAAAATTCAATTGTTTTTATTAAAAATTCGACTTTTTTGACAGAATATTTCATCTTTTGGTAAACATTTTTTATTTTCTTTAAAATACAACAGTTTAGAAAAAAATTGTATTTTTGGCCTTCAAACTCAACTATATTGTTAAAAACGCTACTGTTTTTTTCATTAAAGATTCATCTTTGTAGGTTTAAAATTCAAGTATTTGGTTAAAAATTATATATCAATTCCAGTAAAGTCGTCTTTTTTGACGAAAATTCAACTGTTTCGTAAAAAATTCATCTTTTGGGTAAAAAATTTATTCTTTTGGATTACAATTTCATCTTTAGGTAGAAAAATCTTTTTTTGCTGTTGAAAATTGATGCTTCGGGGTAAAATTCAACAGCTAGGTTGAAAATTTAACTATTTGGTTAAAAATTAAATTTCAATTATTTAAAAACTCATATTTTTTGTCAAACTTCAACCGTTTCGTTAAAAATTCACCTTTCTGGATAAAAAATGTATTTTTTTGTGTATTAAAAATACATCTTTTGGTAGAAAATTTTTTATTGCTGAAAATTTATGTTTTTTGTTTAAAATTCGACAGTTTAAACAAAAAATCGCATTTTTTGATAAAAAATATATCTTTGGGTAGGAAAGTTTTTTTTGTGTTGAAAATTCAAGTTTTTAAAATTATTTCTTTGTTTGGCTTAGAAATTGAGCTCTTTAAGAAAATCTTTTATTATAAAAATCAATAATTTTGTTGGAGATTCATCTTCGCAGGTTGAAAATTCAATTATTTGGTTTAAAATTAAATTTCATCTCCTAAAACGCATTATTTTCTGCTAGAAAATTCACTTGTTTCGTTGGAAATTCGCCTTTTTGGATAGAAAATTTATCCCTTTGGATTCAAAATTACATCTTTTGGAAGACAATGTTTTTTTAAAAGTTTGAGTTTTTTGTTTGAAAATTCTACAGTTTTTTTAAAAAAAGATTCATATTTTTTTGGTTTTAAAATGAACTTTTTTGACGATAATTCTCTTTTTTTTAATGAAAATTAATCTCTTAGGATAAAAATTGAACTATTTTGTTGAAAATTATTTCTATTTTTTATTTAAAATTAAATTCTTACCTGGAAATTCAATCATTTGGTTGAAGATTCATCGTCTCAGGTTGAAACTTCAAATGTTGGGTTAAAAATTTAAATTTAATTTCTAAAAAGTCATCCTGTTTGGTCGAAATTTTTACAGATTTTGTTGAAAATTCACCTTTTAGAATAGAAAATTTATACTTTTGGATTAAAAATACATGTTTCGATAGAACATTTTTTTTGTTGTTGAAAATTAATGTTTCTGGGTTGAAAATGCAAGTTTTTCAAAAGATTAGTCTTTTTTACTTAAAAATTTAACCATTTGGTTGAAAATTTAATTTCAATTCCTAAAAAATCATATTTTTTGGATCAAAATGCAACTGTTCTTGATTAAATATTAATTTTTTGGTTTGAAAATTCGATGAGTAATTCCTAAGTAGAAAATTAAAATATTTCGTTAAAAATGAATTTTCAATTCCTAGTCATATTTTTTGGTCGAAAATTCAAATATTTTGTTAAAAATTCGCTTGTTTGGATAGAATTTTTTTTATTTGTTGAAAATTGAATAGTTTTTAAAAATATTGATTTTTTTAGTTCAAAATTCAACTATTTCGTAAAAAAATCATGTTTTCTGTTGTTTTGCAAGGAATTTCAAGAGAGAATTAAAAAAAGATTACAACAAATTTTGAAATTTCCTAACATTTGTAAAAAGTGTGTAAAAGATTTTTAAACAAACTTTTGGAATTTGGCCATGTTACATAATTTTAGAAAAAAATGAGTAAGCTAAAGAGATATTAAGAAGTTTTTAAATGATTCAAAAATAATTGAAACTTGTAATGATTTTTTAAGAATTTTGTAAAGTTGCAAGAAAATGAAACCCAATTTTTCCGGGTCCGGCAATTTTTAAAATTTTGCAGAATAAATAAAAAATGCAGGACAAATTTTATTAATTTGTAGAGATTAGAAGGTTAAGAAGGTCGGTAAAAATTAAAAAAAATAGAATTTTCTTTATATCCGTGTGAAAGTTTTAAATAATTTTCTATTTTTGGAAAATGAACTTTAAGAGAAAATTAAAAAAGGTTTTTAAACATATCAAACTATTTCCTAAAATTTCGAAAAAGATTGTACAAGATTTTGAAGCAAAATTTTTCAATTTCCTAAGATTACAAAATAAAAGGAAATAAAAAATCGAATAAATTCAAGAAATATTTAGTAGAATTGAAGAGATTCAAAATGGATTTTAAACTTTAAAATATTTTGAGAAATGAAGATATTTAAAGATTTCAAAACGTTTTTTTTTATATAAAAATTCAAATATTTTGTTGAAAACTAGTTTTTTTTTAAATTTAAAATTAAATTGGTACCTGAAAATTCGATCATTAGGTTTAAGATTCATATTCTTAGATCGAAAATTCAACTATTTGGTTAAAAATTAAATTTCAATTTCTAAAAATTCGTCTTTTTTGTCGAAAATTCAACTTTTTCGTTGAAAATTCGCCTTTTGTATGGAAAATATATTCTTTTGGATTGCAATTTCATTTTTTTTGTAGCAAACTTCTTTTTGTGTGAAAAATTCCAGTTTATTGGTTAAAAATTCAACAGTTTTTTTTTAATTGGCCTTTTTGGCTTAAAGATTGAATTATTTGGTTGAATATGCGACAGTTTTTGAATAAAGTTTAATCTTTTTGGTTTGAGAATACGATCATTTCTGCGTAAATTGAAAAATGCAAATATTTGACTAAAAATTAATTTAAAATTCCTGAAGTCATATTTTTTGGTCGAAAATTCGTCTTTTTGCATAGAAAAATTATCCGTTTGTGGCAAAAATACATTTTTTTGTAGAAAAAATTCCTATTGCTGAAAATTTATGTTTCTTGATTGAAAATTCAACTTTGTTTTTTAATTCCCCTTTTTGGAAAGAAAATTTATCTTTTTGTGTTGTTGAAAATTCAACGGTTTTTTAAAATATGCGTCTTTTTGTCTTAAAAATTGAACTACTTGGTTTAAAATGCATTTTTTTAAAATGTATTTTTGGATTAAAATTCAATCTTTTTTGTTCGAAAAGTCGATAATTTGATTGAAGAATTCAACTATTTAGTTAAAAATTTAATTTTTGGAAATTCGTCTCTTTTCTTGAAATTTTAACTAATTTTGTTGTAAATGCAACTGTTTGGTTAAAAATTATTATTTTTTATTTGAAAATTCAATTATCCAGCAGCTTTCAATGGATCTTTTTTTAAGCCAAATTAAATTTATGTTTTTTGTTTTAAATTGAAAACTCAACTACTATCTTACTTCAATTTTTTTTATTTAAAATTAATTTTTTCACTAATTGAAAATTTAACTGTTTAATTTAAAGTTAAAATTTATCTTTTTGTTTAAAGATTCATCTCCTTTTCTGGATCGAAATTTTCATCTTTTAGTAAATTTTTATTTTGTTGTTGAAAATTCAACTATTTGGTCAAAAATTAATTTTTACTTTCTAAAGTCACCTTTTGTGGTTGAAAATTCGATTTTTTAGAAAAAAATTTTTCTCTTTGAATTAAAAAAAAATCTTTTGGTAGAAATTGCAGGGCGGCCAATTTAATGACTAAAAAATTCCCGCTCATTTCACGGTATACAATAATATTCCACGGTTAATGAAATTAAAAAAAATCGAACTCTAAAACCAGAAATGTTTCCATTTGAATCAAGTTTTAAATATTGGTTGCAAATACAACCATCTTTAGTTTGAAAATTCATCTCTGAGGTTAAAAATTTAACTATTTTGTTGAAAATTACTTCTGTTTTTAATTTAAAATTAAATTTTTACCTGGAAATTCAATCATTTGGTTGAAGATTCATCATCGCAGATTGAAAATTCAACTATTTGGTTAAAAATTATATTTAATTAAATTAAACTTCTTGAATAAAAAATGTATTCTAATGGATTAAAAATATCATCTTTTGGTAGATTTTTTGTTAAATTCAACCGTTTTTATGAAATTCGTATTTTTGGCTTAAAAATTTAACCATTTGTTTAAAAGTGCGACTGGTTATAAAAATTGATGTTTAATCTTTTTGTTTGGAAAATTCGATCATATTTGGTTGAAATATTTGAATCTTCGTAGGTTGAAAATTCACATTTTTGGTAAAAAATTAAATTTCAATTTCTAAAGTCATCTTTTTTGGTCAAAATTTCAGGTTTTTTATTGAAAATTCACCGTTTTGGATATAAAACTGATCCTTTTGAATTCAAAATAGATATCTTGTTAGAAAACTTTTTAAAAATTTAAAATTCAATGAGTTCTTCGTAGTTTAAAAATTTAACTATTTGGTTAATAATTAATTATCAATTCCTAAAGTCATATTTTTTAGTCGAAGTTATTGTTTTTGGCTGAAAAATTGAACTATTTGGTAGAAAGAATCTTTTTTATTTAAAAATTCTGTCATCTGGCGGAAGATTGATTTCCGTAGGTTGAAAATTGAACTATTTGGTTAAAAATGAAATTTGTAATTCTTAAAAATGAAATTTTTAATTCCTAAAAATCCTTTTTTTTTGGACGAAAATTCAACTACTTTGTTCAAATGAAAATTTAACTGTTTCTGGTTAAAGTTTAATATTTCTTGTTAGAAAATGCGAGCATTTGGTTGAATATCAAACAATTTGGATACAAATTTAATTTTACTGTTGAAAATTCGTCTCTTTTCGTGATTTTCATTTAAAATTCATGTTTTTTGTTATTGAAAAATTATATTTTTTGGTAGAAAATTAATGTTGTTTGAAATATCAACTATTTAAGTGTAATATTGATCATTTTAGTTGGAAAGGTATCTTTTTTCCTTAAAATTCAATTTTAAATGCAACTTTTTTTATTTAGGATTCATCATCGTAAGTTTAAAATTAAAATATTTGATTAAAAATGAAATATCAATTCCTAAAAATTGATCTTTTTTGTCGAAAATTCAACTGTTTCTTTAAAAATTCCCATTTTTGGATAAAAAAAATTATTCTTTTGAATTAAAAAAACATCATGTGGTAGCAAATTTTTATTGTGTGAAAAATTCCTGTTCCTTGATACAAAATTCAACAGTTTTTTTAAATTTTTGGTCTTTTTGGCTTAGAAATTTAACTATTTAAAAAAATCTTTTATTCGAAAATTCATTCAAAAAAGTTTTTTTTTTTTTTGAAAATTCAATGGATTAAAAAAAACGTAATTTTGCTTTAAAAAATAAACTACATGGTTTAAAGGGCATTTTTTAAAATGGTCTTTTCGGATTAAAATTCCATCTTTTTTGTTTGAAAATTCGATAATTTGGCTGAAGATTCAACTACTTCGTTAAAAATATAATTTTTTGTTGAAAATTCGTCTCTTTTCTTGAAATTTTAACTAATTTGATTGCAAATGCAACTTTTTGGTTAAAAATTATTATTTTTTATTTGAAAATTCAATTATTTTGTTCAAACATAAATTTGTTTTTGTTCGAAAATGAACTTTCATGATGTAAATGAATTTTTCAGGGTTAAAAGTCAAATGTTTTCTAAAATAATCGTCTTTTTACCTGGAAAACTAAACTCTTTTTTAAAGTGGTTGAACCACTTTTTTAAAAATTATTATTTTTTTTTTGACAATTCATTTCTCCAGGGTTAAAAATTTAACTATGTTGCATAAAATTCTTGTTTTATTTTTATTAAATTTTTTATTTAAAATTAATTTTTTCACTGAAAATCGAAATTTCCTTTTTTGATTAATATTCATTTTTTTAAATGAAAAACTTAACTATTTAGTTCAAATCTAAAATGTATCTTTTTGTTTAAAAGTTCATCTCTTAGGTTAAAATTGAACTGTTTTGTTGAAAATTAGTTTTTTTAAATTTTAAATTAAATTTTTAATTAAAAAATCGATCATTTGTTTGAAGGTTTATATTCGTAGATTAAATTTCATCTTTTGATAAAATTTTGGTTAAAATTCTTTTTCTTGGCCTTTAAACTGAACTATTTGGTTGCAAATAAAACTGTTTTTGATTAAAGATTTATCTTTTTGGTTTGAAAATTGAATCTTCCTACGTTGAAAATTCAACTATTTGGTCACAAATTAATTTTTAATTTCCAGTCATCTTTTTTGGTTGAAAATTCACTTGTTTCGTTGGAATCTAGCCTTCTTGGATAGAAAATTTATTCCTCTGGATTAAAAATTACATCTTTTGGTAGACAATTTTTTTTTTTAAATTCAAGTTTCTTTTTTGAAAATTTTACAGTTTAAAAAACAAGATTCATCTTTTTGGCGTACAAGATTCAACTACTGGGTTAAAAATAAATTTAAAATTCCTGAAGTCATATTTTTTGTTCGAAAATTTGCCTTTTTGGTATAAAAATTTTTTTATTAACTGAAAATGTATGTTTCTTGGTTGAAAATTCAAAAGTCTTTTTTAAATTCGCCTTTTTGGACCGACTTTTGGTAGATTTTTTTTTAATTCAACGGTTTTTAAAAATATCCGTCTTCTTGTCTTAAAAATTAAACTACTTTCTTTGAAATGCAATTTTTTCAAATCGCCTTCTCGGAATAAAATTCAATATTTTTTTTGTTGAAATTTCGACAATTTGGTTGAAGATTTAATTATTTCATTTTATTGTTGAAAATTCATCTCTTTTCTTGAAAGTTTAACTGATTTGGTTGTAAATGCAACTGTTTGGTTAAAAATGATTATTTTTTATTTGAAAATTCAATTATTTTGTTCAAAGGGTAATCTTTTTTGGTTGAAAATTAACCATTTTTGTTAAAAAAATTTGTTTTGTTTGAAAATGTATTCCTCCTGGGTTAAAAATTTAACTATATTCATTAAAAATCGTGTTTTTTTATTTAAAATTATTTTCCTCATTGAGAATGTAACTTCCGTTGGTTGAAGAATTTTTTGTTGTTGAAAATTTAACTATTTAGTTCAAAGTTGAAATTTACATTTTTATTTAAATATTCATATCTTAAGTTACATTTCAAGTGTTTTGTTGAAAATTAGATTTTTTTAGTTGTTAATTATATTTTTACTTTAAAATTAGATTATTTGGTTCAAGGTTCATCTTCGTAGGTTAAATATTTAAATGATTGGTAAAAAATTACCTTGTAATTCCTAAAAACTCATTGTTTTTGTAGAAAATTCATAAGTTTTTATTCAAAATTCGCCTTTTTGGATAGAAAATTTATTCCTTTGGATTAAAAATAGATATCTTGGAAGAAAAGTTTAAAAAAAAATAGAAATTCGTATTTTTTGTTTGTAAATTTTACAGTTTTTAAAACAAGATTCATCTTTTTGGCTTAAAAATAACTGTGCGGTTAAAAATTAATTTTCAATTCCTATAAAGTCATCTAAATCAAGTTTAAATATCGGTTGTAAATTCAACTGTTTGGTTAAAAATGATCATTCTTTAGTTGAAAATTCATCTTTTTTGAGTTGAAAATGAACTAAATTAATCGACTTTTTACCTGGAAAACTCTTTTCTTGAAAAATCGTCTAATGGTATTAAACATTTATCTTGTTTTTTGTTGAAAATTCCACTACCTTGTTGAAAAAAATCAAGCAATTTCATATTTCACCCTTCTTTTCGTAAAAAGTGTAATTTCCAACCTGGAAACCCTGAAAAGATCCTGAAATTTCTAAATAAAACTACAAACCATTAAATTGTAATGCGTTATTTATTATGGATGCTAAACTCCACCCACCGTTTCACTGCCGCCAATTTCCAATACATTATTAATAAAGCTTCGTTAAAAAGAAAAACAAAAAGAAAAGAAAAAACAACGAAAAACATCGTCCAACAGCTTTCCATGAATCTTTTCTTTCTTTCCCCCAGCCAAATTAGATTCACGCCGCTATAAATCTCGACCTTCGATTAATTCCCAGAAAGAAGGGACAGCCCACTTTGAATGATATTTATGTACACGAGATAAATAGTGAAACTAGGTGTGTTCACAGCACCGTCCAGTGTGAGTGTGCGGATTGCCCTCCTTGATGATCTTCTCCTTGGCGGCGGCATTCTTCTCCTGATGGAAACAACTCAGATCTCGCTTCATCGCGTACGCATCCTCGCCGTCGGCGTAATATTTCGGCTCCACCTCCGACACCTCAAACTGCAAACTGCTCATGTAGAGATTGAGAGCCGCCCGATTGCTCCTGCGTACATGCAGCGAGACATACTTCGCCCCGAAGCACTCGACCATTGCTCGCGAGGCCTGATTCATCAGCTTCTGGGCAATCCCCAGCCGGCGATGTGATCGCTTCACGGCGAGACTGGTGATGTGGCCGTGCGGATTGTCCTCGCAGTCTTCCTCCATTTTGGCGAGGACGTAGCCGACTATTCGGCCCTTCTCGTCCTCGGCGACGTAGCTCAATTGGGGCCACGAGAGAGCGTGATAGAGGTAGTACTTCATCTGATAGTTTTCGGGCAGACATTGCAAATTGCAGTGCTGGATGTTTAGAAGATCGTTGGTGTTTGCGCAGCGTATATTTATGGACATGGTCGATGATTGACTGAATGATTAATTCTCAACTTTTCAAAAAACCCGAATTAATATCTATCCTCGGATGGGATTTTAGAAGGCGTTTTTCTTTTTTTTAATCGCGTCGCACTCGCTTGATCCGAGATCGGCCGTTTTTCAAGTCGCTCACTGATGAGGATTCACTCATTCCACCAAGAAGCTCACGAACAAAGCGAAACCGGGAAAGGAAGAACCACCAGACCATGAACCATCCTGGAACAACAGGAAAATTTAGGCAAACTCTTATCAATGCTGAGTGGTCAATCGGGTACAGTTTTCTTCCGCCTTATTTTTTTCCCATAAAAATGCAAATTTTTAAAAACTGAATTCGGAGATGCTTTTTTCGGAGACTCTTTTTTTAGGGATAATAACAAAAAAATTGATTGTGCTAAATAAAATTTGTATGGGAGAATTGTAATACACATAACTTCGAAATATACACATATCTCAAACTTAGCAAAATCAATTTTTTTTTAATTAATCCACAAAAAAAGTGTGGAGGGACGTCCGTTAGCATATTCGCTATCATTTCTAAAATTTTGAAGGCAAAATATTAATTATTCTAGGAGAAAATAAGGGGGAATCTGACCCTGAAAAATGGATACTAATTCCTGAGCGCCATAAAAATTAATCAAATTTAGTCAAATAAAAAATAAAAAAAAATTTTATGATAAAATATTCATTATTCTGGGAGAAAGTAAGGGGGAAGCTAAAACTGGTAAAATCAATCATTTATAAGTATCACATGTCCTTAAGTGCTCGGAGAAATTAAACTATTCTAGATTTTGTCGAAAATTGATCTTGTTTAGTTAAAAATTCATCTATTTTTTTTTAATTTACTTTTTTTTGGGTAGAAAATTAAACTTTTTCCGTTGGAAATTTATGTATTTTGTTAAAAATTAATCCTTCGATTGAAATCTCATTTCCTTGCTTGAAATATAGTTTTTTTTTTAAGATGAAAATTCATGTATTTTGTTTAAAATGATTATTTTTTATTAGAAAATTAATCCTTCGGTTGAAATTTCATTTCTTTGGTTGAAAATTA
>JAWWLR010000054.1:90896155-90915510 GCA_035041075.1 Acraspis erinacei | reverse complement strand
CTTGAAGAAGAAGATACATGGTGGGATTTGACTCGCGAACAGCGTCAACATTTTGATACGCTAAAGCATATGAACTCTTATTTCCGGGAGGAATATCACGCAATACACGAATTGTTGTGGAAATCCAATCAGATTGCAATCTACGGTGAAATGCCAAAAAGGTAGGGAATCCAAAAATTAATTTAATTGGCTGATAGAGGGTGTATACTCACCTGGAAAACCTGGATAACCTGGAATTGTCAGGGAATTTTATATATCTGAAACCCCCTGGAAATGTCAGGCAATTTTTTTTTAAATCAGGCATTTTTTTCTCTAGAGCGTGTCGAATTTAAAAAAAAATTTTAATATAAAATGAAATAGTAATGTTTTTTATTTATTTATGAAAGCAAGATTTATATGATTGGATTTACTGGTTATTTTTTTTTAATTCGTCTTTTTCGTTAAATTTATGTTACAGATTCATAAATTTAGTTGTAAATTCATCTTTTTGGTTTAAAATTCATCCCTTTGATTGAAAAAGAAACTATTTTAGTTGAAAATTCTTATTTTTTAACTGAAAATTTATATATGCAATTTTTGATTGAAAATTTACAAATTACAAATTATTTCTTTGGTTGAAAGTTAAGCTCTGGTTGAAGATTCAACTATTGCGGTTAAAAATTTATAATTATAATTAAAAATTAGTCTTTTTCGTTTATAATTCATCTACTTGATAAAAAATGTAGCTATTTTGTGGAAAATTTGTTTGTTTTTTTGGTTGAAAATAATTTTTTTTAATTAATCTCTGACTGAAAATTCTTGAAAAAAAATACTTTATAAAAATTGGTTTGTTTGTTAGACACATCTTTTTAAATAAAAATTCATTTATTTAATTAAAAATCTAATTATTTTGTTCTAAGTTCGTTGTTCTTTTGGTTGATAATTTTTTTTTCAATAAAAAATTTAACCATCTCAGTTAGAATTTTAATTATTTAGTTGAAAACTGTTTTTTCCCGTTTGAAAATGTTTTAAACTTAAAATTGAACTTCATTTTTTGGTTGAAAATCTATCTTTTTTTAAAATTTATGAAATTTAAATTAGATTAAAATCCAAATTAAAAATCTTATTTAACATCCAATTATCAAATTCTTTTTTTTTGTACAGAAGCTTGCATTATTTTTTTTAGTTAAAAAATCGTCTAATTTTTTGAAAATTAGTCTTTTCTTTTAGAAAATTTTTTCTCTTGGTTTAAAATTCAGCTGCTCGAGATACAGATTCATTATTTAAGTTCAAAATTAATGTTTACTAGTTAAAAATGCAACTATTCTAGTTAAAGGTTCTTCAATTTAATTGAAAGTTCATCCATTTGGTTTTGTATTATACTACTTGCTTTAAAGTTAAATTCTTTGGTTAAAAATTAATTTTTTGGTTTGAAGATTAAAATTATTATTGTAAATTCATCTTTTTAATTGAAAATGTGACTATTTGGTTGAAAGTTCATTTTTTTGGTTGAACATTTTTGTTTAAATAAAAATTTAACTGTTCGATTTTGGGTTTGAAATTTATACTTTTTTGCGAAAATTCGTTTTTTTGTAGGTTCAAAAATTAATCTTCTTAGTTAAAAATTTATCTTTTTGTTTTAAAATTCATTCCTTTAGTTGAAAATTTAATTATATTGTGCAAAATTTATGGTTGAAAAATTATTTTTTAAATTGAAAAGTCATCTATTTTATTGAAAATTTGTCTTTTGCGTTAAAAAATTAATTTTCTTGGTTGAAAATTCAACTGTTATTTAAATGGAAAGTTCATTTCTTTGGTTAAAAATTTAACCATTCTGTGTAAAATCGGTTGATTTATTTGGTTATAAATTATTTCTTTGATTAAAAATTAATCTTTGGTTGAAAATTTAACTATTAGGCTTAAAAAATTTATAATTTCAATTAAATATTCATCTTTTTGGTTTAAAATTCATCTAAATGATTAAAAAAAATTCATGTTTATTAAAAATTTAAGTACTTTGTTCACAGTCCGTTTTCTTTTGGTTGACAATGTTTATTTTAATGAAAATTTAACCATTTCAGTTATTGTTATTTCTTTGCTTATTTGCTTAAAAAATTATTTTGTTGGTTGAAAATTCATTTCTGGTTGAAAATGCAATTAAAAATTCCTCATTTTGGTTTAAAATTCAAATAATTGATCGAAAATTTAACTATTTTGTGGACATTTTTTTTTATTGAAAATAACTTTTTAGTTGAAAATTAATTTTTTGTTTGAAGCAATTAATCTCTGATTAAAAATTAAATTATTTCAGTAATAGATTAATAATTTTAGTAGAAAGTTAATCTTTTTGGTTTAAAATTCGTCTACTTAATTGAAAGTTTAACTCTTGTTAAAAATAATTTTTTGGTTAAGGGTTCATTATTTTAAATAAAAATTAATGGATTTAATAACAAATTTAACTATTTTCTTCAAAATTTGTTTTCTTTTGGTTGATAATTTTTTTTAAATGAAAATTTGAACCATTTCTGTTAAAATGTGAATTATTTAGTTAAAAACTATTTTTTTCAGTTGACAATTTTATTAACTTAAAATTTAACCTCATTTTTTGGTGGAAATTTGGTCTTTCCTGTTAAAAAATTAATCTCCTTGGTTTAAAATTCAACTCTTCCACATACAGATTCAACATTTATGTTCAAAATTAATTTGTATTGTTTAAAAATTCAACTATTCTAGTTAAAGATTCTTTATTTTAATTGAAAGTTAATCCTTGCCGTTTAGAATTATACTCCTTTATTGATAGTTAAACTCTTTTGTAAAAAATGATTTTTTTCGATGAAGATCCATAATTTTAATTGAAAATTTAACTATTTTTTTTTGCAACATCATTTTTTAATTGAAATTTTTTAAAAATGAAAATTACTGAGGTTCGGAATACAGTTTCCGTTAGACTGAAATGAATGGAAAATATTATTTCAGGTCGTACGAACCAGATTATCCACCTGATGCTTGCCGGGTCTACGGAAGTTTAAATATTAACAAAGTATCCGGAAATTTTCACATCACGGCTGGAAAATCACTCTCGCTGCCTAGTGGCCACATACACATTTCTGCATTTATTACAGACCAAGAGTATAATTTCACTCATAGAATAAATAGATTTTCATTTGGTGAATCTAGTCCGGGCATTATTCATCCACTTGAGGGAGAAGAAAAAGTCACTGACGAAAGTAAGTTGAAAACTTTAATAAATTTAAGAGATTTCAAAGAATTTGAAAGATTTAAGAATACTTTTTTTGTTTAATTTTAAGGAATTTCCAAGAGTTTGACAAAGTTTCGAAGGATTGTAACAAATTTGAAACAATTTGAAAAATGTTACAAATTTTTAAAAGATCCCAAGGAATTTAAATAGATTTGAATAATTTTAAAGAGATTTTAAAGAATTAAAAAAATTTTAGATTATTTTTTAAAATTCTAAGGAATTTTCACAAGCTTTAAAAAGTTTCTAGGGATTTCAAAGGATTTAAATTGTTTTAGGTTTTTTTTAAATATTCCAAGGCATTTTCAATAAATTAACAAAATTTTAAGGGATTTCCAAAGATTTTATTGCTTGAAGGGACTCGAAAAAATTTTCTTGCGGTTATAAAGAATTTATTAGAATCTCGGAAGATATTTAGCGATTGATTGAAAATATTTTAGGGCACCTAAAAATATTCCAAGGAATTTTAAAGAGCTTTAAAAAGTTTCAAACGATTTCAAAAGATTTAAAAATTTTAAAAGATTCTAAGGATATTTCTAATATTTTTCAATAATTTCAAGGGATTTCCAAGGATCTGAAATATTTTAGGGCATTTCAAAATGTTCCAAGACATTTTCAAAAGATTTAAAAAAAATTTCAATAGATCTTGAAGGATTTTATTGATTTTGAGGGGCTTGAAAAAGTTTTCGCGCGCTTATAAAGAATTTCTTAGAATATCGGAAGATATGGAACAATTAATTGAAAATATTTGAGGGTACTTAAAAAAAAATATTCCAAGGAATTTTAAAAAGCTTCAAAAAGTTTCAATGGGTTTCAAGGGATTTGCAAATATTTTATGATATTTGAAGAATTCCATGACATTTTTTATTGATTTCAATAATTTTAAGATATTTCAAAGGATTCATAATATTTTAGGATATTTTAAACAATTTCAAGGAATTTTTTATTGATTTTAATTGTCTTAAGAGTTTTTATAGGATATTTAATATTTTAGGGTATTTTAAAAGATTCCAAAGAGTTTTCAATTAATTTCAGTTATTTAATGGTATTTTAGATAATTTGAAATATTTAAGAGAATTAAAAAATTTGTAACATTTTTACGGTATTTAAAAATATTTCAAGGCACTTTTAACAGTTTAATAAAAATTACAAGGGATTTTATTAATTTTAAGGGATTTAAAAAAGTTTTCGCGCGGCATAATGGATTTAAAAAATTTCAAAAATCATTTCCATGGATTTTAATGATTTTAGGTTATTTTAAAAAATTCCAATGAATTTTCAATTTATTTTAATAATTTGAAGGAATTCCGAAGCACTGGATCTAGAGTATTTTTAAAAAATGCAGCAAATTTTGAGGAACCTAAAACTATTTCCAGGGATTTAAAAATATTTTAGTTTTTTTTTTAATTTCAAGGGATTCAAAAGATTTTTAAGGATTTGAAATATTTTAGGGTTTTTCGATAAATTTCCGAGGAATTTTGAATAGATTTAAATAATTTGATGAAATATTAAAGGATTTGAACAATTTTAGGGTATTTTTTATAATTCCAAGGAATTTCAAGAATTTTACAAAGTTTCCAGAAATTTCAAAAGATTTCAAAGGATTTAATATATTTTAGGATTTAAAAAAAATCCAAGAAATTTTGAATATATTTCAATAATTTGAAGGAATTTCAAAGGATTTAAAAGATTTGAGAGTACTTTTTTAAATTCCTAGGAATTTTCAAGAACTTTCCAAACTTTCCAGGAATTTCAAAAGATTTGAAAGGATTTCAAATATTTTAGGGTTTTTCGAAAAAATTCCGAGGTATTTTGAATAGATTTCAATAATTTGAAGGATTTTTAAAGGATTTGAACAATTTTAGAGTATTTTATATAAGTCCAAGCAAGTTTCAAGAACTTTACAAAGTTTCCAGAAATTTCAAGAGATTTAAAATGTTTTCAGATATTTTAAAATATCCAAGGAAATTTTTAATAGATTTCAAAGGATTTGCAAGCTTTATGAGTATCTCTTAAAATTTTAAGTAATTTTCAAGAGCTTTAAAAAGTTTGCAAAAATGTCAAAAGATTTCAAAGGATTACAAATTTTTTAGGGTTTTTCGAAAAAATCCGAGGAATTTTGAATATATTTAAATCATTTGAAGCAGTTCCAAAGAATTTGAAAAATTTTACAGTATTTTTTATAATTACAAGGAGTTTTCAAGAACTTTACAAAGTTTCCAAAAATTTTAAGAGATTTCATAGGATTTAATATATTTGAGGGTTTTTCGAAAAAATTACGAGGAATTTTGAACATATTTCAATAATTTGAAGGATTTTTAAAGGATTTGAATAATTTTAGGTTATTTCTTATAATTCCAAGGAATCTTTAAGAACTTTACAAAATTTTTTAGGAATTTAAAAGACTTAAAAATTTGTTTAGGGGATTTCGAAAAGATTCCGATGAATTATTTATAGATTTCAATAATTTGAAGGATTTTTAAAGGATTTGAACAATTTTAGAGTATTTTTTTTAAATTCCAAGCAATTTTCAAGAAGTTTACAAAGTTTCCAGAAATTTCAAAATATTTCAAAGGATTACACATTTTTGAGGGGTTTTCGCAAAAATTCCGAGAAATTTTCAATATAATGCAATAATTTGAAGGAATTTCAAAGGATTTGAAAGATTTTAGAGTATTTTTTTTAATTCCTAGGAATTTTCAAGAACTTTCCAAACTTTCCAGGAATTTCAAAAGATTTCAAAGGATTTAATATATTTTAGGATTTTTTGAAAAAAATCCGAGGAATTTCGAATACATTACAATAGTTTGAAGGATTTTTAAAGGATTTGAACAATTTTAGGTTATTTTTTATAATTCCAAGGAATTTTTAAGAACTTTACAAAAGTTTTTAGGAATTTAAAATTTTAAGGAATTTTCATGAGCTTTAAAAAGTTTGCAGAAATGTCGAAAGATTTCAAAGCATTTGAAATATTTTTAGGGGTTTCAAAAAAATCCGAGGAATTTAGAATCAATAATTGGAATATATTCTGAAGATTTTTAAACATTTTAGAGGGTATTTAAAAAAAAATTAAAGATTGTAAAAGATTTCGAATATGTTAGTATATTTTTAATAGGTTATAATAATTTTAAATGTGTCGAAAGGATTTTAAACATTTAGGGTATTTTTAAAAATTCCAAGGAATTTTCAAAAGTTTGAAGTTTCAAAATTTTTTGTATTAATGTCCAAGGATTTGAAATATATTAGAGTATTTAAAAAACCTCCAAGGTATTTTTAAGATATTTAAAAAATGTCAAGGTATTTCCAAGGATTTCAATGATTTTTTAAATATTTTTGAAGATTCCAAGGATTTTTCAATGTTTAAAAATAATTTTGAAGGGATTCCGAATATATGGAAACATTTAAGAGTATTTTGAACAAATTCAAAGAATTTTTAGGAAACATAAAAAATATTATAATAAGAAATATTATCAGATTTCATAGAAGTTAACGGGATTTTATAATATTCTAATGGATTTTAAAAATTTGAAGATATTTTCAGATTAAATTTGATTAAACTTATCTTGAATTATTGGGAATTTCATCAAATTTGGTTGAACTCTTACATTTTTCTGATCTAATTTCAAATGTACTAAATTCAAGGAATTGTTTTCATAATTTTGAATTTTTTTCAATTCAGTTGATTTTTTTTTAATTCAGCTACATTTTTATAAACTTTATCGAGTTCGTCTCATTTTGAATGAATTCCTCTAAATTCACCCCAATTTCACTTAAATCGATTTAATTTTTTTATATGATACTTATGCATATTTATTTTTGCACATTATATTCTACTTATAAAAGATTTCATATAAAAATGTTTACAAGATTAAAACTTACGTTATTCATTAATAATGATAAGGAAAAATGGAAAATTATTGAGGAAATGTCCATTTTTTACAGGTACAATGTTGTATCAGTATTTTATAGAAGTAGTACCCACTGATATTGATATGTTACTTCGCAAAACGAAAACCTATCAGTATAGCGTGAAAGACCACCAAAGACCGATAAATCATCACAAGGGATCTCATGGCATTCCTGGAATATTTTTTAAATATGATACAAGTGCTCTGAAAATTAAAGTTTATCAACAGAGAGACTCCTTCTGTCAGTTTATTATAAAACTTTGTGCTACAGTTGGTGGCATATATGTAACAAGTGGTAAGCAAATTAATTCTTCTCCTATATAATGCCTGGAAAATTAATTTAAAAATTGGCAATTTACTTCTGGTTGTGGAAAAATTCAAGTTTTCATTGTTTTAATCACTTTGTTCAATTTAGAAAAGTGATTTATAATTTATCGGAATGGATTAAAAAAATTTCAGGGTATTTTAAACTATTCCAAGGATTTTTTCATTGATTTCAATATTTTGAAGGGATTTTAAAAGCGTTGGGAATCCTTTAGGATCTCAATTTATTTTAATAAATTTTCCAGAAATTCAGGAAATGTCGCCAAATTTCATAGAATTTAATAATATTTTAGTAGATTTTTAAGAATTTATTCAAGGGACGTGAGGTATTTTGTAAGCTTGCAAAGATTTTAAAGAATTTTTCTTTGGAATTCACCTTGAATTCTTATTTATTTAGTCTGAATTCTTTTAAATTCTTTTGATTGTTTTTAATTTATTTGAATTCTTTCAAACTAACTCAATTCAATGCATCTTTTTAATTAATCCTGAAAATCAATTGATAAAATGATCGAAGGATTAGAAATATTTCAAGGATTTTCAATACTTTAAGGAATTTTAAAAGATTCTAAGAAATTTTTTATTGATTTCAGTAATTTAATGAGATTTCAAAGGCTTTAAAAAGTTTCAAGATAATGCAAAAGATAGTAAAGTATTTTAAATATTTTAGGAAATTTTGAATCGATTCTCAGAATTTTTTTTATTAATTTCAATATTTTGAAGAGGTTTTAAAGACGGAAATATTTTAGGATATTTTTAAATATTGCAAGTCAATTTCAAGAGATTTAAATAACCTAAAGGAATTTTCGAGGATTTTCATAATTTTAAAGAATTTCAAAAAATTGGTTGTGTGATTGTGAAGAAATTCTTAGAATTTCGGAAGATATGGAAAATTTAATATTGAAAATTGAACGATTTTCTGGAAAACTTTTTTTTTTGGGAGAAAATTAATTTTTTTTGGTTGAAAATCTAATTATGTTATTTTTGTTGGAAAATTGATCGTTTTTGGCTAAAAAATCAACTATTTGAGTTAAAGATTTATCATTTTAATTGAAAATTTATCTTTTTGATTAAAAAATCAACTTTTACAATTACAGATTCATCATTTTAGATACAAATTCATTTTTGTTCTTAAAAATTCAACTATTCTAGTTCAAGATTCATAATTTTTATTGAAAATTCATCCCTTTGGTTGAAAATTGATATTTTCTGTGGATTGTTTTTAATTAATTTTTTTGTGAAAAAATTAATCTCTTTGTTTGAAAATGCAACTATTTCAGTTAAAAAATTCATAATTTTAATTGAAAATTTTGTCTTTTTGGTTCAAAATGCCACTAATTTTTTGCAAGTTAAACTCTTGTTGAAAATTTAACTTTTAATTTTAATTAATCTTTTTTTGGTTGATAATTTAATTATTCCATTTTTGGCTGAAGATGTATGTTTTTTTTATAGTTTTTACAGAAAATAAATTTTTTTACCATCTTGGTTTAAAATTCAACTTTTTGGTTGAAAGTCAAACTCTTTGGGTTCAAATTATTATTTTTTTATTGAAAATTCAACTATTATAGTTAAAGATTCATTATTTTAGTTGAAAATTAATTTTTGGATTCAAATAATTCTGTTGAAGATTCTATTATTTTCGTTGAAAATTTGTTTTTTTGTTTGTTTGAATATTAATTTTTTTCTTTGCAAATTTATTATTTTTAGTCACCAGTTTTAAAGATTCCGAACTTTTTAAAATAGATTTCAGTAATTTGAAGGGATTTTAAAGATTTTAGAGTATTTAAAAAATTTCTAAGCCATTTTCAAGAGCTTTTAATTTGAAATGTTTTAGAGAATTTAAAAAGATACCAAAGAATTTTTTATTAATTTCATTAATCTAGGGTTTCAAAGATTTTAAAATTACTAGTGAATTTTACTTCACTCAATGGATTTTTTTACATTGAATTTTCCTTGCATAATTGGCTTTTTTAAAAATTTCAAGAGATTTAAAAAGATTTTAAGGAATTTGAAATATTTGAGGATATTTACCAAAAGAATTGCAAATAAATTTTTAACTGATTTCACAAGAAATAAGAAATTTCGATGATTTTCAAATGGTTTATGCAGTTTTTTTTAGGAATTCGCCCTGAATTCTTATTAATTGATCCTGGATTTAAAAAAATTATTTGGAATTCTTCTAAATTCACTCAATTTAACTAAAATAAATGATTTTCTTTAATTACTTTTTAAGTTCAGCTTGAGTTTTTATGAACTTCATCGAATTCTTCTAATTCCTTTTTCATTCTTCTAAATTCACTCAAATTTTAAAAATTAGAATGAAAATTTGTCTTCTTTAACTGAAAATTGAACTATTTCATTGAAAAATCCATATATTTTGTTAAAAATCGATTTTTTTTATACTCGAGTTAAATATTTATCATTTTATTTGAAAATTCATATTTTAGATTGGAAATAAAATTACATGGTTGAAAGTTAAACTATTTTGTTAAAAATTAATTTTCGTTGTTGATTTATCATTTTTAAATTAAAAATTTAACTACTCCAGCAGAAGATTGAACTATTTTTTCTGAAAATTCGTTTGTTGTTTTGTTTTTAAGATTTAGATTTTTAGCAGAAAAATTGACCATTGCATTTTTGGTTGAAAATGTATCTTTTTTCGATTAAAATTTAACCATTTGGTTGAAGATTTATATTATTAATTATAAATTGACGAGTTGTTTGAAAATGTATGTAATTTTTGAAAAATTGGTTTATTTTGTAGAAAATTAATCTTTATGGTTGAAAATTCATCAATTTTGTTGAAAATTGACCTTTTTCTTGTTAAAAATTTGACAATTTGAATAAAAATTAGTGTGTTTTAATTGAAAATTCAACTATTTCATTGAAAATCCACATATTTAATTAATAAATAAAAAAATTCAACCAAGTTGTTGAATTTTCAACCTCAAAATACGAAAATTCTATAAAAAAATCCATTTGTTAATAAATAAGTTTACTTTCTACCAAATAGTTAAATTTTCTACCAAAAAATATTTTTCAAAGATGAAAAAAAAATTGTCAACCAATTGTTGAATCTTCATGATAAAAAGACGAATTTTGTATAAATTTTTTCCCCAAATAATTGAATTTTCTACCAAAAAAATTCACATATTGGATTGAAAACTTCTTTTTTCTTTGGGGAAAAAGAATTTTTTGCCGAAAATTTAATTTTTAGTTGAAAAATTATCTTTTTTGGTTGAAAATTCATCTTTTTGGTATAAATTAATCTTCTTGTGTGAAAATTTATTTAGTTTATCAAAAATTTAACTGCAGATTCATCATTGTGGTTGAAAATTCATAACTTTGTCTGAAAATGTAATTATTTCTTTTTAATTTACTTTTTTATGGAAAGTAATTTTTTTAACTGAAAATTAAACTTATTTTTGTTGAATATTCTACAGTTTTAGTTGAAAATTCATCTGTTTGGTTGAAATTAAATTTTTTTAAACTGCAAATTAAACTTAGTTTTGTTGAATATTCCACAGTTTTAGTTGAAAATTCATCTTTTTCGTTGAAATTAAATTTTTTTAACTTAAAATTTAATTATTAAGTTCTTTTTCTGTTGAAAAATCTACTATTGAAGTTGAATATTCATTGCTTTAGTTAAAAATTTATGTTTTTAAATAAAAATTTAACTATTTCAGTTGAAGATTAATCAGTTTTATTAAAAATTGATTTTGTTCAACTAAAAGTTTAACTAGTATTCCATTTTTTGTTAAAAAATTGATACTTTTTAGTGCAAAATTTAAATGTTTGTTTCAAAATTCATTTATTTTGCTGATCAATTAATAAATTTCTTTTTCAGGTCTAATAAATAATATAGTGCAGCTGTTTTGGGACATAGTTTTTTGTAAAAAACTACAAAAACCGGAAAAGCCACAGCAAAATTTGAAGGACAAATCAGCGTCTTCTTCAGCAAAGAGCGAAAGTGGGCCCAAAACCATTAATTTGTTGAATGTTGATACACCGGAAGTCAGTATTGTTTTAAAACCTCAATAATAATATGGAATTTTATCAATTATCAGGGTGTCTTCTCATCTGGAAAACCTGAAATTTTCCTGGATTTTTTTTTCAGTCAGAGAATTTTTTTTAAAAGCGTCCTTAAACTTTTTTTCAATTGTGATATAAAATTAAAAGCCAATGTTTTTAACTTGAACTATTTATTTGTTTTTAGTTGAATTAAAATGTTTTTGGTTTAAAATTAAAATAGTTTTTGGTAAAAAAATAATTTTTTAACAGAAAATTTAACTATTTTGTTGAAAATTATTTTTTTTGTTTTGTTAAAAAGTAATCTATGAACTAAAAATTTAATCTGGTTGAATATTTCATCAATTTTAACTAAATATTTATCTCTTTAGTTGAATTTTTAGAATTTTCTGTTTGAAAATTAATTTTTTAAACAAATAATTTAAATAATCGAGTAGAATATTCCATAATTTTAATCGAAAATTCACCTCTGTTTGAAAATTGATCTTTTTTAGTAAGAACATAATTTTTTTTCGTTTGAAAACAATTTTTTTAACTGAAAATTTAAATAATTATTTTAATATTCTATAATTCTAGTTCAAAATTAATTTTTTCAACTTTTTTCCATTTTTTGTTGAAAATTTATATTTTTGAGTTGAAAATTCGTTTTTTGGTAGAAAATTAATCTTCTTGGTTAAAAAAATGAACAATTTGGATTGAAAATTCAAGTCTTTGATTTAAAATTCAACTATTTCATTGAAAATTCAACTATTTCATTGAATATTAAATTTTTCAGTTAAAATTAATTTTTTTTATTGAAGATTCATAATTTTAATTGAAGATTAATCTCTTTGTTTGATAATTTAATTATTTGATTGAAGATTCGTTTTTTTCTGGTTAAAAAATCATTTTTTTCCTGCAAATTTAATTATATTGTTGAAAAATTCTTTTTTTAAATCGAAAATTAATTTTGATTACTGAAAATTCAAATAATCGACTGGAATATTTCATAATGTGATAGAAATTTAATCACATTTTCAAAATATATCTTTTTCAGTCGGAAAGTCGTTTTTTCTTTTTCGAAAATAATTGTTTCAAATAAAAATTTAACTAATTTATTTGAATATTCCATCATTCTAGTTAAAAATTAGTTTTTTCAATTTTTTTCAATTTTTGGTTGAAAATTTATATTTTTCGAGTATTTTGGTAGAAAGTTAATCTTCTTGGTTAAAACAATTCATCTTTTTTATTGAAAATTCAACTATTTGATTGAAAATTTATATATTTGATTGAATGTTAAATTTTTCAGTTAAAATTCATTTTTTTTATTGAAGATTCATAATTTTAATTGAAAATTCATCTCTGGTTGATAATTTAATTATTTGGTTGAAGATTCGTTTTTTTCTGGTTAAAAATTCTTTTTTTTTATTGCAAATTTAACTATATTTTTGAGAATTGTTTGTTTTTTTAATCTAAAATTAATTTTTTTTAACTCAAAATTCAATTAATCGAGTAGAATATTTTAGAATTTGATTGAAAATTAATCTAATTTTGAAAATTTATCTTTTTTAGTTGAAAAGTTGTTTTTTCTGTGTCGAAAATAATTGTTTCAAATAAAAATTTAATTAATTTATACTTTTTTATTTAAAAAATTACGTATTTTGTTAAAAATTCGTCTTTTGGTAGAAAATTAATCTGAGAGGTTGAAAAATTCATCTTTTTGCTTTAAAAATTCAACTAATTGATTAAATGTTGAATTCTTTATGTGAAATTAAATTTTGGTATAGAAGATTCGTTCTTTTCTGGTCGAAAATTAATTTTTTTAACTGAAAATTTTATTTATTCGAGTAGAATATTCCATAATTATAGTTGAAAATTATACCTGAAAAATCTCGAGAAATCTGGAAAGGATCTAAAGTTATCTGAATTTTTTTTACGATCTGAGTAGACACCCTGTATTTTAAAATGTTGTAAAGTGGCAATAGAAATTAATTAATTTCGAGAAAAGTTCACTATTTTGTCACTTGGAAATATTTTTCATAATTATGTCCGATTTTGAATGAAAAATATATATGTATATATTGATAAACCAGTTCATTTTTTTGTTTATTAATACTTTTAACTGATTTTTGTGCACATTAATCTGTAATATACACTCCGTAAAACTACGTTTCTAAATATCATTAAAATCAAATTTAATTTCATGTTGACTTGGAAAATAATATATTTGAATTTATTACAAATTTTCCATTTATCTCTTGTAAATAATATTACACAGAAAACTACTTATTATTTATTCGTAAATAGTATTTTAAGAAGTGCAGATAGGTATTTCGCTCTATGAAAAAGTTTGTTTTTCGCAGAAGATGAAAATTGTTTAATTATTGTTCTATTAAAGATACAGTAAGTGCAGTTTTTAATTTGCAATTTTCTCTTCACCCATCCTGCTTCCTCACAAAAAATTTATTAATTTAAATTTTTTTGACAGGTAATTTTAAGAATTTTCAGAAGAAAAATCTGCCCAAGTTCGATTTTAACAGTTTTTTAAATAATTAAAATGCAGTCTTGAAGATTTATACAATTAAAAATTAGAATTTATTGATATAAATTTAAATTAATTAATTAAGAAAAAGAATAATTATTAAATTTTTAGCTATATTTGACTGTTAATTTAAATTGTAAATTTTTCTATTTAAAAATGTGTAATTTGTAAGTGAAATTGTGAAATTTCGAAGTATAAATAACAATTGAAGACTTACTATTTTCTAGAAAAAATGTCACTAATTTGAAGAAATATTTAGAAGTTTTGAAAAGATTCAAAATTAATGAAAAAACTTGAAATGATTTAAAGTAATTTAAACGAACTGTGATAATATTTTTCTTCAGAATTAATCGAATTTTTTCTACAAATTTTGGAAAATCCTGCAAATTAAAAAAAATCTTAAAATCTTTCAGGTTTTTTTTTTTGATAATCTCTTAAATTTTTTTTTAAATTTTCTGTTAGAATAATTTTGAGAATGAAAAATCATTTTTAAGGTATCTTATAAGAAAATGTTTTGATTCTTTTGAAGCGTTTCACAATCCTTAAAAAGAATCTAAATTGGTTGTTTAAAATCTGCAAAAATCTACATTTTGTTTCAGGGATTTATTTTAATTTTCCGATTTTTCTCAAAGTTGTATACAAAAGTCAATTAATTTTAAAATATGTTTAAAAGTCCCGACAAAATTTCAAAAACGATTTGGAATTTGAAAAAATTTAAAACTACTTCTGCATTTCTGAAGATTTGAAATAAAATTTTAAAGCTTTTCAAGGATCCTGAAATTATTTAAAATGAAAAAAATTACCTTCTAATTTAATACCTGTTAAGTTAAAAGAAAATGATTTTCAATTTTTAATGTGTCTGGCTTAAAATTACTTGAAATAATATAATTTAAAGTTTTTTTAAAGTTCATTCCTTGATTCTTTAATTTAGAGCATTGAAAATTTTAACTGCATTTAATTTAAAATTGTTGAAAGTAGTTGAATTTCAAGCCTAAAAAGATAAATTAAGATGAATTTTCACCCAGAATGTAATTATTAATCAAGAGACCAATTTTCAACTAAAAAAAATATAAATTTTTAACCGAAAATGGAATAGTTTACATTTTCAGTTAGAAAAATTTTTGAACAAAAATGGAATAGTTTACATTTTCATTTTTAACAATTAATTTTTAACTGGTTGAATTGAACTAAGTCACAAATTTTTAAGAAAATAGTTTAATGTTTAACCAAAATGATATTTTCTTAAAAAAAGAAGATTAATTTTGTACCAAAAAAAATTTCGATTTTCGAAAATTGTTGAAATTTTAAACCGATACTACATTTTTAACAAAAAAAGTTGATTTTTCTACAATTAAAATCTTTACTTTTAATTTTCTTTAAACTTTAATTTTCTTCCAATTTGTTGAATGTTCAAGCCTTGATATTTCATCGAAAAACTATTTTAATTTGAAATAAAAAATAGTTTAATTCAAGCAAAGAAGACAAAATTTCAACAAAATAGTTGAGTCCTCAACAAAATACATAAATTTTCAACGAAATTGTTGAGTTTTCAAATAGAAAAGAACAATTTTCAATTAAAAATATAAATTTTCAACAAATTATGAAATAGTTATATTTTTAGTTTTAAAAAACAGGTTATATTTTCCACTCTAAAGATGAATTTCCAACTAAAATGATGATTCTTTACCAAAAAATCGATTTAAAAAAAATATTAGTTTCCTACTGAAAACACGTATTTTCAACTAAAAAAAACTTTTCAGCTACAAAAGTAAAAGTTAAATTTTCAGTTGAAAAAAGTTAATTTTCAACCAAAAACGAATCGAATTTTCAACGAAATAGTTCAATTTTTCACCAAAGAGATGGATTTTCATAAAAAAATATGAATTTTTAACAAAGCAGTAGAACTGTAAACCAATTTTTTAAATTATTAACCAACAAATGTTAGTTTTTAATAAAAGAGTTGCATTTTTAACAAGATAATAAAATTTTCAATGAAATAGTAGAATTTTAACCAACACAAAAATTTAAACAAAAAATCATAAAAGGCAAAAAAAAAAATGTTGAAAAAGATGAAAAAAACATATATGCATAGTATTTAAAAAGGGGAAAAGACGGGCATATGGAAAAGATTGTGCAGTCTAAGATCTGAAACTAACTAATTTTCAAACTTATGAATTTTCAGCAAAATAGTAAAATTAAAAAAAAAAAAGAATTTTCTACCAGTTAAATTAAATAAAAAGACGAATTTCTAAAAAAATTATTTAAATCCATAGCCAATAAGATCAATTTTCAAAAAAGAAGATTAATTTTCTACTCAAAAAGACGAATTTTGAAATACATGAATTTTACACAAAAAAGTTGAATTTTCTACCCGACATTGGATTTTCAACAAAAAAATTATCGAACAAAATATTGGAATTTTCGATTAAAAAAGACAAATTTTTAATTGACAATGAAATAGTTACGTTTTTAGTTTGAGAAATTAATTTTCAACTAAAAAATTAGTGTTAACTTGAATAAAAAAAAATACGAGATTTTAACAAACTATTTGAATCCAGAGCTAAAGGAAAATAATTTTCTACCCAAAAAGACGAATTTTAAACAAAATAGATGAATTTCCACCGCGAAAATATCAGTTTTCAACTTAAAATAATAATTTTCTATACAAAATTGAATATTTATATTCTCAGTGAAGAAAATTAATTATAAAAAAACGGAGGATTTTTATAATAAGGAAATGAATCTCCTTTAAAAAAGATGAATTATCAACAAAATACAGAAATTTTCAACAAAATTCTTCAATTCTTAACAATATTTATGAATAATTGAAAAAAAATGAATTTCCAAGATAATAGTTCAATGTTCAACCAAAGAGTTACATTTTCAACCAAAAGTTGATGTTTGTTAAGAAGTTATTTTTTATTAAATGACAGAAATTATGTTAATGAAACGGGTTTTATAATTCAAAATAAACATTTTTCTGAGTGAAGCCTAAAGCATAGATTTTTTTTCAACGAGCTACTATAGAACTTAAAATTACTGTTAAGCCTATATTTACACTTAAATTAAGTCCGTCCAAAAAATAATCATTTGACCAGATTGTGAGATTATATTAAGCTTTGCCGAACTAAACTACAGTTTAATCTTTAATGGAAGCTTAGTTTAAGTCTGGAAACGTCTTAATTTGATGAAAGTTTTCTCTCAACTTAAATTTAGTCTCGATTTAAAATCAACCTATATCTTTATGACTTGTTTCTGTGTTATTTCTGTAAGAGCACCTAGACCGGCAATATGTGAGAGCTGGGTTCGAATCCCAGCGGATCTAGAGTGGAATTTTTTATCATATAAAAATTAAAAGATTCTGGTTTAGACTATGTAGATAAAAAAAACTAAGCTAGTTAACAAAAAAATTAACATCAAAATTCATTATATTAAAATTTCTAGAAATTTAACTGCAACATCATGACGCATTCTATTTTTATAAATATTTTTCGGTCATCAAACCGAAAGCTTGTATACCTTGATCTCTCGATGGACCTTTCGTCGGGATTAGAAAAATATAATCCGATTTGAGAAGAAGCTGCCGCACATTTACACATATCTCCGATTTATCACTGACTATGCAATAAACTCGTTTGTAATATGGATAATCCCCTTTAGTACATTTTTTATTTTTAAATCATTTTTTCCTGAAATAAGTTGAAATTTATTTCATGGATTATTTAAGTAAAAAAGGTGTTTTAATTATAAAGTATAAAAATTTTATCTGGGTAAAAAGCAAAAGTTAAAATCATTCAATAAAAATTTAATGGAACAAAATATTTCTGATCAAAATAAAACATATTTTTTCTATTCGTATCAATTACAATAAATATGAAAATAATTATTTGTTATATCAGGAAATACTCCCTTATTTTATGATTATACTTTTTTTAATGTAATGACAATCTTTTGATATAAACAAATGATGATGTTCTTTAACTCAAAATAACAAATAAATCTGCGTTTACCGAGGCTCAAATTTTTAAAAAACTTAAATTTCATTATAATAATTATTTATTTATTAATTATTATTTATTATATTAATTAATTATTACCAATATATAATATAAATATTTTTTAAATTCAAAACTAACATTTTTGTTGAAAATTTGACAGTACTTTTGGATTGAAAATTCATCTTTTTTATTGGATAGTCATCTTGATTTGTTCGAAGTGAACTTTTTTGTTGAAAATTTAACTGTTTTTTAACATTTGTCCTTTTCGATTGGAAGATCATCTTCCTTAAAAAATTCGTCTTTTGATTAAAAAATTCAGCTATTTTCTTAGAAATTTAACTCTTTTGTTGAACATTCGTTCTTTTGGATTAAAAATATTTTTTTCTTAGAAAAGTCGTCTGTCTTTATTTGCAAATTTCAACGTTAAAATTTTTTTGTTTAAAAATCTGTTTTATTGACAACTCGTTCTTTCGAAATAATAATTTATATTTTTTTTTGGTAAGTCACTCCAAGTGAAAAATAGACAAATAGTTACAAATTTCAGAAATATTATTATATTTTTTATATTAACATTATTAGCATTATAATTAATTTGTTAAGAAATGAATTTTATTAACTACAATTAATTATTGCTTCACTCTAATTGAAAAGTGGACAAAAAGTTTAAAAAATCAGAAACCCGCCAATACCTTGTAAAAATATAGAAGAAGATAGCTGTAAACAATAATAATTTGTTTAAAAAATTCATTTTGTCATACTAAATTAAATAATAACCCAATCCAAGTGAACAGTGGATAAAGTTGAAAATTTCAGAAAAAACCCTATTTCTACTCTAAGATCAAATTGCAAAAAACAATAATAAATTTTTGTAACAATTTATGTAAAAATCTAATCATTATTATCAAGTAGTATATTATGTATTAGAAATAATTTGCATTTGAAAAACTGAAACCAAATTCAATATTAGCGCCAAAGAACTCGCAAAACCGTTTTTTCAGTTATGGGCTTTTTTGGGACCTTCCAAAACAGACTTGTGTGGGTGATAATCAAAAATTAATATTCAACTAATATTGACGATTCTGAATAAAACTTTAAAAAACGTCTTCTTTTTCATATGGGAAATACATGGGCTTGCACCACCTCTAAATATAATTTTTTTTTAAACAAAAAATTGGATTTATTATTGTGTGGATTCGATTAAATTTTCGGGCTATATGCATCAAGTTCGAAAAAAAATGTTGGACCACCCTAATGTGGAGATTTTTTATAGGAGGGGAAGTGATGGGTAGTGGGGGGAAGGGAAGTAAAAGAGGGGACACGTGGCGAGGGGCGAAGAGGGCAAG
>JAWWLR010000054.1:90879415-90891639 GCA_035041075.1 Acraspis erinacei | reverse complement strand
TTGCGTTTTAAACAAAACCCATCCACTTCTCGTAAAATTAACCGGTACCATTGGATTCAGCGGGTCAAAATACATAAGATTAACTAGTTTTTACCTTTTTCCTCTTGAATGCATACGGGAACTTACCCAGCTCCCGGACTATTTTGAAAAACGCGAAGTTGTCTGAATAAAACCTTATCCCTTAAAAAAATGTCCTGCAACAAATTTTATCATTACTTTATTCTGTGAATCTCCCAATCTGATTTTAGATTTTTAAACAAAATTATTTACGTACATAAGATAATTTTTTTCTTTATTTGGAACATATAACAGTGTTTGATGCAATTGTGCATACGGATATGCATGAGACTGACATTGTGAAATATATAAGTACGGTTCAACCAATGAGCATTGATGTGCTCGAATATGGTCATCATTGTCATTAATCTCATCTCATATTGGGCTTTCATCAACGGCCTTGTCTTTGCCAAGGTATATTTTTGGCCATGATGTCCATGTAAATATTGCTTCAGTTGCTGCTGCTGCTGCATATTGGGCAATACTCTACTGAGACACTCGCGCGCGCGCGCTTTTACTGTTTCAAAAAGTTCTTATTTTCTTATCTTTTATTACCTTAGTCAATAATAAATTATATGTACATGAACATAACATTATAAAAGTAAAAGTACAGGCAGAGACAGTCTATGTTAATGTGTTACATTTTTACACATGTAAGCACATTTTTTTAGGGAAGCACTTTTATATAAGTAATCGCAAGAGTATACGCATATAGAATCATCACAGTGTGCGTGGGACGAAGAACCTGAATATGCAGCGACAATGTATTCGTTTTCGGTAAATTTAAACCGATAATGAATTTTTTTCTCACTACCTTGGAACCTTTCGGTGTTTACACATATTTTTTTTTTATGTATAAAAAAATGAGACCCAGGCGGAAATATTATATATATGTAGTTTGAAGTTTTATATAAACTATATATAACTTTTCAACTTGGGTATGACTCCTGTATGCGATATTATTTAATATCGCACACGCACACTTTAAATGTGAATATATTATCTTTATTATTTATTTTCTTGCAATACTTTTAATATAATTTTCAAGGACGTTGGTAGGTATACGGTTTTCCATATGGTCCAATTTTCGTACTCATTTTTTCAACTTTTAATCGTCTGTAGTAGCTGTTTGTTACGAGCCACGCATAGGCACAGAAAACTGAAAAGAATAAGTTAATTGATTATTGATCTTTGATTAAGATATTAAAATTGAGAGATTAAACACCTTAGAATTTGGTAAGTAGTTCCATTTTTGGTGAGAAAGGAAATTTTTTTCAAAAAAAGGAGACTAAAAGGGGATTTTATTTATTATTAAAAACATTTTATATCATATGGGTATCTCGTGAATATTGAACGAAAGTGACCTCAACAGTTTTCTAGTCAGTTTTGTCATGATTTTTTTTAGCTTGCATCAAAAAATCTCTCCAGCATTTTGTGTAACAAATTTAAGATCAATGATCGAAAAATAGATGAAAATTTCTTTTTTCATTAGAGGCTCCTAATATGCCCGAAATTGGGGATAAGTGGAGCATTTAGGGTTTTTTCATATTTTTTTATTTACTTTATATTTTCAATAATAATAAAAAATAATATTTGTTTAAATTCCTGTTTACTTTGAACTTTACTGAAAACGAAATTATTGAAAGAACCCAATAAACAAAATCGAAATATTTTGGCTTGAAAAGTCTACTATTATATTTTTGGTTGAAAATCTGTTTATTTTTCTGGCAATTGTATTATTTGGTTCAAATTTTTTGTAGAAAATTTGTCGTTTTGACTTGATAATTTAACAATTTGGTTAAAACCTTTTTTATTTTTTGAATGAAATTTATTTTTAATTTAACAATTTGGTTGGAAAGTTTTTTTTTCTTTACTAAAAAATCTTTTTTTTCATTGAAAATTCATATCTCTTGAAAAAATGTACCGTTTAGTGGTTTGCTTAGAAGTTTGGTTATTTTAAAAAATTATTATTTTGCTGAAACTGCAACAATTATGTTTAAAAGTAATTATTTTTTATTCAAAATTAAACTATTTTCGTAAAAACTTAAATATTTGATTAAAAATGAACTGTTTTTTATAAATTCATAATATCGAATCAATTTAAAACTTCAAATGTTTGGGAGAAAATTCTTCTTTTTGGCTTAAAAATTCAACAGTTTGGTTGAAAACATTTTTTCTTTTTTGACTAATTTTTTTGATAAAAAATTCAACTGGTTTGTTGTCAAATCGTCCTTTTGTTTTAAATATTCATCTGTTTTATTAGAAATTTAATATTAATATTTATATATAATATTCATATTTTGGAATGCATTTTTTTATTTCGTTAGAAATTCAACCATTTTGCTCAAAAAGAGTTTAAAAGTCAACTTTTTTAGTTGAAAATCTTTTCTTTTTTCACATTTTTATTATTTTGTTTAAAAATGAAATTATTTTGGTAAAAATTCAACAATTTTGTTGAAAATTCATACTGTTATAATTGAAATTAAACTATTTTCCTAAAAACTTAAATATTTGGTTAAAAATGAACTTTTTGACTGGAAAATTCAACAATTTAGTTAAAATATTCTATTCTTTTTTGAATGGAAAATATTTTCTATTTGAAAATTCAACTTGTTTGTTGTCAAATCGTAGTTTGATGTGAATATTCACATGTTTTGATAAAAATTTCATTTTTTGTGGTTTGGTTAAAAAATTTAATTAATTTTTGGCTTAAAAATTTAATTATTTTGTTGAAAAATCAACAATTTTTTTTAAAAAGTATTTTTTAAAATTTGAAATTGAATCATTTTCTTAGAAACTTAAACATTTGGTTCAAAATTAACTTTATTGTTATAAATTCTTAATATCGAAAAAAACCTCAAAATTTGAATGTTTTGTAGAAAATTCGTCGTTTGGCTTGATAATTCAACAATTTGGTTAAAACCTTTTTTCTTTTTTGACTAGAAATTTTTTTTTAATTCACCAATTTGGTTGAAAAGTTTTTTTCCTGTACTAAAAAATCTTTTTTTCATTGAAAATTCATATCCCTTTTGATCAAAATGTAACGTTTAGTGGTTTGCTTAGAAATTTGATTATTTTATTAAAAATTCAACTTTTTTTGGTTGAAACATTTTTATTTTTGATCAACAATTTTGTTCTGTGGATGGAAAATGTTATTATTTTGCTGAAAATGCAACAATTTTGCTTAAAAGTAATTATTTTTTATTCAAAATTAAACTATTTTCGTAAAAACTCAAATATTTGGTTAAAAATTAACTTTTTTTTATAAATTCATAATATCGAATCAAGTTAAAACTTCAAATGTTTTGGAGAAAATTCTTCTTTTTGGCTTAAAAATTCAACAGTTTGGTTGAAACCATTTTTTCTTTTTTTACTGTAATTTTTTTGATAAAAAGTTCAACTGGTTTGTTGTCAAATCGTCCTTTTGTTTTAAATATTCATCTGTTTTAGTAGAAATTTAATATTATTTTGTTAGAAATGCGAATGTTTTGTTGAAAATTAATCTGTTATGGTTGAGGAACAAAGTATTTGATTGAATATTCATATTTTGAAATTAATTTTTTTTTATTTCGTTAGAAATTCAACAATTTTGTTTAAAAGTCATACTTTTTTAATTGAAATTAAACTATTTTCTTAAAAACTTAAATATTTGGTTAAAAATTAACTTTTTGGCTGGAAAATTCAACAATTTGGTTAAAATATTCTATTCTTCTCTGAATGGAAAATATTTTATACTTGAAAATTCAACATGTTCGTTGTCAAATCGTCGCTTAGTATGAATATTCATATGTTTTGGTAGAAATTTCATTTTTTGTGGTTTGGTTGCAAATTTAATTAATTTTTGGCTTAAAAATTTAATTATTTTGTTGAAACTTCAACAATTTTTTTAAAAAGTAATTATTTTTTATTTAAAATTGAACCATTTTCTTAGAAACTTAAATATTTGGTTAAAAATGAACTTTATTGTTATAAATTCTTAAAAATTGATCCTTTCGGATTGAAAACTCAGTAATTTGGTTACAATATTCTTAAATTGGATAATATTTTTTAGTTGAAACTTCAAATAGTTTGTTGTCAAATTGTCTTTTTGGTTCTAATATTAATATGTTTTGGTAGAAATGTCCTCTATTGCGATTTTATTACAAATTTAGTTAATTTATTGAAAATTCTACGGTTTTGTAGAAAATTTGTTTGCTAACTTGAAAATTTAACATTTTTGTTGTAATTTTCTTTCTTTATTTACTGGCCAATCTTTTTTGGATTGATTACACATCTCTTTTAGCAGAAATTTAATCATTTGTGGTTGAAAATGCAACTGATTAGTGTAGACTTTATTTTTTATTATTGAAACTGTTATAACTTGCTTAAAAATGTAATTATTTTGTTAAAAAATCAAATTTTTTTTTAGAGAATTCGTTAAAGTTGAGCTACTTTCTTAAAAATAATTTTGTTGTTGAAGAAATCATAATTTTAGTTGGAAATTTATTTCTTTAGTTAACAAGTCTTTTTTTAAATTTAACTATTTAATTAAAATTCATGTACTTGATTCAAAATTAAATATGTTTACTTGAATTATTAGGAATTTAAAGTGTTTCAATTTAAATGCAATCTCTGAGAGCAATAGGATATCCCTGGATATATCCTGTGGTTTCGCCAACATACACATCTCAATTAAAAGGTGGTTAATCCCTCGACCACGCAGCATATAAAAACACCTTACCATTAAAGATAAGACCAATTATGAGACATAATACTCCTTCTAAAATACTCTTTTGAATAAAAAACATAATTGATGTGTAAAGAACACTGATCAGGATTCCGGGAATAGCAACCATAGTCAAGGTTACCCATGGAAGCATATATAATGTTTTCCGCTAAAAAAGTATAGGAACAATCACATTAGGTTACATTTTTCACAAAGTACTTTCACTGTATTGTATGATATATGACACTTTATTTCTTTCATAATTTTTACAATGAGATTTTTATTTAGCGCAACTGTTAGATGATGAGCGTCGCTCGGCTCTCACAAGCAGGGATCCCAGGTTAGACCAGCGGCAAGCGTGCGCGCGCATTCCGGGCACGTGCGTTGCCTCGCATCGCCCACTCCGCCGAGCGACGCTCATCAGATAACAGTTGCGCTAAGCCGCTCTCTCAAAATGACTTACCTTGATTGCACCGACAACCATAAGAGCCGAATAAAAAATGGTCATGCACAGGAATATGGTGAATATAATTTGTACTGCAAGTTTGCTTAGAGGGATGATTATCATATTCCAGTGGGCATTTATAGTAAAGAGTGCAACGATTGTCAAGATTGCTAATACCTAAAAATAAAAAGAGTTAAGTTAAGTTATAAGCTAAGCAGATTCACAACAATAATTTTCTGTTTAGGGGCCATCCATAAATTAGGTAACAGCTTCAAAGGGAAAGGGGGTACAGGAAAATATTTCTATCTGTTACATGGTGGGGGGGGGGGGGCCGTAAATTATTTTTTTGTTTAAATAATATTTCGTAACATTTTTAGCACTTTTATATCAAGGGGTTTTAGCGTTTGAATTCGGTATGGTATATGGGCATCATATTCAATTCAGAAACAATAAAAATTGAACGATTATAATATTTTTTAACTGAAAATATTGTATACTAGTATATTAAAAAATTAACAATTATTTAATTGTTATTCATGTATCAAAACCTGTGTTTTTGTTATAATATATTTTATTTTAATATTCTTTTAAAACTATTTTTTAAAAGTAAAAAATGATTAAAAATGTTCTCATGTATTTTAAGAAATTTTTTTTATTATCTTTAAACCTTTCAAAATCCTTAAAAAAATTTAAACTCTACTTTAAGCTTAAAAATTTTTTGGAATAAGGTCAAAATTCAAGTTATTTCTGCAATTTTTTACAAAACTTCTAAATATTTATGAAAATTATTCAACATTTTTCTCAAATTATCTAAAAATCCTTCAAAGTTAAAAAATTGCCTTCAAATCTCACAGATTCTTTTTTTGAAAATTTTGAAAATCCTATCAAATTTCTAAAAATATTTTCTTGAAATTAATTTTTTCAAAAAGAAACACTATTTGCAATTTTCACAGGAATTTCGAACAATTGTTTTTATTATCTTAAAACATTTTCAAATGCTTGCGTGGCATCAAAAATTCTGTTGTAATCTTCACAAATTTATATTTTGTTTTAAATTCTTTGGAATTTTTTTAAGGTTTAAATCAAGTTGGAAAATGTTCAAAAATTCTACATATCTCTTAAACCGACGCGAATTTAAGAAAATTAATAATTGTATAATTGTTATTTATACATCAAAATTGAACGATTTTATTTCTAAATTAAATAACTTTAAAATAGAAAAATTACAATTGTGAAGTTCAAAGTTTCTACAAAACAGTTGGATCCACTGCCAATAAGATGAGTTAAAAAATCAAGTTAATTTTCTACACAAAAATACGATTTTTCAACAACATACATGAATTTAAACAAAAAAAGGTTAATTTTCCACCTAACCTGAAACCATGAATTTTCAACAAAAAAGTTTATTTTCCAAATAAATAGTTCATTTTCCAAATAAACAGTTTAATTTTTAAAAATACAGTTGAATTTTCTACCAAAATAGTTAAATTGAACCAAAAAATACGAGATGTAAAAAAAGTCAAATCCATACAAGAAGATAAATTTTCAAGAAAGAAGATTAATTTTCTAACCAAACACACGAATTTTTAACCCGACACTATGAATTTTTAACAAAAAAGTTAATTTTCCACCAAGTTCTTAGTTTTTCAAATAAATTGTTAAATTTTTAATCATGTGTTCAATTTTCTATCCAAAAGATGATATATCAACCAAATAGTTATATTTTCAATTTAAAAAATGCAATACAAAAATATGAATATTTAACAAAATAGTTCAAATGTAAACCAAGAGATGAATTTTTCAACAAAATACGTGAATTATCGACTGAAAAAAATCAATTTTTCACTATAAATGTAATATATAATTTATAGTTAAAAAACGTTAATTTTTAATTTTTAAAAAGAAACGAAATTTCAAACAAATTGTTAAATTTTAGAAAATAAAGATTTCTTTTTAACAAAATAGTTACACTTACAACAAAATTGATCATTAAATTTTTTATCCAATAGCAGAATTTTTTACCGAAACAAACATTTAAACGAAAGGTCGAGAAAAAGGTAAAATTTTTTGAAAACAATAAAAAACAGATATTATTTAAAAGGAGAAAGTAGGGAAAATCTTTCGTAAAAGACGCAAACTTTCTAAAAATTTATCATCAAGAAATGTACTAAACGTTATCTAAGTTCGTAACGTTATAAAAAAATAAAAACAGATTTGATAAAATTCTAGAATTAGGTTTTATATCACATTTTATTGTCATTTATTATGACCGCTATCGTTCTTTAAAATGTTTAGACTATTTCAGGTTCTGTTAAGCTAATCGAAAAATCTAGAAAAAATGTGGAACCAATATTAAATAATTTGAAATATGTACAATAAATTTAAAAAGTTGTAAAAAATTGAGTTTTTGAAGAATATTTTTCTACTGGATGTCACATATTTTTAAACATTTCAATTTTCATGGATTGTAGGGAAAACTTTTATACAGTGGATTATAAATATTTAAAAATACTTTTATAAAAATAATTTTTCTTTTATTTGTGATCTTAATCAATGATCATCCACTGTAGGTTGCATTATCTACTCTAGAAAGGTTTTACCTATAGTCAATTTCGTTGCATTTTCTATATTGTTTTAATTGTAATTTTTTTAATTGTTAATAACTTCTAATTATTTAATTATTTGTAAAATTAACACAACACATGCATGGGACGCGAGTCTAAAATATTTTGTTACAACTTGGTACATAGTGAGGGGAGGGGCAAAAATGGGAAAAAAATTATCACTTAATTCACGGATGACCTCTAATTAAAAATAAGATATTTGTCATCCACTTTCCAAGAAACGTTATGGTTCCTGATATTTGTTTTTTAACTCTCGTCAGCAAAAACATTGCGCTATACTTACAATGCTGCCTATACCACTAAATAAGGCCCCTGTTTTGAGTGACCATATTCCGAGAAATGACTTGACTTCCCACATTCTGCAAAAGGAAGCAAAATCAAAAGTTACTCGGAAAATTCTTTTATACAGTTCAAAAACTTGGAATAAACCTAGCCTAAAAATGACCGACAAATATGATCGAGAACATGTGGAAAAGGAAAGATAATTTAAATAATTCTCATACCATCAGTTTAACAATTACACTGGAACTTGGATTTAATCAGTTCAGATTTACTGCGTTCTGAGAATTAATGCTGCGGCGATTTCTTGATGCGGGGAGCGGGGAAGGCTATGTTCAATCAAGCGTGACAAACAGCTTACAAACAGCCCATGCCCGAAATCTGTCTTAAATCCAAGTTCCAGTGTAAATTTATATTTCTTTATTTAGCCTTATTTATGATAACATCATAGACGCATTGCTCTATAAAACAGTCTCAATTAAACACGAAAAAAAGGAATTTTGTTTACTGTATCGAGAACACTCTTTAGAAGTAAAAAAGCTCTAAAAACAGAGGAATAAGATGATTAAAAAATAGGGAATAAATTCATTTAAATGAAATAAATTCGCGTACTATATTATATTAAAATAAATTAAAAATTATAAATCTGCAATTAAAATTTTTTTAAACAAAATAGTGGAATTTTAAACTAAAAAAGATGAATTTTCTACCAAAAATATAATAGTTAACTTTTAGTTACAAGAGTTAATTTTCACTAAAAAGAAATAATTTTCAATGAAATATTTTAATTTTTAGCCAAAAAATGAATTCTTAACCAAAAGAAGGGAATTTTTAATTAACCTGAAAATATGAATTTTCAACAAACAGGTTAAGTTTCCATCAAATAAATAGTGGAATTTAAAAAGAAAAAAGGATGTTTTTTGTTAACTTATTCGTTAAATTTTCGAGTCAAAGAGAAAAATATATGAATTCCTATAACTAAAAAATACCAATAGTCGACAAAAATCGAATATAGTTACATTTTTAGTTTAAAAATCTAATCGTCAATTTTAAAAACGAATTTTCAGCGAGGTAGGTAGACTTTCAACCAAATAGTGGAATTTTCAACTAAAAAGGATACATTTTTAATCAAAAGTAGAATTTTCAACTAAAAAAGATTAATTTTCAATCAAAAATATAATAGTTATGTGTTTAATTAAAAAAGTTGATTTTACCCGAAAGAAATAATCTTCAATCAAATATCTTAATTTTGAACCAAAAGATGGGAATTTCTAAACCAACCTGAAAATATAAATATTCAACAGCAAAGTTAACTTTCCATAAAGAGTTGAGTTTAAAAACAAAAAAGAAAAACTTTTCTTATAAAATTTTAAAATTTTAAAGGCCAAGAGACTAATATTTTTCAGAATATTTGAATTCTTAACTAAAAAATATCAATAGTCAACCAAAAATAGAATATAATTACATTTTCAGTTAAAAGAATTAATTTTCAACTAAACCGGATAAATTTTAAACCAAATAGTAGAACTTTCAACCAAAAATATAATAGTTAATTTTTTAAGTAAAAAAGTTTATTTTCACCAGAACGAAATAAGTATCAACAAAATATTTTAATATTTAACCAAAAAAATGAATTTTCAACAACAAAATTAATTTTCAAGCAAACGAGACGAATATTCTTCAGAATATATGAATTCTCAAATAAAAATATCAATAGTCAACCAAAAAAAGAGTATACTTAGATTTTCAGTTTAAAAAATTAATTTTCAATTTAATAAACGATTTTTCAGCAAACCAGATAGATTTTTCACCAATCAGTTGGATTTTCATTTACAAAGGTAAAGTTTTAATTAAATAGTTATATTTTCAACTATAGGAAATATAAATTATGATCCAAAAATTGAATATTTAAATCTCAAGTGAAAAAAAAAAAGATTTAAAAAATGTTTTTTTCAACAAAATATGTATATTTTCAAAAAGACTGATTCATTTTTAAATTAAATGATAAATCTTGAACTGAAATATTTAAATTTAAATAAAAAGATGAATTTTCAATCACGAAGATTAATTTTCTAAACAAAAATACAAATTTTCTAGTAAAAAGATGATTTTCAACTAAATATGGAATATTTAAATTTTATATTGTAAAAATTAACTTTCAGGCAGAAAATTTCAACTAAGAAGATCAATTTTCAACCAAAGATGGAATATTTAAATTTTAAGTTAAAAAAATTAATTTGCAAACAGAAGAAACCCATATTTTCAACAAAGTGGTTGAATCATCCAAAACAAATCCATTTTCAACCGAACAATTGTATTTTTAACAAAAAAGATTAATTTGCAACAAATCAAAGGAATTCTTAAAAAAGAAAGATTTTTCAGTTAAAAAGGTAAAAACATTCCGACAAAATTTTTGAATTTTGAAGTCAAAATGATGAATTTTCTACATGCTCGGTTACATCTCCAAAATGAAAATATGAATTTTGAATAAAGAAGTTCATTTTCAACCAAATCGTTGAGTTTCCAACAAAATAAAAAAATGTTCAATCTCATAATAAAATTTTTGACCAGAATAGATGAAATCTTAAGTAGAAATAAAGTAGTACACTTTTCAATACATAATGAATAATTTTCAACTAAAAATAGTTGGATTTTCTTATTGGGTTCTATCAATAGTTCGCATTTTATGGGAAAATGTGTAAAAAGAGGGAAATAGGGGAGTAAGGAAAAGACTGTAAAGCCTGATATAAATAAATGGGACGTTTAATTAATATATGTATAGACTAACAAATAATGCTTTAAATAAAATTTAAAATTCATTCTTAATACTTTAAAAATATTAGCTTAAAAAGCTGGTGATTTTTCTCATAAAATAAAATTAATTTTCCACTGCACACTTTTTTACCATTTACATTCAAAAGGTACAGCAATTGTAGAATTTAATTGTCAATCAGTTATATTTTACTCATTCAAATTTACAGAGCAGCATCTGTTGATTTAATTATAGAAGCTCTAAATTTAATGATCAGTGGCGGATTATTGACCTCTAATAATAAAATTGTTTGATAAAAAATTTGGTTCAATCAGTATTTAAGAAAGTAGGGATCGATATCACGTGGCCGCTAAATTTAGATTGAACGGGGAATTGTGCCGCGTAGAAACATTCTTTAATTTCTTACCATCAGCAAAGAAAATATATAAAAAAAAATTTTTTTCTTTAAATTTTCATGTTCCTATACATAATACATGTGATACCAATTGTTCTGGATTAATAGTCTCACCTCAATTTGGATTTAACTAAAAAATTATTTCCAATATAATAATTTTTTGCTGATGCACACTTCTATGGAATTTATTTATTTGTAATATTTCGAAACTACAGCATATCATTTTGCTTAAAGTAGGCATGTTCACCTTTTGCTTATGTATGTCAATGAAATGTTAAAAACTATATTTAGAAAATGTCAAAGCTGGATCCAGAATTTTTTTAGGTGGGGCCGTTTCACAGGAGAGACAACACCAAGACACGCAAACTTGTCCTATAGTTTACTTATCATATCTCTAATTAAATAGAAAATTTTTAATTAATTAAAATAATTCGAATGCCTAAAAAGCACGTACATTGTATTAATTATTAATAACCAGATAGATTATTCTTTTTTTATACAGAATTAAAATAAGTGCACCACTAAAAATGATTACATTTATGCAGATTTAATTTTTCACTAATATAGTTGAAGCCAATTTAAAAAAATGATATTGTTTTGACTCTCCCTCCGCAAAAGTGCACGAAGTTGCGTTTGAAACGGCGGCGGGAATAAATGCGCATAAGTTTGAAATGTCAACACAAGTGTGATATCACCGTCTTGAATATTGCATTGGAAGGTTGAAAGTTGAACAATATTATACAACATCTTGCTTAACTAATTTTGCCACCTACTTGTTGATTTTCTTTAAAAAGTCCCTTCAACACAAACTGGATCACTTGCAAATGAACACTAGTAGTATAGTGTCTCAGATTTGGATGAAATGCATAATATGAAAAATAAAAACACAGAATGAGTACTGTATAAACCAGTACTGAGCAGTACAACAAGTCCGTTTGTTCGCAATA
>JAWWLR010000054.1:90824614-90836602 GCA_035041075.1 Acraspis erinacei | reverse complement strand
CACAAGATGGATTCCCAGGAGGATGGGGGGAGAAGTTTATCGTACCTGTGTCTAAGAAAGGGAATAGGAGTTGGCGGGGAAATTGTAGGGGAATTACACTAATGAATACGGCGTACAAAATATATTAAATGGTTTTGGCATGGTACGTGTTTTTGGTAGATCTCAAAGGCGCGTTCGCTTCGGTGGATAGGAGGAGGTTGTGGGAGGCAACGGTAGAGAAGGGAGTGGAGAGAGGCCTGATCGAGAGGGTAAGCGAGGTATATAAGGAGACGAAAGATAGCTCGAGAGGAGTGGAGGGAATTTTTGAGGGTTTCTGGATGGATAGGGAGTTGAGGGAAGGGCCCCCGCTTAGTTAAACGCTTAGTGCACCTTTAATCACGGATATAGAAAGTATGCTAGCGGCAGGAGTGGTAGGAGAAGTCAGGATATGGTCACTCGCATATGCAGCTGACATAGTGCTGCTAGATAAGAGCAAAGAGCCTTTAAATGAGATGATGAAAAGGTTGAGAAGATACTTGAACAGAAATAGGCTAGATTTTAATTCGGAAAAGTCACAAGTTATGCTGTTCAGAGAACGAGGTGGAGAGATAAGGGAGGGGAGTGGAAGTAGAATAGAGAGAAGCGTTACAGAACATGAAAGAGTTTTTGTAACTGAGCTTAATGTTTCGGATGAATGTGGGAGTGGATGGTCATATAAAATAGAGAGGGTGATAAGGGCAAATGTAGTGATTATGCTGGTGTGGGGGCTAGAAAAGAGGTTGTTTGCAGATGATTTTGTAAGGAGAATGAAATTTTTTGGATTCGATAGTAATGAAAGTATTATTTGACGCAGTAGATGTGTGGAGGTGGAAGATAAATGAGGCGGTAAATATGGTACAGGAGAGGCATGTAAAGCGGGCATTAGGGTTAGCAAGGATTACGCCATACTATAATATCAGGAAGGAGACAGGAAGAACGAGTTTAGGGATTATAATTATTATTTTATTTATTTTTATAATTATTAATTATAATTAGGGTTAAGTAATCTGGTTAGGGAGTGTTAGTGGGAGAAGGAGAACAGACGTAGGGTTGGGAGGATGAAGGTAGAAAGTTATTCTTGAAAGAATGGATTGCAGATGGCTGAAGTAAGAAGGATACACGAGGAAGTAAGGAGGGCATATGAGTTGGTTAGAGCAAACAGCCTAGAGAGGGAAAAGGAAGCAGGATAGGAGAGAACAAGAGAGTCAAGGTTTAACGGGAACTATGTGGGGATTATGCCAAGGGAGAGAGCGCAATATTTGTGTTATAAAGTGGAGAAGGGAAGTCAGGAACTTATAGCGAGAATCATATACGGAATCATATGTGTGAACTATGCGAGAAGGGCGATGCAAAAGTGGATCACTGGTTGGAAGAGTGTGGAGACGTAGAAAGAAGGGAGATAAGCATGATGGAGTTGTTGCATGAAAGGGGGAACAAAAGGGCTGTAGCAAGGGCGAATGGAGTGTACGGTAATATGGATAATATGGAATGGAGAAGGAAAGACTGTAAATAGGAAAGGAAGTAGATGTAAGAAAATTTTACATATTGTAAACAGTAGATAACTATTAGGGATAGCCGCAGAGGCAAAGGTCATAAAAGCGAGCGGCTGAGAGACAATGTGGGAATGGATGTTAGTTTTTAAGAGGTAGTTGTAAGGAAATTCTATAGAAATGGAAGTGTGAGCCAATCCATTTTGGAGGCCAGCAAGCTGAAAATTAAACGTTCATCTATCTTATCTATCTAACAGTTTTATTTTGAACAGAAAAAGGTGAAATTTTTACCAAAAGAAATTAATTTTCAGAGACAACGAAGAACCTTTTTAGAATATATCTATTATACAAAATCTGAAACTGTGAAATTGCCGACCATAGGAAAATTTGCGAATTATACAAATTCTTCAATCTAAACAAATATTAACAGATTGTCAAAAGTCAGAACATTTTCACTAATATTGGTCACTTTAAATAACCTGCAAAGTTAATAAATTTGAAATTTGAAATTTGGAAATTATTTTATTCCATTCATAACAGATTTTATGAGCAAAATGTATCAAGATTAAGATTATGGTATTTGAATATGGGGTTCTCCTAAAAATTACATATAATGCTTGTGTAACTAATTTATTTGCGTTCTGTTTTTATTTAATTTTTCATTTACTTCATCCAGGCGATTAAAACTTTAGTTAAAAATTTAAAAATATTATTATTTAGTTGCGAATTCATTTTTTTGTTAAAGTGTTTTTTTAATAAAACTGTAACTATTCCATTTTTGGATGCAAATTGATTTTTCTAAATGTCTGAAGGTTCATCTCTTTCGTTGATTTTTCTTCCTAGATTCGTTCTTTTTTTATTTAAAATTACATTTTTTATCGGGAAATGTAACTATTTTACATTATGTAGAAAATTGGTCGTTTTTGTTTTACATCTTTGTTTTTATTGGTAGAAAACGAATCTGTTGGGCTTAAGGTAATTTTCTCTTCAAAATTCATATTTTCGGTTAAAAATGCAACTGTTTCCTAAAAAGTTCCTCGTTTAGCTTGAAAATTTAAGAATTTGAATGCAGTTTCTTATCCTTCTAGTTAGCATGTGAATGAGCGAGTTAGAGATCGAAAGCGAGAGTGCAAGCGAGAGAGAGAATGAGAATGCAAACACACTTTAGTCTACTTATGCTATTACATATCCACTACAATATTTACGCTTCTAATCTAAGCGACTTTCGTTTCCTTATTCTTTAAATTTGTTGTCCTCCAACTTGCCATTTTTCACATGCATTCTTTTATTCAATACAATTCTTTCGTGTAGCACCCTTCAAACTCCTTCATCCACTCTTCTCCTAATCCATCCTCCCCTAGTATCTTAACCACATTATCTTGCCAGCTTCATTTATCTTCTGATCCTCTTCTACATCCTTCCCATACGGTTTCCCATGTTTCTTCCTGCTATTCTTTCTTTTTCTCTTTAAAATCCTCATCCCATCCACTTCTGTTCCCCTCTTTACTAACTTTATTTTTATTTGTGCACTCTAATCTTCTATTTATTTCTCCTATCATTTTTTCCATCTGCTGTGTTATGTTCCTTGCCTTGACCAATCCCCTTGTCCTACACCTTATACCTTTGCCCTCTTTTTGTTGAGATTGCTATTACTTTCTTCTCCCTCTAATATACCCATTAAGGGAAAGTGATCCGAATCAATATAAACACCTACCTTTAGTTTCATGCCCTTCTCTCGTACCTCATCATCCAATATCACATAATTACCGCTCCCTTTTCTGCTCCTGACCGTGTGTATTCCCCTTCCTCATCTCCCTCTATATTTCCGTTTAAGATAATGCACCACAACTCATATAAGCTCCTTAAAAATTTCTTTCCCGCCCCATTCAGTACCTTATCTTTTGATTTTCTTTATCTCTCTTCTCCCCATTCCCTTCCAAATCTCTTCATTATTTTCTTTGTAAACCCCTACTATTTCGCTTCTCCCACCCAATCTTTCCCCCTTCTACTATTAAAACTTTTTTTCTTTCCCCTCTTTATTATCTTTCCTTGTTATACATTAATTCGTCACTCCCATCGCGTTTCCTCCCATTGCTTTGCCCTTTTTATTCTTCCGCTTTGCATTCCCAACTTGCCATTTGTAACATTTTGGTTACCTTCCCCTTACTTTTCGCCATCCCTTTTCATCTAGCCACGTCTCCATCATTATTTCAACATCCCATTATGTTAAATTTCTCATAAACTTCCTATCCTTTCTCACCAATCCTGCTATATTCCAGTAACATATCCGCCGTTCTTCCCTACATTCGATTCTCGTCTCTTTTTGCTTCTTACTATTTCTGATTTTTCTATCTCCCGTTCCTTCCTCTCCTAGTTTCCCTGCTATCTTCCTTAGCTGATATTGCATCTTCCTTTCTACCCATTCCAAATCATCCTCTATTCTCTATGAGCTTCTATATAACATCCTCTTATTTGCCAACGCTTCCCTCTTATCCAAGATCTCGGTTCGATATTTCTATCTTCCTTATCCTACCTTGCATCGACTAGGTGGGGTGAAAAGTAACCTCCTTGACCACCAGAATCCGCTGCTACTGCAAAAAAGTTTATGGTGTCTTGTAGTCCGTTCATATTTAGGCAGACATACAAAATTTCAGTGCGATACTGGCCTTAGTTTTGTTTTGACAGCTGATTGTTGTTGAAGTATCTCCCATCATGTTGAGTATGGACAAAAACGATTTTCGTTCTCTCATAAAACAAGTACGGCTAAAATCAATTATTTAGGGCTCTAAATGCTTCCTCATCCACCGTATTCGCCCGATTTGGCTCTCTCGAACTATTATCTCTTCCCAAACCTGAAAATATGGCTCATCAATAAAAAATTCAGCTCACGCGGGGAAATCATCGACGCCACGGAGGAGTATTTTGCAGACCTTCGGGAAAATCGCTTTTCGCACGGGATCAAGAAGTTGGAAAATCGCTGGAATAAGTGTATCGAGCTTAAAGGGGACTGATTTGAATAAAATAAAAAAACATTTTTAAAAAAACACGTTTTTCACCCCCAAGTTTCCTGATCCATCTACTCTTCAGAGTCATCTCCGTTTCCTGCAATCACCTTACGATTCTCAACGGTCTCTACAAAACTCGGCTTTTTCGGCAGGGATCTAAACATTTTTGGATGTTTCAAACTTGAAGCTAAATCTTCCTTCTCTGCACTATTTCCCCTCTTCCCTATTTTCCTTTTTACAAAAGCCTCAATCGAACCCACGCTTTTTGCTCTTAATCTCTCACGTTCTAAAGTTTTCCTATACTTCCCCCTTTCCTTCCTTTCTTTGATCACCCCTTTCGGTGCACTAAACACTTCCTGACCTAAATCCCTTTTTTCCTCGGTTGTACTAGCTTCGTTATCCATGAATCCAACTCAAACGTTCCCGCCTTCTAGCCCTCCCTATATATATATATATATCGATTAGGTATGTTCACTTCAATCACCATCTAACTTCACATCGATGATTACTGAGGGGAAAACAAGGGACCAAATGTATGGAATTCGGTCCAGTTAAAACTAATTTTTTCTATATAAGTGTATTAGAGAAATAGATTTTATTTGTTCAGAACTATTTAATAACATAATAAAATAAGAGTAATTACTGTGCATTGTGAAGATATTACAAAAATAAAGATTTTTCCATGCATTTGGTCCATTGATTTCCTCCTCAGTTTTAACGAAGTGACGTTACCCGATGGTCGAAGTGAAAATACCTAATCGTCGTGTTCCGGTGCCTGTCTTGCCTTTCTCTATCTCTACCCAACCGCGCTACTACTAACCCGATCAACCCAGTCCTCGCACCCTGTCACAAACCTCAAACCAACCTAACCTCAACTTTGAAACAAATGTGTCTCAATACTCAAAAGCATGGTGAATAGACAAAAGGAGCACAAAGTCCTGCATATTGACTTCATCAAAAACGAGCATATTCCTTTCGGATATACAAGAACGCATCGACATGCTAGATCTTCTCGAGGTGGACTTTCTTAGTTATTTTCCTTGAATAGAGAAAAATTTTAATTCAGGAAGGTTACTATGTTAAATCGTTAGGGCAGTAATTCAAAAGTACCTATCTCATCCATTGCAGGATCACTACGATTGAACAAACGAAGACACTTCATATAAAGATGTTTCGCGATGAACCAAATTCTTAAAATATTCTTTTTATGTAAATAATAATGGATCTATTTAAGTCAAATGTCAGAATCGTTAATATTTACTACAAAATGTTTCAATGTCAACATGAGGTGCTGCCATTTTATCCCTCTGAGGCATATAAATTCTATTTCTTGTTCATTTTCTCTTGAGATGTCTATACTTTTTTTGGGTATTTTTCGATAGCTTCCATCCTTTGATTCTTCCTGAATCTAATTTTCATCATAATCATAAATAAATATGCCCATTAGCTTAGAATGAACTTTGTATACATGTATGATGCAAAAAGTTTGAAAATATGAAAAACTTGACTTATTTTTCATAGATGAAAACACGTGTCTTTTCTGAAGGTTAATGTCGACGATATTAAACTAATATAGTTTGACGCATATTGCAGATAATAACTAAACTATCGACAATGATAATAAAGAAGTTTTTTCCATTTATAAACGAAATAGTTCAATATTTATTTTAAAGTAATAAACGTAAGTTCATATTCTTCTTATTAGATAGATTAGATAAACTTTTAATTTTCAGCCTGCTGACCTTAAAAAATTGCTTACACTTCCATTTTTACATTATTTCCTTATTATTATTTATTTCTGGGTTGAGACCGTTGCAGCCCCTGACGCTTGCGTGATCCCGTTGCGTCCCCTTATAAGCCTTAAGCGTGACTCCAGAGTCCCCTTCATAGGGAGAGGATCGCTGCCACCCTATTGGCCGATATTTCAGACTCATTGATGCAGGAACTGCCTGTAAGTGTTACACGTTTTCCCGCAATCGCAGGACAGTGACAGAGGATATGAGTAGTCATCTCATTATCAATTCCGCACAAACGGCAGAGGGGACTTTCTTCAAGCCCTATCTTATGTCTATGGAACCTGAGACATTATTTCCTTACAACTACATTTGTTTTTTAAAGTAACATCCATCCACACCTTATCTCGAAGCCGACCTCGCCTTCCTCACTTCGCATCGCCTCGCCCGCATATCGCTATTGTCTCGCCTCGCACGCCTGCCGCTACTTTCTCGCTTTGCTTCGCATTGCCAGCTTCTGCCTCCTCAGCTAATCCCTAATCCTTATCTACTATTTAAAATATGTACATTTTCTTAAATCTGCTTCCTCTCCTATATACAATCTGGTATATTTAATTACTAAAAATCCAAGATTTTTATGTTTTCTGATTCCAATTAAAAATTAAAATTAAAATTAAAATCCAATTTACCAATTATCCAATTTGCCCTGTTTATTCATAGAAGCTGTTTTTCGATTTTTAATTTATCCCAAAATATTTGATGTAATCTTTATCACGAGGATAGAAATATTAGAAAAAGTATTCGTTTGTATGCAAAAGAAAAGGCGAGCTTTACTTTAACCTTTTGTGTGCTTCAGAGTGCATGTGACTATTCTCAACTATGTAGAATAGTTAATTGGTATGTGGCTTATGTGTCGCCCTTATATAAACTGTAACGCTTGGAATACAGAATGCCCTTTCACCCAACACTACCAATAAATGGGTCAGCTTTATTTATCGTAGGAAAACAAGAGAACGTTTCCAGGGCATTTTGCCAGAAATCTTGACCTGTTCATGAAGACTTGAGGAGAAATTGTTTTTGCATAAATTAAATTAATAATAATTAGGAATATTAAACATCACATTACAAATTATTAATGTGCAGAATTCCTGAAAACAAAACCAAGAATCCATCGACCAAATTTGGACAAACACCAGAAAATGTTCCTATTGAAACTTGAAAATAATAAATAAAGAAAAACACTTTTTTCTCCTAAAAAGAAAAGAAAATAGTTTTCCTCCTTGAACAAAAAGAAAAAAGAGGAAAGAAAAAGAGAAAGGCAAACCAACCAAATCCCCTTCCTTCTCTTTTTTTCTTTCTTTCGTCTTTTTCATTTTTATTATTATCAAATCACTACAAAAAAATTTGTCAAAAATAAACACCAACGTTTCGGCACTTGAGTTTATTTTTTTTTATTCTCGGGTTGGTGTTGTTCCTGTCTGCTTGGGTATTTTTCATTTTTCTTTGTCTTGATAAGGGTGCTGTATGAGTGCCAAAACGTTGGTGCTTATTTTTTACAAATGTTTTCTGTAGTGATTTGATAATAATAAAAATAAAAAAGACGAAAGAAAGGAAAAAACAGAAGGAGAGGGATATGGTTGGTTGCCCTTCTCATTATTCTTTCCTCTTTTTTATATTTGTTCAAGGATGAAAATTATCCAAATTTGGTCGGTGGATTCTTGGATTTGTTTTCAGGAATTCTCCACATTAATTTGATTATTGGACGTTAAATAGGATTTTAAATTTGATTTTAATCTCATTTAAAATTTTATAATTTTAAATTATTAATGTACATAGTATAAAAAAGATTACTACAAGATTCTGATTTTAAATTATAAAGTTTAATTTCTTAAAACAAATAATTCGAGACATTGAGTTTGAAATTTTTACTTCAGAAAATCATCAGATTCAAAATAATTTAATTTTTAATACGTAGTTCTTACATGGTGTTACTTTGAAGACAAATTCTTTCTTTAAAAATATTCAGTTTTTAATCATTTTACAGAACTTTTCAATTGGGCAGGATTTCAATTACAAGCTATTATTTAGTATGGATAATAGGACTTCCGAATGTCTTTTTAATAAATTTTTAAATTTTTAACGAAAAGGTTACAAGTTTTCAAAAAAAAAGTTATATTTTCCTTCAAATAAGTCTTCATGTAACGAGCCAAGAACAAGATATAAATTTTCAAGGAACAGTAAATTTTCTATGAAAATAGTTACTTTTCAACCCAAAAAGAGGAATATTCAACAAAAGTGTTGAATTTTCAACCAATGAGTTGCATTTTTTATCAAAGAAAGACGAAATGGCTACTAAAATAAATGAATCTTTAAATTTAGAAGACAAATTTTCCAAAAAAGTGTTAAGATTTTAACCAAAACACACTTTAATTGAATAACTAAAAATATTATTTTCGAAAAAAAGTATAGTTAAATTTATATTAACATTGTTTTTCATTAAAAAAATTTATCTTCTTGGTTAAAAAAACATTCTTTGTTGTTAAAAATGCAACAGTTTGGTTTACAAATTAATTCATAAGTTAAATCGAAAATTCATATTTTCGGGTTAAAGATTGAAATGTCTTGTATAAAATTTCATTTTTTTGTCTTAAAAATTCAAATATTAGGTTCAAAATGACCTTCCTTGTTAAAAAATGCAACTTTTAGGGTTGAAAATGCAAGTGTTTTGTAGATAATTCGCCCTTTTCTCTTCCAAATTCAACCACTTCGTTGAAGATTGATGTATTTTGTTGAAAATTTATCTTTTTTGGAAATAATAATAATATAATAATAATAATAAAACTTTGTGATTTGGTTTAATGACCTTTGAATTTATCTATTTTATTTTTGTTTTGAAATTTATACTTTATAAGTTGAAAACTTAAATATTTGGTAGCAAATTACTGTATTTTGTTGCAAATTTATCATTTACGTTGAAAATTCATCTATTAAAAAAAATTTGTTTAATTCAACTGTTTGAAAATTCCTATATTGGCAGAAAAGTCATCTTTCGTGGTTAAAAATTCATCTTTAAAATACTCGTTCTTTTTTTTAAAATGTGACATTTTTTGGTTAAACTTTAATCTTTTGTTGATAAAAGATTCAACTTTTTTATTAACAGATTGTCCTTTTAGACGGAAAATTCATTTCTCATGGCAGAAAAGTAATTTGTCGAATACCTTTAAAAAATTGGTCTTTTTGCCCTGAAAATTCAACTATTTTCGATCGATATCATCTTTCAACTGTCTTTTTCGAAATTCGTCTTTTCAGCTTAAAGATTCAACAATTTTTATAAAATGATCTTTTTGGCCGAAAATTCAACTGTTTTGTTAAAAAATCCAGGAAGGGGTTATAGCATTTTTAGATTGATCTAAAATTCTCGTACTATTTATTTAAATAACACACAGTGGAATAAGTCCTCTGTGTCGGTTGAAAATATTGGTTGTTAAATATTTAACGGCCTTCAAAAAATTAATCTGTTTGGCCTGAAAATTAAACTATTTGGTTAAAAGCTCAAAAATTTGGTGGAAAATTCATATTTTTCATTACTTTATTATTCTCCCACTTTTCTTCGTTCGCCTAGAGAATTATTTTCCGGGTAATGTGCATTCAAGCCTGAAAAGAAGTGTCAGCTGTAAAAGGCAACATTTTATAATAACGATATTTGTTAGTGATGGCTAAAGGATTTATATTTCTCGACAAAATAGCCGTCAAAATCCATACATACGGTCTAATTAACTGTGCGGTAAGTAGATATAGAATATAGATTCACAAGTATATGTGGACATGATATACGCACCCACTTGCGCTTGACACATTATAAGCTTCATATACAGAAGTCAGGCGCAAGTCTGCAGCAGCTGCTCGCATTGCGAATTGAAAGTACGACATCAAATTTTTTCATGAAATTACTCTTGGTTTCCTGTGATTAAGGACACTTGCCTTAAGCGATTTAAGTTCGAAGGTTTACAACCATTATTTATACGTAAGCTCTCATTAGAACCAAAAAAATCCACCAGAAGCTCATTAACTAACTTTGAAATAATCGATTTTAAATTATTGAATTTCCTTTAATTGAGTGACGAGAAATTCATAAGGGATGCATTAAAATTCTTTCTTGTCTTTAAAAAATGTAGAATTTCAATACATCTAAAATTTGTCTTTTTGAATTTGATTGAGATTTGTTGGATTTGGTCGCATGACGCAACTTGATGCAACTAACGATCTGAGAGTGAGGCCCTCGTTCTGTATTTAATTAAATAGATTAACTAAAAATTAAATATTATGCATATTAGCGATGACGTGTTCTTATTTTGAACAGATTTTTTAAATTTAGAAAATTTTAGCTGAAAAATGTTTCATTATTATTTCTCTTAAATTAACTTAACATTTCAGACTTCATATTCATTCCCCTAGTCTCCTCTTTTCAGAAATCACCTTGTTTAGTTAAACGTTCTACCATTGGGTTAAAAGTTAATTAATTTGGTTAAGAGTGCAACTTCTTTGCCTTTTAGTCCTGTTTTTGTTGTTAAAAATTCAATTAATTGATTAAAAGTTAAACTACTTGGCTAAAAATTTATTTTCTTGGCCGTTGAAGAAATCAACTACTTGGTTTAATAATAAATTATTGTTTAAGAAATTAATTTTGTTTCGGTGGAAGATTCACATTTAAGTTGAAAATGCATATTTTCGGGTTATAAATTGAACTGTTGCGTAGAAAATTTCCTCTTATTCATCAATTTGGTTAAAAATTAAATTATTTTTATAAAAGTTTAACTTTTTGAAAGAAAAATGTACTATTTGGTAGAAAATTCACTTTTATGCTTAACAGTTATATTCTTGGGTTGAAAATTCAACTGTTTGTAGAGTATTCACCTTTTTCTTCCATTTTCTTGAAAATTTGTCGTTTTTGGTAGGACTGTTGATGGAAAACCCTATACTGTGGGTTGCAAATTTAATTATTTGGTTAATAATTAATCTTCCTTCTGTTGAAAAATCAAATATTTGTTTAAAAGTCGAACTACTTTGTTAAATTCCTTGTATAAGATTCACCTCTTTAGTTAAAAATTAAACATTTTTGTTAAAAATCCGTTTTGTTAAAAATTGATTTTTTTATTTGAAAATTTAACTTTTCCAGTTTTTGAGAAAACTGATGCTTCATATGATTAAAATATAACTATTAGGGTGAAAAATAGTCTTTTAGTTTATATAATTATTCTTTTTTGTTGAAAATGAATCTTTTTGGTTGAAGATGCAACTATTTTGTTAAAAATTAATCATTTCGAGTTGAAGATTCAACTGCTTTAATAAAATCATCTTTTTTGGGCGAGAATTCAACTTTTTTTGTTACAAATTCGCCCTTTTAGATGGAAAGTTCATCTTTTATCGTAGAAAATACCTGTATAGGTTAAAAATTTATCTTTCTTGGTTTGCCACAAACTTTTTTATTGAAAATTCAGCTGCGTTTTGAAACAGCTATTTGTGATACAAGTGCGCAAAAGAGGCGATTGCCGAAGAGTGTAAAACCTGCAGCATGAGCCGCCTGCTCGAAGCATGAGTCGGAGGTTAGCGCACGTGCGAAGCGAGTGGGAAAACGAAGACGAGTGCGTAGAGCTGAAGGCAAATACTGCAATCACACGAGTAGTAATCGCCTGTGCGTACGTGTATCACACGCTATTTTTTGCAAAACCCAACCGAGAAAAT
>JAWWLR010000054.1:90742529-90756551 GCA_035041075.1 Acraspis erinacei | reverse complement strand
TGTGATCTAAAAGAGATATTTTTTATAAAGTTTCATTCAAGCATTCCAAATACAAAGAATAAATATCCGAGCGCGAAACGTGAGATTCAACATCCCCGCGCCCTAGTCGCGCCCAAACTGGCGAGCGAAGCGAGCCGCGCGCGCAGCGCTATAGGAGAATGTGCCCGCGCAGCGGGAACATTTTTTACTATAAAATATGGCTTTTTAATAAAAGACTTCACTTTTCAAGAAAATGATTACATTTTTAACATAATAGTTGAATTTTCATCCTAAAAAGACAAATTCCCAACGAACATATGAACTTTCAGAAAAAATTAATTTTTCACAAAGCTGATGCATCTTTACCTAACAAAAATGAAACTTCAAGTCAAGAAAATTATTTTTTCCAAAAAAGGAGAATTTTCCATTAAAAAATATCAATATTTAAAAAATGGGAAAGTTATGTTTTTAGTTAAAAAATAACATAGTCATACAAACAAAACTTTCAAAGAAAATAGTTGAATTCGCAAGGAAAGAAGAATAATTTTTCACAGTTGAAATTTCAGTTAAAAAAGATTTCAGTTGACTTCTCACGATTAAAATATGAATTTTTAAAGAAAAACTAAGTTTCTACGAAAAAAATTTAATTTTTAATACAAAAAAAACAGAACAATTTTTCTACCAAAAAGTGTAAATTTTTAATAAAATAGTTAAATTCTGTTGATTTTTTTCAAGATTAAAATATGAATTTTTTAACAAAAAATAAGTTTCTATGAAAAAAATTAAAATTTCAGTTCATTTTTCTGCATTAAAATATAAATTTTAATCAAAAATTAAAAGGTCTACGATATAGTTAAATCGTCCACAAAACAGTAGAATTTTCAACAGAAAGGTATGATTTTTTAACACAATATTTTAATTTTTTTAAGATGATGCATTTTTATATGAAAAAAATATTTAAAACACATAGTCAAATTTTTATCTAAAAAAGATTTCATTTATCTTGTCAACACCAACATATTAAACTTAAACAAAAAGTAGTTTCTGCTGAAGCAGGTGAATTGTATAATAAAAAAGATAATATTTAAAATAAGAGTTGAATTTTCAACCGAAGAGTTGCATTTATTTTCAAGAAAGATGAAATTTCTTCTAGAGCAGATGAGTTTAAAAAACCTTAAAAAAAATAGTTACATTTTCATCCAAAGAAGATTTCATTTCACATTCCAACTGAAAGTAAGAATTTTTAACAATAAGTTAGTTTTCTGATAATTATTTGAATTTTTAACCAAAAAAGTATAACATTTGAACAAGATTGTTACATTTTCAACCGAACAGTTGCAATTTTGTCAAAGAAAAATGAAAATTCTACTAAAATGGGCGAATTCTGAAATCAAAAAGACAAAGTTAAAAAAAGAGCTGAATTTTCATCCAGAATGATTTCAAATGACTTTTCAACACAAAAAACACTAATTTTAAACAAAAAGTAAATGATCTAGGAAGTAGTTGAATTGTCAAGAAATTATTTGCACTTTTATCAAAGAAAGATGCAATGTTTCTTCTAAAAATATTTGAAAGTTCAAATCAAAAAGACGAATTTTCAGAAAAAAATAGTTTTCATCCAAACAAGATTTCAGTTGACTTATCAGTAAAAAAATATTAATTTAAATAAAAAGTTAATGTTCCACGAAAAGAGTTGACTTTGTAACCCAAAAGGATGAATTATTAACAAACCAGTTTAATTTGCAACCAAAAAGGATGTGTTTTTAATACAATTCTTAAATTCTCAACCACATAATGAAATTTATTCTGTAACAAATCCTAACAAAATGTCTCGACCCCCACCCTACCCTTGAGCTGTTACGTAATTTAACTATAGTGTTTAAAATTAAATCTTTCCGAAAAAAGATCTTTTCACTTACCTCCTGCTTTTCTAATTAAACTATTAAAGAGATCGAAAGAAACATCCTTTTTCAGAAATACACGCTATCTAATGCCAGGTGTTACAATTATGATACGAGTAATTTAAAGGAATCTGTATTATCATCAGAGGCAGTTACGATCAATCCGTGTAGATATCGGTCCACAATCTGTGAAAATAGTAATAAAAACTATCGATCAAGTTTTCTCTTCAAATAACAGTAAATACTTTAAGTCATTTTGAATTAGAAGAAAAATAAAATGAAATTTTTCTTAAATTAAATATTGCTGAAAAAATAGCTCACTTCGCTCCACTGAAAATCGTACCACAGAACTTCCGATTGTCGGTCGGGTGCTTTTCCAATGTAGTTATTAGAAAGATCAAAAGAAAAATCCCTTTTCAGAAATATGTATGTGCTATGTGAGAAGATATTTTTCAGATAAATTTAATTAAACAAATTAAAAAAAAATTATTTTTTATATAGTTAGAAATGAGCTGAGAGAAAAGACTGATCGATGGTAATTACCTCGTATGATAATACAGATTCCTTTAAATTAAGTAAAGGATCTATTAAGTGGTGTCCTCCATCAATGTATCATCTGGATGCGATGTTCCAAGATTTTCAAAGGAATGCAGCATACTTTTTAAATCCAAAGTTATAAAATAATTAAAAAATAAATGCATGCACACAACTCTGTCAGGACAATTTGAAGTGCATTGCTTTGAATTCGAGATTTGATTGTCGCACTTAGAGTGCTGGTTGTGTTTGACATTAAAACAATGTTATGGCCGGATTGATATCCCAGCCTTTATCGCTTTATCGCTTTCGGAAAGTCAAGGAAACTTGGCAAATGCGTGACAGGGAATTCATTACAAATGGAAATGGAATAGATGTATTCGAGCGTGTGCTGTTAGTGTACATTGGTTTCCTAACAGTTGGTTAATGGCACAGGGTGTGTTTATGAGCTGATCAAGCGAAGATTTTGATGGGCATACTCAAGGGAAACCAACTCCTTCCGCTGATATACGTTACAACCGAGCTATACGTGCCAGTCGTTAAACACCGGAAGAGGAATCTATCTGATAAAAGTTGGTTAATTTCTGCTGCTGATGTTGCTACTTATTTATAGTTAGTTCCAGACTAAATAAATAATACAAGACATTAAAAAAAACGTTATTTTACTTCATCTAACAAAAATTCTTTACGTCCTTTCAGACTAGATGGAGCTATGAATTAAATTTTTTTTCTACTGAAATTTTTTTCTGAAAGAAGATCTTTTCTTTCGCTCGGCTGGGAATCGAACTATCGAACTTCTGATTGGAGGTCAGTTGCTTTTTCCGTAAGTTAATAGAGAGATCGAAATACTCAGAATACTCAGAAATACTCGCATTATTTTGATAGGTGTTACGTATTTACATTTTGCAAGGAATCTGTATTATTATCTTATAATAACAGAAATTCTGAACGAGTTTTCAGACTAGATGGAGCTAAGAGTCGACCATTTCTTAAATTACATTTTTTTCTGAAAAAATATCTTCTCCTTCGCTGGGAATCGAACCACAGATCTTCCGATTGCAGGTTGGGAGAAGAAGGGGAAAATCTTTTTTCAGACAAAATTTAATTAAAAAGAAATTTTTCATTCATAGCTCCATCCAGTCTGAAAAGATATCAAGAGTTTCTGTTATTCTCAGATGATAGTACAGATTCCTTGAAAAACTCGAATGTGTAATACCTGACAAAATAATGCGTGTATTTCTGAAAAAGGATTCTTCTTTCGATCTCTCTAGTAGCTAAAGTTCAACAGACGAAAAAAGAAACCTTTCGCTTCTAGTATTTTAAGGAAAAATCACCCGACCGGCAATTGGAATTTTTTCGTTCGACTCCCAACGGAGCGACAGAGGTTTTTTCAGAAAAAGTCTCATTAACCATATTTGTAATGCATAGCTCCATCAAGTCTGAAAAGACATTCAGAAATTTTGTTATTCCCTGATGGTAATACAGATTCCATAAAAATTATAATAAAATTTTTTTTCTTAGCCTGAAAAATAGTTCAGGCCACATAAGCCTGATAGGAGGGACTTCTATCTGAAATTTTCTTGTACCTATCTCTGTTTCCGAGAAGAAAGCAAAAATCCGATTGGTCGAGAAAAATTTGTTTCAAGCGGAAGCGAAAATTTACCAATAACGAAGCTCACGAAAGATGCTGTAAGTAATTCTAGATATGTCTCAACGCAAACTTTAAATGTTTGGGGGTAGGGGTTAGAAAATAACCTTAAGAGAATTTAAGAGAAATAGCTGCTATTTTCTCATTTTGATAAATGTTCCTATTTATTTTGTATCAATTAAAGCCACAAGAAATTCTACTTCGAAGGATACTACATTTTGAAAATAATTTTTCTTCATTTTTGTGAATTTGCTTATAATCTTTCGAAATTTTCAGGATTAGAATATAGAACTAGATAAAAAAAAATCAGAATTCTTTAGAAGAACGAAATAATAATTTGCAAAATCAAAATTACTATTTGAAGATAATAAAATCTGTTTTTCCGATCTAAAGTTTTTCTAAATTAGGATCAAAATATATGATTAGAATAATCCATTTTCGAGAAACAGAATGTGCAAGTTTACAATCTCAACGTGGCTGGAACCTAAAACTAGAACAGGATCGGTTGCGATGAGCTCTAGAAACTGAAATTTTCAGTTTAAATAAAAAGTTCAATTTTAAGTTTTAAAAACGAAAACATGTTTTCAGAAAAGTTGGGTTGCTCAATTTAGAGAAGATGAATTCGATTAGAAGGATTTAACCAATTCCGAGTAAATAATTCAAGAATTTGAACTTTTAAATTTCATGGAGTTTTAAGATAGTCTTGGGACAGCGACTAAAATATCTTCTTCTTTTAATTAAAAAAATAATAGAAACTTGGTCCCGAGATATGGGGAAGCCGTATAAAAATAAAAAAGTTTTCATGCCACAAAATTATTCTGTTCCAGAAAAATAAAGATTTCATGTCACGTTCTTGCAAACTAACATACGCGGTTTCGCTGCAAAAAATATAAATAAAGAAAGGTATATGTTTATCAATAATTAAATAATAATTTTAAGAAATATTTTTTGTGATTGCACCACAAAAATTTAAGTTAAGAACCTTATAAAAGTGGCTTTTTATAAAAAATGGAGGTTTAAGGCCTTAGGCTAGAATGTGGTACTTTACTGCTGAAGAAAGTGGCAAATAGTTTAATTGAGGGTCTTTGTCTTTAAAAAAGGCCATTTATTATTTTCTTTTATTGAAAAAATTTTAGGAAGGAAAATATGCTCAGAAAAGGGGTTTAACAAAGGTAAGGGCAATTTAATAAAAATGGGATACAAGTACAGAGTCAGCTATCTGATTTTGAATCATCAATATTTTTATTTTGCTGATATATCAAAAATGTGATTTCGAACAAATCCATATAAAAAAATCGGCCCGTTTCGCGGGGACATCCTCATCACGCGCTGCGCGCGCGGCTCGCAAGTATTAGCGCGCCTAGGGCGCGAGACTGTTAGTTCACGCGCTTTGCGCTCGATAATGCATTTTCCTCGCACTACGCGCTCGGTCTTTGTATTTCCCCCACATATGAGCACAGACCATTCAAAAGAAAAGGTCAAAGCATCGACACCTGGAATTTGGTGTTTTTGCTCGGAGACATTCTCACGAGCATGAGAATATGCTCGGCCTTTATCTGCTCTGAGAATTTAATGAGCATTTATAAGCTTTCCTGAATCTTCATCCAAATCAATTAATTCTCAACGAAAAATAAAAATTTTCAATCAAAAATGGAATAGTTACAGCTTCAGCTAAAAAGAAAATAATTTTAAAATGAAAAGAAACGACTTAGGAGCCAATGAGATTAATCTTTAATCACGGAGATGAATTTTAAACCAAAAAGCATGCATTTTGGACCAAATAGTGAAAATAGTGAAAATTTTTTAGGCAAAAAATTTAATTTATATCGAAAAAGGTATGTTTTCCACATAAAGTGGAATAGGTAAAGTGAATTTTCAACTAAACTTAACAACCTTCACCTAAAAAATTAGAATTTTTAGCCAAATACATGAATTTTAAACCAAAAACATGAAGTACTCTTCTACCGAAAAAAATACGGATTTTCAATAAATAGTTGAATTTTCACCTGAAACAGGTCCATCTTCAACCAAAAATAGAATAATTAAATTTCAAATAAGAAACTTAATTTTTAATAAAATGAATGTAAATTTTCAACGAAATAATATAGTTTTCAACTGAGATTAAATTTCTATAAAAAAGTCAATTATCAACAAAAAATGGAAGTTTTCTTTTCAATTTGAAAAATTAAATCTAAATAAAGAAATCTAATTTTCAACCATGAAGATCAATTTTCAGTCAATAAAATGAATTTTCTACCAAAATAGACGAATTTTTAACAAAGGAAGCGAATTTGCAACCCAATATTTAAAATTTTATAGGAATTGCCAACCAAAAAGATGAATTATTTTTAAACCAAATATGTACTTGAATTTCCCACAAAATAATTAAATTTTGAACAAAACAAAAGTTTTGTCAACTAAAATGATAAGTCATCAACCAAGTAAATGAATTTTTAACAAACTAATTCTACTTCCAATCAAGTAGTTGATTTTTTAACGAAAAAGTATGAATTCTCAACGATAAACGTGATATTTGATATTGCAACTAAAACGTATTTTAATTTTATACCAAAACTAGTTGAACTCAGCCAAAAAAGATGAATTGTCAACAAAAAAGTTTCTATCCGAAACGAAAATAGAATAATTTTCAACTAACAAATTACTATTTTTAACCATAATAATAAGACTAACTCAACCTTAGTTTTTTGGAAATTCCATAACTCTGCCAAGTTTTCCCGGACATATCCTGACTTTCTGCAATTACGTAATCCGTAAAACCTGTCAAATTTAAAAAAGTATATTATTCTTTTTCTCCAAAATGTTTTCACAAAAATATATATGTAGTAATTGTGGTATATATTTGTTTGAAAAAAAATGCTTTAAATTCTCTTAAATGATAAACAAATTTAATTAGTTTTTAAAATTGCGTTGTGGCATAACTGCTTTCACGAAATTTAGCATAACATTTATAATTGTTTTTGTATCAAATATAACTTGAAGGCTCTTATTCCAGAAAATAAATCGCAACATAGGAACTAACTTTTCAAAATAATTTGCGACTTGCTATTTTATACATTTTACATTGATTTATTCTCCCATATCAAGACACTTAGATTTTTAATCATTGATCATATTTATTCTAATCGAATCTACAGAAAAGAATGATCAATAAATGTCATTTCCATTTAAAATTATGTTTTTTAAATAATAATTTACAGGAAAAATAATTTTTTACGTTTTTCGATGACTGTAATCTAATAGAACAAAGATCTTTGAGGGTCAAACTTTGTAAACTATATATTTTTCTATCTTAAATTAAAAAAAAAATGTAATATCCTACCACATGGACAATAAGATTTTGGGAAAATTAAAAATTCTTCCGATTTTATTATAAAATGTTAATTTTATGTTTTGAAGATTTTAATATATGTTGTAAAAGAATCCGAAAGATTAAAAAAATTTTTTTTCATACAATTTTTTGTTTATTTGTAGAAGCTTAAGTAGTTTTGAAAATAATAGAAAATAATTTAAATCTTGAGAAGATTGAGAAGGTTTTCTAACAAAATGTACATTTTTGAAGATTTGCAGTCAAAAATTAGATAATTGTCAAGATTTTTTAAAGATTTTAACAAGACAATAAAGTTGTCTCAAGATTCCTGCTTTCCAGAAGATTCTAGAAAAATATTCTAGAAGATTCTAGAAGAAAAGTAAATCAGAATTAGGAAATTACAAAAAGATTCTATTATGCTTAATAAATATTTTTAAGTATTCAAATAACTCAAAGTGAATTTGAAACTTTCGAAAAATTTCATCTTTTTAAAATGTAGATTGTTGAAACTTTTTAAATAAGAAGCAGAATTAAAATTACGAAAATTTTCAAGAGAATAAGAAAAATTTTCTTTAAATTCACAGATGATGATTATAGGGCCAATTTTTTTGTCTAAAATTTTTTAAGCAAAACTGTTAATTTGAAATAGACGAAAATGTTGAGAAAAATATAGAGCTTTTTTTATTTTGCTGTTTTTTTTTAATTTTTAATTAAAGAATTTTCAAGTTTAAGAAAATGAAATAAAATTATACATTTTAAATGAATTTAATTAATTTTAATAATGACAATTAGAAATACGCTTTTCTTCATAATTATTTTCATAGATTTAAGACGAAAGGGAAATTTTCGTTATACCTCTTTTCAAATTAAACATGAACTAAAGTTATTTCTAGCTAAAAAATAAACGTTGTTAAAAATAATTTATACAATCGAAGAAAATATTTTATTGTTAATTATAATAAATTTTGTAAAAGAGCTTGAGGTGAACTTTTGAAAACCATTGGACTATTTTCATTGTTTATTAAACAATAGTTTTTAGTTTTTAATGTTTTTATCTCTAAATTTACATGAAAATTGCAACAATTATTTAATCCTAACGCTGTATGCTGTATTCCTTAAAAGATTTTCAGCAAATCTCATTGGTACTTTTTTTAATTTAGGGATTATTGTCAAATAAAGAAAACCGGAAATATTTTTTTTTTAAATGCACCACGAGTTCTTTTCCAAAATTAGTTATAATTAACAATAGCTTATTTTCCTCCATTTTTTAAATCATTTTGAACCAAGTTCATTTTTTGAATTTAAACTGATAAATAAAATAAATACTATATTAATATGTATTATAATAAGAAATATTATGAAATTTAAACTATTTTCTTTACGGATATTTAAAAATTAGGCGAATATGCATTGGGATTTACGTCTAAAAGCAGGGAATTTTATGATCTTTGCTAATTATTTTTAATTTATTACATAATAAAAAATCTTACAGATTACCAGAACTATCAGAAAATTATTTTTATTTGAATCAACTCTCAAGAAATAGAATTTCCACAGGGCCCCAGAAATGTAGATTCGCTGGGAAAAAACATGATCTCTTTGATATTATCTATTTCTTAAAGTCTCATTCAGTCCCACGTTCTTTCTTCCTCCTCAAGTGCAATTCTAACTACCACTTCTTCTTTGTATCCTTTTCTTTTCAACATTTTCTCTTCTTACTTAATACCTATTTGAATCTTGAAGAGGCAGAATTCTAGATTTTCTTCGAGGAGTGCTGCCTCTTTTTTTCCTCATCTACACAAACAGAAAAGCGCAAAATTAGGGAGGGTGTCTAAGTTACGAGAACTGGGGGAGATAAGAGGCAAAGAAGAATTTTTTTCAGTGCACTTCGTCTCGTGAAAATATGAATTTCAGCTAGCCAGAATTTCATGGAAACGAGGCTATCTATTTTACGTCCTCATTGCAGTGGCCTTGTCATTCGTGATGCCCGAGGTGTTTTGCAGAAAATGCAGGAAAAAACGAGAAAAGAAAATCGCATCGTGACCTACTCACTCCAGAGAAAAATAATATTTATTAGCTCGTTGATTCACTGTCGTAAAAAAGAAAGTTTCGTATATAATTTTCTCAATACGCAACAGGCTAATAATTTAGGCTATTTTAGGCCACTCCCCGTCTTCTCTTTCTACCGAAAAAATGTATTTTCAATCCGAAAAGACAAAATTACAACAGAATAGTTTTAATTTGGACCAAAAAAGATGATTTTAACATCATACTTCCATTTGAAAGAAAATAATGCAAATTTCCACAAAAGAGTGGAATTTTTAAATAAATATATGCTTTTTTAATCCACCAAGGAGTATTTTCAACCTAGCGGGCTTATTTTATCATTAAAATAAAAAATTTTAACAAAATAAATGGGTTTTAAACCAAAAAGTTGTATTTGCAAATAAGGATAGTATATTTTTAACCAAACTTGGAGTAGTTAAATTTTCTGTTAAAAAATTACTTCCCAACAGGAACGAAAAATTAATTTGCCACGTTATTTTTATAATTAAAAACGCAAATTTTCATCCTGAAAGTTGACTTGTTAAGCTAAAAGTTCAATGATTTTAAGAATAGGAGAATTTTAAAGAGTAAAAGATCATTTTTTAACAGAAAAGTAACACTAAATAAAGAATGGTGAATTTTCAGCCAATTAGTTGACTTTTCAACTGAAAGATTTCTATTTTGAACCAAAAATTTATTGGTTGAAGTTTCAGTTTGAAAAAATTGACCAAAAATTAAAAGAAATTTCCACCATTTAAATTAAATAAAAACGACTATTTAAAAAAAATCACATTTCTTTTAAAGAGTTGCATTTTTTGAAATTATTAAGCTTTCAAATGAAAAAATTGACTTTGAAACAAACCATAACGATTTTACTTCAAAATAGTTGAGTTTCAGACCAAAAAAGTGAGACTTAAAATAATATTATTTTCTAAAAAAGTAGGTCAACTTGCGACGAAGTAGTTGAAATTTTATTTAAAAATATATATATTTTAATAAACAGTTGAATTTTCAAGTGAATAGTATAATTGTTACCAAATAGTTTAATTTTCTGCCGGAATAGTTGCATTTTGAACGAAAAATATGAAATTAAAAAAAAATTATAAATTTTCAACCCAGTAGTTGAATTTTCTACCAAACTTCGAAGCCACAAAGACGAATGATCAAGAAAAAAGTTGAATTTTCAACTAAAAAATTTTACATTTAAAGAAGAAATTCAATTTTCTATAAAACAGTGACATTTTTAAATAAACAGTATAATTTTGAACCAAATACAGTAATTTTTTACCAAAATTGTTCAAGTTTTAAACAAAAATATGAATCTGAACCAAATAATTTAATTTTCAACCGTGTGGTTTAATTTTCTGCCAAATTTTTAATTTGTTAATTCTAAAAACCAATGTTTCTGGAAAACAATATAATTTTCAACAAACAAGGTAATTTACAACCAAACGCATTTTTATGTTCATGTGAGTAAGATTAATTATCAAAAAAATTAATTAACTGTGTATTTATCTAAAATGATCAATTTGCAACAAAATATATTAAGTTTTAACCACATAGTTGTATTTTTAACTAGAAAAGATCTAAACTTCACGAACGCTGGAGTAGTAACATTTTTAGTTAAATAAATTAGCTTCTAACAGAAAAAACAGTTTTTATACAAATAGTTAAGTTCTTAACTAATAAATATACATTTATAAGAAAATAGAGGAATAAAGAACTGATACGAATTAATAAATTCATAGAACAATTATTATTAATTATTAATCATTAATAATAAATCAAATCTATAATCCAAAACTTTGCATTTTGCGCCAAAAAAAGATAAACTTGCAATCTTATAGTAAAATTTTGTAACAAGAAAAGATCAAATAAATTTTTAAATAATTATTTTCTGAACACACAAAAGGATTTTCTAACGAAGTAATTACATTTTTAACGAAAAAGTTAAATATTCAACGAAATCATTAAATCCACGACCAAAACAGACTGACTTTTAACTGAAAGCAAACAAAATTTTCATCAAAATAGCTAAATTTTTTAACTGGATATGCAGTTTTAAGTAAAATTATTAATCATCAGTAAGAAAATGAATTTTCATGAAAAGGGTTTAACATTGAACCAATATTAGAATTTCAAACGAAAAATATAATATTCTAAACGCTAATTTTATTAAAATTTAAGAAATTTAAATTAGATTGAAATCCAAATTAAAAATCCTATTGAACGTCCATTCATAAAATTGATGAAAACTCCTACAAAAAAAAACAAGAATCCAACGACCGCATTTGGACTAGAAACAACCATTTGTCCAAAAATGATTTTTTGGTGAAGGTTTTTCATGTTAAAATAATGTTAAAATAATAAAATTTTTTAGATAAAATTTTTTTTAACAAACAGACGATTAATGTGAACAAGAAAAATTATTTTGAATAATAGAGAATATCCTCCAAAGAACACTGATGATAATGGAATCTGAATAAAATACAAAGCTAAGAAAGGTTCCTATTAAAATCATGTTGAATTAACTAATTGCAGAATCAATATATTTTTATTATTAGCGATATTATTTATTATAAACAAGAAAATACAATTTATATTTATAAATTTATATGTAATTTACTTATAATACAATTTAAAGATAAAATGTTATTAATCGATTTGAATTTCTTTTTATAGACTTTGAATCATACTCTTGCCTGGTTTAGTCCTTCTGTAAGAGTGGTATATTACATGATTGAACACATTTACTCAAAAAATTTATACAAAATGTTATTTTATTTTTTATACATAATATTCCTATGTCAATTTTTCGTAAAAAAATTCAGTTTTCAACCAGAAAATATGATTTTTCAGCAAAAAAAAATAATTTTTAGCAAAACAGTTAAATCTTCAACTAAAGAAATTAATTTTCAACTAAAATATGAATGTTGCGCCAAAAATGATTTCTTAACAAAGTTGTTCAACCAAAATTATAAAAAAAGTTGAATCCTCAAACAAAGAGAAAAATAAATTCAAGCATGGTTTTTATCCAAAAATGATAAAATTTCTCCTAAAACGGATGAATTTGCAAATTGAAAATAGAAATTTAAAAAATGTTATATTTTCATCAGAAAAATATTTTATTTCAACTTTACAAAAGCAAAATATAAGTTGTAAATAAGAAGTAAATTTTCTACCAAGATTATACTTGAATTTTCAACCCCAAAAGACAATTTTTTAACGCAAGAGTTTAAATTTTAATAAAAAAGGATAGCTTTTTGAAAAAATCGTTGAATTTTTACATAAACAGTTAAATTTTTATCTACGGAAGATGCAATTTCTTCTAAAATACGTGTATTTTTTCAAAAGAAAAGACAAATTACCAAAAACGCAGTTGAATTTTCGTCCAAAAAAGATTTCAGTTTGACTTTTTAACATAAAAATATGAATCTTAAATAAGAAATAAATTTTCGGTTAGAATAGTTGAATTCTGCACCCAAAAATATGCATTTTCAACGAAAAGAGCTGAATTTTCAAATACAACAGAATTTACTTTTTAACAAAATTGTTGAATTTGAAAGCAAACTGTTGCATTTTTATAGAAGAAAACTACCATTTCTAGTGCAATAGCTCAATTTTAAAAATAAAAATACAAAAATATTCCAAAATTAGGTGAATTTTCAACCCAAAGAGATTTTAATCAAAATTTGAATTTTTGACTGAAAAAGATTACTTCAACAGAATTGTCGAAATTACAAAAAATAATAAAATTTAAAAATGTATTATGTTTTACCACTCGCTACGCGCTCGGTCTTTGTATTTTGACTAAATTTGTGCGCAGACCTTTGATAATTAAAGTTTAACAAATAGACAACTGTGAGTTGGTGATTGTGAATTCTCTTCCGTTAAAGCTCCTTCATCAATCACGAAGCATTCTCATCACGAATCTCGTGCTTCTCACTCGATTTTTTCTCAACTGAGAACTTTTCTACATATGTATAACACAAAAACGTATATTATATTTATTTCTACACCTCGGGCAAAATGTAATTTTTTATTTTTCATTTTTTTGTGCAGTCAAAATTATAATTTTTAATTTTTTGAAAAGATTCAAAAAGTTACAATTATTATTTTCGTGTATTTAAATGTTTTGGTGCGTACTATTTAATTAATAAATGCATTATTCGGGAATTTTTTAGCAGAAAATTTCGGGTTTTTAAATGCTAGCCCTTTCAGTTGGGAACTTCGTGAAAATTACAGCACAATTCTGAATTAGTTGATAACTTTTATGATTTTTAAGCTAATTTAATGAAAGAGTGCATAGATAAGGGATTGGTTGAAAGAAAAATTCGTTTTGTTCGTAGCCAATTTTTTATATTCGGACCTTCAATATAATTTGAGAAAATTTCATAAGGTATTTATCGAGTTTACGATTTTTTTTAACCACTTTAATAAACATATAAATTATTGGGAAATCTGTAGACGAAAAAATTCTTTTTTTATTCCAGACTTTTTATTTGGGATGTTAATAATAATTATTAATAAACTATTAATAATTAATAATAATTATATTACATTAATAATTATTAATAATTATTAAT
>JAWWLR010000054.1:90649096-90667872 GCA_035041075.1 Acraspis erinacei | reverse complement strand
TTAATTTTAATTTTCTATTTTAAATTTTCTAAAATTTTCTGGGGTTTCCATACTTTTCCCTCACCCTGTATAATTCATTTCTCGCTTTTCAATTGTTCTGGATTGTACTTTAAACAATTTTCATAGGATAAGATGCTATTGATTTAAATACTTACAGCATATTTATAATGTTTATTTTAAATAATATTTTAAGATAGTTGAATACATGAAAATATAAAGCGTGAGCCATCTTCTTCGCCGATTCTTTTTTTATTTAGAAAACCACTCTTTGGTGTTAATAGACATTAAGCAGGAAGATTTTTGGATCAATAACACTTGAAATGTAAGCTCAATTATAAAGCAAAAAATGAATTGGTGCTAGTTTTCTACTAGTTCAAATATAGTTTCTAATTCCTCTGGAGTTCCTACGCTAATATTCAAAGGCTCCTCTGAGGACAAATTCAAAGGTGGGTAATCAAGATCTGCTTCAAATATAGTGCTGTAAAGCGCAACATTTTGCTTTCTCTTAAAACAGTTTCACAACTCCACAGCTTGCGAATTACAAGGTTCGAATTTCATATTCACGAAATCTGTTTGTAATTCCGGCTGCTGTAAATTTTTAATATCGATTGGCATCTATTTTTTGTTTTTTGGTTCCCTTTTATCAGCAACAAAAAAGTCAATTAAACTGTAAATAGCCTCTATTTTTTATATGTGCAAGGGAATCATTTCATGCCTAAGCCGCAAGCTTACTTTGAGCATCGTAGGATCACAGAAAAAATTGAGGGTAAAAATGTTGCAGGTAATCATTAATTTGGGATTAAGGCAGCTAGGGTATGGGTATTGCCAGACAAGGCAATTTATAAGGGGGTAAAGTTTAGCTGACATTACCCTGGAGGAGGGTAATATGCGGGCGAAGGGTCACATGCTGAAATTATATATAAAGAAGGAGCTATAAATATTGAATTATGACATACTTACGCCTACAAATTACTCAAGACACATACAGGGCATTAACCAACACAGTGTTTAAAAGTTGCAATCGTCTGTAAGTTAGCAGCTGAATTTAAAAAATAACAACGTAAAGTTTCGGCTTGGGAATTTTCGAAGATGGTTCTCACAGCGGAAACTTTTCTTTAAATCTCTACAATAAATTATTTTCCATTGAACTACAGGAATTTTTGCATGTCAATGATTAATTAGAAATCTTGGGATTCTGGCCAGGTACATATTTATTGAAACTGAGGGATCAGTACGTGCACTATTCATGATGTGTTTGAACGAGATTATTTTATTGATTGAGCGCATTAGCACAATTGACACCTGTCCTTATCCATAGAAAAAGAGAGGTCAGTTAACCTTTTCTTTGTATTTTCTTTTTCACTTCTGATGGCAGATTTATGTTATTGAACACTATTTTTATTGATTATGTTATTTACTCATAGCAATACATTTATAAATAAAAAAATATAATATATGCTAACCCACCTATTATCATTATATTCTCAATACATGGAAATAATCGACATTTAGTTAATCTCCAACTTAATTTCCAATACAATTTTTGGAACATTAGTGCGGGTTCCTACAGAGCATCCCACTAACCGAGGCACGAATGAAATCGCATTCTGAAGCTCTACAGTTGGATTATGATGCTTTTTCGAAGCCGAAACAGCTTTAAGAACGTTCTAAACACGTTTTTAGGACATAAGGTTTAAAAAATGTTTTTACAACATCCCAAAAAACGTACTAAGTCAGGCCAGAAAACGTCAAATGTGCCAAATACGTCCTAAAACGTCTTTGGAACAATTTATGTATTTAGATCGTTATTTGGCCAGACCTAGGACGTTTTTAGAACGTTTTAAAAACGTCTTTGGGCAATCGTGCTGCCCGCTGGGGAACCTTTCTAACAAAGTGACGGCACGCTAATTTACAGTGATGTCCATGTGGGCACCTTGAACTACTGCGCTTGTGGAAATGTCGCATGCTAGATGGCCGGAGTTCGCGCAAAATTCAAAATGGTTATTAAACTCAATTCGTGCTGGGTTTTACTACACCACCTACATGAGCTCGTATAGCGAAATCAACAGTAAGCAGCATGAAGTACTACATGGAGACCACACGCTCAGATCAGAGCGCCCCTTCAGAGAAGATTTGTAACTAAATTGTCATCTGCTACTTTAAGAATCGAAATTCCTTAATTTGCCACTTGTATCGCTTTCATATATGAATGCATGAAAATGTGAGGATAAACGAACGCCAGTTCGAAAGCCAGTGTGACGAAAAGAAAGAAAAAAGCGCAACTAGAATCTCATTTCCTTTGGATAAATATATATTTATCGCAATAGAGGTTTTAATGTTAATTTTAAGGACCCTAACATTTTCGAGCACTTGCATGTTAAAGTTACTGAAATTTCCGATGACCAATGTTAAATTTCCCACGCTTAAAGATCGCTGAAGTATTAGAATAAAAAAGGGCATATACTCTCACTATCGCGGTTTTGTAGATATCTCGATATGTTCGTCGTTTGACGACCGATTGCCGGAGGGTGTAAAAGACCCATTATACGACCTCGAAGTACTTCAGTGATATGCTGGCGCGGATATCTCTGGCATTCACAATAGTTACTTGTATATATTTTTAGGTTTTAAGGTTTTACCAAAAAGGGCGATTGCGCATGCATCGCACCAGCATTCTCATTCCATTTTCATCGGGAGCTTATTTCAAATAATTAGGCAGGAAAACCAATTTTTTAAATACATAGCAAATAACAGGCGCAACAAAAAATTATTTGAATTTTACATTGGCGATAAAAAGTTATTCCTTCTCTTAAATTTAAAATGATTAATTCCTTCGTAAAAAATTAAATCAAATAACTAATTTAACTTTACTCTAAAATAATATCTATTGATCAGAAAATTAATTATTGTTTGATTCGGAAATGCTAATTTATAATAAAAAATGGATGTATAAATGTAATAATTGCAAAAAAAACGCATCATTTATAAGCAGAGATAGTTCCGATGCGACGCATGTGCAGTTCAGTTAAGGAACCGAATTGAGAACACTGCGTGATCTTTCCCTAATGACTATTTTAAGGAATCTCCATAATAGAACTTGACTTCCAGTCCCTCAATCACCGATATCGTGAATTTCTCAGCCAATATAAAAGACATAGGAGTAAAAGAGATAGAGAGTACTTTTCTTCCAACTTTCCGTTCTCTTTCTCTTTTACTCTTACGACTTTTCTACTGGCTGACGACCAGTAAAAAGGCGTTTTAATAACCCATAACGTGGAAACTCGTCCCGAAAAGTTGATAGGATCGAGGTCCGACGTACCTCTTCACCATTTGATCGATGTGCTGATTATGCTACTGCCCTCGGTCGGCAAAGTAATCTTGTGCAAGCACATCATGAATAGTGCAAGTGCCGATCCCGCACTTTCAATAAATATTTACCTGTTCAGTATCCCAAGATCTTTAATTAACCATTGACATGCAAAGATTCCTGTAGTTAAATGGAAAATAATTTATTGTAGAGCTTCAACGAAAAGTTTCCGTTATGACAATCATCTTCGGAAATTCCCAAGCTGAAACTTTACGTTGTTATTTTCTCAACGGAACTACTAATGTATAGACCATGGCGACTTTTAAACAATGAGCCTGCTGTCAACATTACTTTGACGAATAAAGTGTTCTGAGTGGACAATTTGGCGATCGATTTGTTGGATAATGTCCTGTATCATCTCTCTGGTTTACTTTGTAGGCGTAGGTATGTCATAATTCAATATTTATAGCCCCTTCTTTATATATAAAGTCAGCATGTAACACTTTGCCTGTATATTACCCTCCTCCAGAGTAATGTCGGCTGTACTTTACCTCTTTATCAATACCCTGACCGACATTACCCTTATCCTAGGTAACTTGGTCCCAAATTAATGATTACCTGTAACAGTTTTTACACCCAGTTTTTTCTATATATAGAGAGTTTAGTTATAACGTCAGTCCAACCAAACTTCGGTCAACAGAGAGGTAGTGTAGGAACAGGACTATAAGCGAAAGAGTCATGATTGGTTTGTGCTGTGCATTGAGGAAGACACTGGCCTTCAGCAGATTAGCAATAAAATAAGAAAGAAAAACTTTCATCCTGTTACTAAAATCCCTTTACTTATAAATAACTTCTCTAAATTTTTTTTAATCTGTAAGATACACTAATGGCACGAATTTTAATGCATACATATTTAAATCCTTAAAGTTATCTTAAGTTTACAGGTGTTTTGTTTTGAAAGTAGAAAATGTCTGTACCGTTTGAATGTAGAATATCATATGCTGGATTCACAATTATTATTAATATAACAATGTAAACTTTTAATATAGATACCTTCACTGATTCACCTAGTAGCATAGTGCTTATATATCTCCTCCTTAAATTTAATGATTTTAATTAATTAATTTAATTTAATTTTTTTATACGAATTTTTTATTATAATTAAATTATACAATTTTTTTATAATGTTTTTAATGATATTAATCAGAAAAATTAAATGATTTGTATGAGCAATTAATAATTTGACAAAATTCCATACACTCGTTTTTTTTTTTTTTTTTTTTAAACTTACGCAAGGATTTGTATGAGCAAATAAAAAAATGTATTACTTTTGTATTAATTACACATTTTATATTAACCAAACGTAACAATTCATTTATTATAATTACTTCCCAATATATCATATTGATAGTAGATTAACAATTTTTTTTACTGAGTAGAGCTTGGGCGCATTATCTAAGAACTCTACTTTACTTGTCAAACACTCTTATAGTTTAATCGGGCAATCGTTAGCCCCTCCAAACCATTATTAGTTATTTAAAACTATAGACTGTTTTATGAATACACGAAAATAAAACTTTTAATAGATAGAGCATTTTAACCCGTTGATAATATTGCATTATATATAAGCAATTTTATTTTCAAATATTTTCTTTAAAAGTAAGTTTTAAGGAAACGGCCAATCAATGTGGGAGTTGAGGATCATATAAAATAAATTTCCACTTATGTTGAGGTATCTCTGTAAAATATCTTAATTTCTCAAATCGTGCATATAAATAATAAATAAAAACTTGTATTGAATTAGTATTAAGTATATGGCTCTTGGAATAGTTATATTTTAGTATTTCATTAATGGAATATTAGAAAAATAATAACTTTTCAATTACCGGGTAGGAACATATGCATATCTATTCTGACAAACACCCCATCTCCAACATACCGTGCACCGAATTTCCAATTACGAAAGAGTACGTCATTTATTTGCAAAGTGGCTCTCTTGGGCGGAACTCGTAAACCTGATCAAGAAAAAAATTAATATATATCTTAAGGATAAAAAATGCATTATCTCATAACTGATAAATTAAATGAAGGTGTAAAAATGATAATAAAATTGTTGAACTTTCATGCGAATGAGGCGTATTTTTAACAAACTAATCTAATTGATTAATTTCTAGAAAACAGATAAATTTATCATTTAGCATGTTTCATTTCACCTCTGAACAAACCTTTTCTGAAATTTAATAAATGTTACTATTTTAAATTTTAACTTCTGAAAGGAAACTCGTAAACGTGACTATTTCACGTTGGAATATTTACTAAATACAACAAAAACTGCGTTCAGAGTTTAACTTCTGCATCTTGAATGGTAGATTTAGACATTTAATTATTTTCGCAACCAAATTCTAAAATTCATACATGTAGCACTCCGCGTATTGAAAAAACTAGACATTTTGGCGAAATTTTCCAAAATTTGTTCTAGATTTTATTGCAGATTTAACATGAATTCGACCGGGTGACATTTCTGATGATGGATTGGACGATGATTTGGTAAAAAGAAATACAGGGATTTCTTGTAAAATAAATTTTTCAAGGAATGTCAAAGTAAGTCCTCGAAATAAAAATGCCATCCTTGATAGAGTTTTCATTAAATAAGATAAAAACTATAAACTTTTCAATTTGCCGAAAATTAACCCAATTGTCTTATATGAATACATAAATAGTGAATTTAATATTGTAGAAAGAATAGTGTAAATCTAGTATTTGTTGTATACTGTATTTTAGCTTTTGAATTACCTGGACTAGTTGCCCTTGATATTGATAGATTTGATATCGATGATTCTGTAAAAAGAAATAGGAGCATCCTTTGTTACAGTATGTTTCTAACGAACTCCAAATTCTGAAGCTGAGAATAAAGCTAATCGAGTTAATCGTTTTGTTTTTTTTTAGAAAAGACATCAAGTATAAAAGTTATTATAATTTTCTGAAAATTGTACCCGTTTTACATATTTCATATGCACATGTGTATGAGTGTATAAATAGTGAAATTGATATTTTAGAAATAATAGCGTAAATGTAATACAGTCAAAATAGAGGCTTTTTTCAGGAAAGTTTCCAACGAACTCCAAAATGGAAAGGCCCGAATAAAGATGATTGCGGTAGTCTTTTTTTGTAAATAAGATATCAAATATAAACGTTATAGTTTTCTGCACATTGTACCAGATGGTCATATTTCTAGTGAACAATTCTTTAAAAGTAATATTAATTATTAATATTAGGCGTACGTCTTTACTGAAACAGTGAACCTTATATTATAGAATTATTAGTATAAATCTCTTATTTAAAATTGTATTTTAAGTTTACCTCGGCCGGTTGCCCTTGTTGATGATAGATTAGATGATGATGATTCTGGAAAAAGAAATATTTGGATTATCTTCTAGCGAAATTTGTAGACATGTTCGAAAGTTAATGGTCAAAATAAATATGCCCTCGATAATAGTTTTTTCTTCAAAAAAGAGAAAAAACTTGAACGCTTTAATTTGCAGAAAATTGGTCTCTTTTGCCATATTTCTAGTGAATAATTCATGGAAAATTTAAACATTTATTATTAAGGTGACGCATAAAACTTTTCTGAAATATTGAAACTAATATTAAAGAATTAATAGTGTAAATATATTATTTATTTCAATTTGTATTTTAGTTTTTAAATTACCTATGCTGGTTGTCCTTAGTGATGATGGATTGGAAGATGAAGATTCTGTTAAAAGAAATATCGGGAATTTTTATTAATGGAATTTTCCAACAAACCCCAAAGCTAAAAATTAAAAATAACGATGTTCTTTTCAACCTTTTTTTCTCTGAAGAAAAATAAAAAATCAGAGATAAGTGATGCAAAAATTATTAAATCATGTTTCCCCAGGAATGCTTAGCTGCTGATTGTATCAGTAAGTTTAAGAATTACTAAGCAAAGATATTGTAAATATGCTTATCAATACAAATCAAAAGAAATTGTCTACTTTAAATTAAAGAATACTTGCTCATTCTATGGAAAATAGCTACTTTATCATTTAATACGCTTCATTTTAAATCTAACAAGCTTTTTTCCTGAAATTTAATCAATATCAAAATTCTAAATTTTCCCAAGAAAATCGTAAAAGCGCCCATTTTTATATATTTAAATATACACAAATGCGTGCAAGGTTTGATTTATGCACGTTGAATGGTAGATTTCGGCATTTAAATTTTTCCGTAACCGAGATCGCAGGATGAATTAATAAATAAATTATTTGATAAAAGTACTACTATATGTAGAAGAGAAACTAGATGTTTTTGTAAAGTTCTTTAATATTTTTTTCAGATTGTATTTTAGTCTTTAAATTACCTGATTCTCGTCAACTAGATGGCCTTGATGATGAAGAATTGGATTTCCCGAAAAAAATTGTCAATTTTTTTTTCAATCTGTCAAAATTATACCGACCTTTCGGGATTTTTAAATTAACGTGGGATTTTAAGTGGGAAAGTTCGCTTTTCACAATAGTGGAAAAAGGAAGTACTCTCAAGGATTTTTTAAAAACTAATTTCCATCTAAAAACTTTTAATTTTGAGAAATATATTAAAATAGGAAATTTCATTTAAAAAGAAGCGAATTAACAATCACCAGATTACAGTTGTATACAGTTGAAATGTTCAGGCTCCTCATGCGCTACTTTCCAATCCCATTCTGTTTGCGCATTTGAAATTCTTTTGAAGTCATTGAGGGTTTCAATTTATCACAATTTTTATAAACAACTTAGCAAAAGAGTGCATTATTCAATAAATAGCTTAATAACAGAAGATATAGAGTTTGCCAAAGTTTTACGGAAAATCATCACATTGGTTGACCTTAATGCTTTTTCATCAAAAAAATAAAAAGTCTAGACAATTTGTATTTGAAAATAGCCATTTTTTGGCAATAGACAGAGAAGTTTTCGTTTTATCGGTATATTTTGTTTCACTTTCAAGAGATGTAACCTCGACATAGACACTGTAACAATTTAAAAATGGTCTGATCAATATATTCTGAGGTACAACTGTATGCAAAAATTCATGAATAAAATAAGTGTCATTTTTTGAAAAAAATAAAAGGGATTTTGAAAATATAATCAAGATGTTCACAATCGAGAGATTATTTTGACGTTTTGAACAAAAGTAATATATTTTTTAATTATTACAATTTGAGAAACCAATTTTAGAATATAGTTGGTATCTGGACTATAAATGTCTTTATATGATTGATTCGGTATTATATTGTATTCTACTTACGAATAGAATCAAGAAACACCACCAACGTGAAGAGAAGCGTAAATACGAAAATATCCATTTTCAATTAGATATTTGGGAGAAATTTTTGAATTATATTGAATATAATTGAATGGCTCTTCAATATTGACCGTCCGTCATGAAACCGGCCTAAGGCGAGAAAAATTGATTTTTTATTCTTCACTTCGATCTATATCTTTTTATTTGCTCTTTCAAGATAAAAAAATATTACTGCTATAACTGAAAAATACGAATTGATATTAATCTGCAAACTAAGAACCTGTTATGGAGTTCCTCCATGGTTACGTCTCTTTAATCGCTCCTTCTGTAAAATGAAGCTACTGCAAATTAGCGTTTTTTCTTGGTGAAAGGTCACATATATGCTAGCTATTATGTTATTCTTGAAAAAAATTATCGTATAGGGTAGGCCGACGATTGGCGAGGGCGTAAATCTTATTTTTATTTCTTTAGAATAAACAAACTGTATATCTGTACAATATATGTACAAACTCAAGGTTGGAAGATTTTAATAGTTTGGCGTAATCAGTTTTACCGTTACTCAAATATTTGAACAGTTAAAAAAAATAATCGACGCCTCGGTAGAGAGGAAGTTGGATCAAAAATCATACTTTGATAAGAAATTATTTTCAGCGTATGGCAAACTCTATCAGAATATGCTCAAAGTTTAAGTAAGGATTTCAGCAAAACATATTTTTATATCAAGATCAAAAATTTTGAAGCATTTAATTAATTTCAAGGGATTTCAAAGAATAATAGGGATTGAAGTAAATTTTTATGATAACTTGAACAAATAAGTTTAATTTAAGGGATATTTAAGGGCTTTTAAATGATTTACACTTTACGGAATACATTGCATTTTATTTGAGATTATTTATACCCATTTTCGAAATTCGAGCAGCAAAGATTAAAAATTATAGAACCTCCAATTGTTTTAGCGTCCAATAATATTAAGAGATTTGAAGAGATTGCAAAAGCTTCTCATATAAATTAAAATTAAATTTAATGTTATTAAATTGCATAATATAATGACTTCTCTATATTCCATGAAGGTTTCTGCAATTCAATGCAATATTGCAATTTTTCAGTCTGTAGTACACCAAAGACCTCACTTGTTGGTTTTTAAAATATTTTTGATTGATGCATTTTAAGTTTAAGATGTTCAATAAAAAATATGAATTTTTAACCAAGTAGGTGACATTTAAAACTTGTCCGAAGCTTGAAAAACAAAATGCAGAAACATGCGAGCCTGAGAAAAACAATAGAAAATCAGCGCTACAAAACTTCAGATAACAGATTTCGACCGCTGGACCTTGGTCGATAACATATGAATAGCTTTCAATTACCATATAACGTTGAATGTTGTTTCAAAGGTTATACAATTAGCGTGTAGTATTTTTTTCTAGTAAATGAACAAACAATATTTTATACATTTAAAAAATATTGAAACTTGCTAAATTATCAACGATTTTCTTTCGCCGTGTAAAATTTATAAAATTTAAGTTAACATGTTTATACCTCGGAACCTACAATTGTTCACAAACAAGATTGAGGTTTTACAAAAAGAAATAATGTTCAAAAAAACACATATTTTTTCAGCAGAACTATTAAATTTTGAATCCGAAAAGACGAATTATTTACAAAAAAATGTTACATTTTCAACCAGCATATATGAATTTTTCACAAAAAAAGTTCATTTTATACAAAATAGTTCAATTTGTACGAAGAAAAGTTTAATTCTCAACCAAATAGTTGAATTTTTAAAACAAAAATATAAATTTTTAACAAAAAAGTCCAGGTTTAAAAAAAGTCAGTTTCAAATTCAAAATTTTAATTTTCTAACAAATTAATGAATTTTTGAACTAATAAGACGAATTTTCTACCAGAAAGTTTAATTTTGAAGTCGAAAAAAAGACGAATTGTCAAACAAGACAATGAAGTCCTCACTCAAAACACATTAATTTTTAATAAAATAATTGCAAAAATGAAAGAATGAAAAGAACAAAAATGAAAGATCTATATTTTTAGTTGTAAAAATTAATTCTCTGTTTTGAGTCAAATAGATGAATTTTTAACTAAAATTATGAATTAAAAAAAATGGATTTTCAAATAAAGAAGTCAACATTCAATCCAAAAAATTATTCTTTAACAGTGGAGATTATTTTATAAGATTAAAAAAGTGGGCAGTTAGCAGTGATTTTAATATTTTTTACTCTATGTTTTGAATTTTATTGGAAAATTCTTTTTGTGTGTTAAAAACTTCACTTAGTTTGGTCGAAAATGCATATTTTTGGGTTCTAAATTTAATTTTTTTGTTATAAATTCATCTGTTTGACTTGAAAATCAAACAATTTGTATGAAAGTTTTTTTCTTCATCGACTAAAAATCTTCCTTAAGTGAGAGAACTTCATGAATAGAGAACTTATTTTTCCATCGAAGATTGATCCCTTCGTGTGACCCTATACATAAAAAAAAAATTTGTTTGATTCCTAGAATTATTTTCCGAAGCGAAAGAATATTATTTTTTAGGTGAAAGTAAAAGTCTAAGTAGAAAAAAATTTGTTTCTTTAAAATTCAACGTACGTGTATATGTTGACAAAAATTGATTTTTGAAGATAATATATTGTGCAATGATAATCTTTCCTAAAGGAAAAGAAATAATCCAGCAGTACATGATTTTGTTTTAAATGTATGTGATAAAAATTATGTTAAAATTATTTAATTTGACGCTTCGAAAATATTTGGCTTCAAAATCTTGCGTTCAACTCTTAGCCGAATCTAGTTAATTGTTCCCAATAATTAATTGATTAATGATTTCGCACTGAGGGACTTTCCATTTGAACAAATGATAAAAAATGTCTGAAACTTTATTACTCTACAATATCAAAATACCGAAAAAAGTGATTCGTTTAAAAAATTAATATAGTGGTTTTCAACTGGCGAATTTAATATTTTTGTTACAATAAGTTTTCAAACTTTCGTAGAAAAAATATGAGGTTCTGCAATATAAACTATCGCACGCTACGCAGAAATATATAGTTGAGTATACCTGGAAATCATAGATATATGCTAAATGTAAAATATGATAGCGCTTGTGAGAAATATTGACCTTACTGAGGAGGGCCCATGCGACTCCTATTGAGAAAAAAACGAGTTAACGCGCCCGCCAACTTCAAATGAATATTTTGAACTAAAAGTTAAAATTTTTCATGTTTTACAAGAAGAATGCCAGAGGGTATATTGATCTAAAGGCAATTTAGTTCAATTTGAAAAGTTGGATATTTAAAAAAAATTAGGAGAAAAATCTATCCAATCACTTGAAATATCACACATTTTATATCGCATGATGAAATATTGTAGTTTAAAATAATCTTTTTATCTTTTCTCTTTTCTAAGAAATTATTTAACAATTTAAAATAAGTTACATTTACGCTTGTTTCAATTTTAAGTACAATTTTCAACTTCTTAAATTATGATATTCTTAGTTTAAAATGCGTAGTTCTAAAATCATCTATTAACAAATTATCTATTTTCAAGCATAGTTTTTTAAGCGTGAATTTCCAATCTAAAGAATTTTAAAAAGCATTTATCACTACTTCAACAATTAACAATTAAAAGGGGTTTGAATAAAAAATTTTGGATAAAAAGCGTTTTTAGTTAATCAACTGTAATTATAAATTAATATTTTTTAATCGATCTATACATTAAGTATTATAAAGTGAGCAATAATTTAATTTTCCCAGACGACTCTGAAACCGTTAAAAAATGTAAGCGTATGCAAATAATTAAATTTTAAATTCTATTCAAATACGATTTAATTGAATTGAATTGATAAATAATTAATAACTAATTACTTAATATTAATAAAAAAATTAATAATTTAATTTAGTTCAATTTATCAATTTTCATTTAATTTAATTTAGAAATTACCAATGTTCAAAGAAGAAACTTGACTTTTTTGTAAATAAACTTCAACATTTAAATCATCCAAATATTTCGAAATTAAATTATTTTCTCATAAATGAGAAAAATAAGTTTTGTCTAATTTTGTCTAAAAAGAACATATATGATTTGAAATGGATAACAAAAGCATTATATTAACTTTTATTCATTATAAACTATTTTTTGAAAGACCATCTAATATCTTTGACCAGTTCTTGACCAGGAATTTTTTTCTTAATAAAAACGAACACCCAGTGAAGTTAAAGTAGTGGCCAGCCTGCCCGAATTCATACTAAATTGATTATTAATATACATATGAATTCTTTGCTAATGGAAAATGTTAAATTTCTCAAATATTCCATTTTTAACCTTAAAAAATAAAAAATAAATTAATTAGAAAAAAGAACAATTATTTAATTAGTAGCAATATTTGAGTGTACATGTAAGAAGAGCAACTATAAATCAAATGTTTAAGACTGAACATTTTTAAACATAAAGCCTAGAATCGTCAAAATTTCGAAGAGGTAAAAACTTTATACGCTACAAATTTAGTTGTTTTTACTTTGAAAATCTTCAATTTTCAAGTGGAATAGTTCAATTTTGAAAAGATCGAAAATTAATGTGAATCTTGAAATGATTTTAAAACATTTTTTAAAAAGAAGTGCATTTTTTCAGGTTTGGAACAAAAAATTTAGATCTAAAGTCCGAATTTCGAAATATTAAAATTCGAGATGATGGATTTAAGATGGCGGTCCCAAAATTTTGAAAAAAGAGATATGCGAGTTTGAAACTCTATACTCGGAGGTTTTTAGGTTCCCTGATTACAAATCTGAAGTCAGAATTTGGAAATATTCAAATTCAAGATGGCAGATTCAAAAAAACCCCAAGTAGAGATTTTCAAGCTCATATATCTCTTTTTTCAAAATTTTGAAATTGTCATTTTGAATCCGCCATCTTGAATTGAAAAGAGGAAAGAAAAATAAGAAGGCAACCAACCAAATCCCCATCCTTCTCTTTTTCCTTCTTTTGTCTTTTTTATTCTTATCACTATCGAATCACAATAAAAAAAAATCGCCAAAGTTTCGGCACTCATACAGTACCCGTATCGAGGCAAACAAAAATGATAATAAAATAAAAATAAAAATAAAATAAAAAATAAAATAAAATAAAATAAAATAAAATATAAAAAAATAAATAAATATTTTTATTCCTTTTTTTTATTTTATATTATTTTTTTCCAAACGAAAAGCAAATTTTTTTCTTTCTTTTCAGGTGGAAAGGAGAGGAAGAAAAAGTGTTTTATTCAGATTGCGATGGGAACATTTTTGGTGGTTGTCCAAATTTGGTCGTTGAATTTTTGAATTTATTTTCAGGAATTTTCCATATTAGAAAGTGGTAACTTGTTTTTTCTGTTAGGGTTCATCTTAAAGAATACGTTGAACTTTGAAAGTCAAATAAAGTGAACCAATACTGCAAGAAAATTGGAGTCCAATTTTAATTCCTGATGATAGATTCTCGTAGCCATTTGGAAACCACGTGGTGATTTAAGGTTAGGAAGGAAGAAAGGAAAAAATTTTTACACAACAGGATATTTTAATTGAAAATAATAATTATTTGCGCACTAAGTGGGGGTTTCAAACTAATTACGAAAATAAAGTTCATGTTAATTTCAAGTCTCGATTTTATTTGCTATTTTCGAAGAGACGACGCGACATGAGTGCAAAGAGCATCCTCGTTCCAGGCGCGAAACTGAAAATTACTTAGGGTCTATGCAGAGGCCATATGCAGTAGGCGCTATAAATGGCCATTAATTTGAAAGTGTACTGGCTAAGTATTCTCTAAAAATAGAGAAGTTTAAAAAAATTGTAATCGGCCGGTTCCCGCCCGTTTCCTGTTAATGAAACCCAGCCAGGGGTAGCCCTTTTGGGATCCTGCCAGGAACCATGTTGTATTAGGGCCACCCGGAGAAAATTCTACACTGGAATTCCAGTGAGTTTAATATTTATAATGTCAATTTCTCAAATAAGTTTTACGGATTATAATATTCACCTTGTTTATTACTAAAACTATTTTTAGACAAACTTGTAAGCACCATGTCACTTTTTAGTACGATTAATCTTTAAAATACAGATTCATAATATTTCGTTATATATTAAATATCTCCTCCTTTAATAAAAATTATACGCTATGTGAATTTCTCGTTTCGACTGTTAATAATCAAACATTTTAATGATACTGATCAGCGAAAATAAGGGGTTCGGAATTTTATTTTCAAACACTCTCATAGGTTAATCAGAGCAATGATTGGCTCCCTTAAACAATTATTAGTTGGTTGTTAATACAAACCAGCAAATAATACTACTAATAGATATTAATTCAAAAATCGGTAAAAAGATTGGATTATTTATTAGTGATTTGTATTTGCAAACATTAAATAACTGTATTCTAATGAAAAGGCCAATCATTGTGGGGGGTCAATTCTTGTTCTGAAACCCCATGCTAAGAAATCAGATTTAAAGCAGTTTAATTAAATATCTCGGTTCTTTCTAAATGCACTTGTACATTCCTTGTTCATCATCATTATGGTAGGATTCTGCTAACTCGGGATCACAGTCAGTCATTGAAGAAAAGGATCATATAACATAAGTTTCCGCTTATTTACAGCTATCTCGGTAAAACATCTATAGTCCTCATATTTTGCATACGACCATCCATTCCGTAGTATTAGATCACCAACACGAAGGTCTTCCCGATGGACTCGTAATAGGTGACCGTTGACCAATACTGTCTCATAGAAAAGTTGTATTGAATTAGTACTTAAGGAGTCGATTCACGGAAAAGTTATATTTTAGTATTTCATCAATGGAATATTTAAAAAATCAGAACTTTATATTACCGGGTTGTAAAAACTCGAAATCTATTCTAATAAATTCCCCATTTCCAATATATCGTGCTGCAAAATTCGAGTTACGTAAGAGTATATCATTTATTCGCAAAGTGGCTCTTTTGGGTTGACCTCTGGGTTGACCTGATCAAGAAGAAAAAATGCATAATCTGATAACTGCTAAATTATACTAAATTACGAATCTACTCCAATCAGGATATTCATATAATTCTTTTTTTATAATATTGTTGTCATTCTATAAGAATCGTCATGCAAAATGATTATAAGAAAATCAGTCCAGAAGTGAAGAATGTTAAAATATTGAAAGAGTTAATGTAAAAGAAAGAAGTAGAGCAATCGAATGATTTGCTTAGGAGCTGTTAACAGATTTTAAATGATTTGAACCAGTTTCAAGGTAATTATGTGGATTTTAAGATTCTCGAGATGGTTTTAAGGTTTTTCCAAACATTTTCGCAGATTTGAAGGTATTCTAAATGATTTGAAGCTATTAATAAAATGGAAATTTGATAAGATTTGATAAAAACCGAATAAGTCAAATTTTACATAAACCCAATACCTTTTTTGAGGATGGGAATGTCAAAAAATGCAATTCCTAAAGAAAAATATGAATTTCCAACCAAACCATTTTTCATTCTAGAAAGGAAAATAAAAGCCAAAAACTTTTTAAATTTTTAACCTAAAAGTACGAATTTCCAACAAAAGACATGAATGTTCGACCAAGAAGCATTTGTTTTCGACAAAATTTTTGTACTCATCGTTATTGAATAAAGAATTAATTATCATGATTAATGCAAATCACAAGAAATTTTTTACTTAAACACGGCTATTTAAAGTTGTAATATTTACTAAATACAACAAAAATGCGTTCAGAGCTTAAATTATACATGTAAAATGGTAGATGCAAGATAAATTAATGGACAATCTATTTGATCAAAGTTCATTTCATGCACTTGATAAGCATCAGAATACCAATAAAACGCTAAATAAAAAACAACTAGTTTTTTGTACTTTACTTTCAGAAAATACAATTTTATCAAATACTTATGGATTCGCCTATGTAGGACTCTAATATTTATTTTAGATTGTATTTCAGTCTTTAAATTACCTGAACTGGTTTCCCCTGATATTGATAGATCGGATAATGATGATTCTGCAAAAAGAAACATAGCGATTTGTTATTTTGTTGTAAATAAGATAAAAAAATATAAAAGTTTTAATCTACCTCAAATTTTATCCGTTTGTCATATTTCTGGTTAATAATTCTTAGAAATTTAATATTAATTATTAATATTAGGCATACACATATGCTGAAATAGGGAACCTAATGTTACATAAATAATAGTGTAAATCTATTATTTTTTTCAAACTTTAGTTAATTTTTTAAATTACCTAGATCAGTTTCCCTTGGCGGTGATGGATTTGATGATGATGATCCTGTAAACAAAAATATACAGATTTTTAGTTAACGAAATTTTTTAATGAATACCAAAGTTAGTGTTCGAAAAAAAGATTCCACCGCGAACTGTTTTTTCTTAAATATGAAAAATTTTAATAATTTAATTTTCCGAAAATTGGATCCATTTGTTACGTTTCTACTCAGTAATTGTTTAATATTTTAAAGTAAATTAATAATATTAGGCATTTATCTTTGCTAAAGTAGTGAACTAATATAGGGATTTTTTGTAAATGGAATTTTATAATGAACCCCAAAGTCGGGAATTCGAAATAAAGATGCTCTTGTTAATATATTTTTCCTAAAAAAATACTAAAAAATAGGCAAAAAGTAATTTAAAAAAATTAACTTATTTTTCTCCAGCAATGCACTGCTGCTCATTGAATTAGTTAGAAGTACTAAGCAGATTAGTAGAATACACTTACTGACTTACTTAGTAACATAGATCTTACGACTTCATTTCCCCGAGAACCTTATTTTAAAATAATTTTTTCGACTAAAACTTTGTTCATAATTAGAATTTGTAAATCAACAATTAAATCTAAGAACCTTTCAAATATAGAAATTATATAATAGTAAATAAACCGTTTCCACATACAAATTTTATATTTTGAAGTACTTATTTAAATCATATAGCAAACCCATGTGGGACAGAAACTAGAATTTTTGGTAAAATTCTTTAATATTTGCTTTAGATTGTATTTTTGTAGTCTTCAAGTAACCTGGTTCTCTTGTTCTGCGTGGCCTTGATGATGACGGATCGGATGATGATGATGATGATTCTGTAAACAGAAATATAGGGTAAGGTAGTCGTATTTCAAGGTAGTGAAAAATTTAGAGATAAAAATCCGAAAATTCTACATTTTGGAGCACTTTTTTAAATTTAATTTTAATATTGAAAACAATATCTAAATTTAGAGTTTTTGTCTAATAAATTAAAATAAAATTCTTCCATGTAAATAAAAATCTTGTATTATTTGTTGTGATGCATGATATTGGTCCAAATATATACATGTAAAAAATTTTATTTTGTTGACCCCTGTCCTAACTGATTCGTTTTCCGGAAAAATATTCCATTTTCCTCAAATCGGTGAACACTAACCACCCTCCAGGAATTTAAAATTAATATAGGATTTTTAACTGAAAAGTTCGTTTTTTGACAAAATTGAAAAAAAAAAATTCTGTGAAATAAAGCTTACTTGTCCCTCAAGGTTTGTTCAAGGAATAATTTCGATCCAATAACTTTTAATTTTCAGAAATGAAAATGGCGTATTTGTTTTTAACAAAGCAGGATTCAGAATCGCCAAATTATAGTTGTCGACAATTGTAATATTCTGTTTTCAATTTTGGTATATAATGAATAAGAAGATTATTAGCAGCATATATACATTTTGCCATATAGAGATTGTAAAAACTTAAAAATTGTTTAAGCAATAGATTCTGATTTACAAATGTACGAAAAAAAGCAAGTATATACAAAATTTAATTTTTTCAAAAAACTGACCAGAATTTTGAAGAAATAATGAAGATGTTTGCAGTTGGGGGACTTTTCTGAACTTTTGAACAAAAAATTTTGTATCAATTGTTTTAAGGTGGGAAAAAAATGTTGAAATATAGTTGATATTGGGACTGAAGATTTTTTAATATATGATTGATACAGTAACATGCTACATTCTACTTACGAGCAGAATCAAGAAAAATCATCAACATGAAGAGCAGCGTAAAGACGGATATCTTCATTTTAAAGTAGAGACTGAGAAATGCTTTTCGAAGATTCCCTAGAAATGAACTGGATGGATGTTGAAAAGTTTTTAAGAGTATATATACATATATATATATATATACAAACCATTATC
>JAWWLR010000054.1:90638340-90649086 GCA_035041075.1 Acraspis erinacei | reverse complement strand
ATAAAAATCCACGTCCACGGGTAGACCGTTGATTGGCTGGGGCTTAAAGCGTATTTTTATTGGAATACATTTTATTTCTGTCTAAAAATCAATACTATAAAAGAATGGATTTGCTGAGATAAATTTAAAATTCGACAAAAAGAACCATGTATAATGCGCAATAACTTCACGCTCTGGTACATGCTCACTAAATATCTTTATTTACATTAGTTAAGTGATCAACAAAGAGCTCAGGTCTTATTCATTGCTCTAATATATTGCTATTAGTTTTCTACTAGAAACAATTTTAAACGGTAGTTTCAAGTAAATGAGTTCAAAAACTAATTTTACATTAAAGAGAATTTCATTAAAATCAAATAATAAATTATTAAATGCCTGATAAACTAGATGGAATATGAAAATGGTACGAACGATACACAAAATTACATAAAATTATATTAATAAGCTACCAAAAGTTGTAAGTTTGCAATATTTTCATATTATTTTAATTTTTTTCTTAAGGAAAGGCTCATTAAAATTATTTAGAATCTAATCGAGTTCGGTGAATCTGCAATACGTTTGGCAATTTAGCACACTATTAGCGATGAAGAGCCCGTGAACATTTCAGCCACTATTATCACATGCATTTTTGCCATGCTCAAGAGTTTTTGGATTTTTCTGAACGTAGTTCTTTCATGAAGTTCTTAGAATAAAACGTATAGTTAGCCATTTTCCAATATCCTGCGCTTTCTCCCAAGAGCCACTTTTGGAAGGCATGATTTGACGAAGCATGCGAAGCTCCCCAGGATGGTTCTGGTCAGTTAAGGGCTTTTGTAGTCCCGCTTTTTTGCAAGCATATCTGCCTTCTCGTTACCTTCAATATTCTCATATCGAGGAACCTAGATCCAGTTGACTCAGTTTTTACAGGATACTTGGAGAAGCTTGTGGAAGTAATTTCAGACAAGTCTAGATGTAAAATCTTCCAATTCAAGAGCTCTTTAAAGCAGCTTGACTTTCGGGGGTATATATAAATATGGTGTTTCATGAACTCATGTTTACTAATCTCATCTGGCCAGACCTTAGTGGCGATGAATTCACATAAATATAGGTGCGCAACTAAGTTCTCGCTGTTTATCATTAGATGGCTCCAACAGTAAGTGCTGTTCGATTGGGACATATTCAACACGTTATGAACAAAGCTTAGACGTATGGTAAACAAACCGTTTGGACAGATTAGTGATTTTGTTTTGGCGTCGCATACTTAGGTTTTATGAAAATGTCGGTTTTTCTGCGAAATAATCGTCATTTGCGGGAAGTGTTGCTGCGTGAATGTTCGGCCGAGAAGCATGACCGAGCATCCCTATGACTTTCTTCTCTTACGGTTGCTGTAATGACTCCATTTTTCATCGCCCGTCGCGATACGATGATGAAAACCCTTCCTTCTTTGCCGCTGAAGGAGATGATCACAGGCGAAAAAACGAAACTCAAATGGCACAAAGTGGCACAAATCATAAGGAACTTAAGTTCCTTCTTTTTGAATCATTCCCATCTCATGTAATCGCTTGGAAATAGCTTGGCGGGAAACTCCTAATATTGAAGCAAGCAACCGTCTTTGAAGCGACGGAACCAATCACGGCACATTTTTTCTCTTAGAGCAGCATCTCCATAAACTCCTTGGAGGTCTCTATGTGCTTCAGCCACCGTTTTCTTCGAATGAAATAAGAAAATCAGCACTCCCCGCAAATGACGGTTATTTAGCACAAAATCAGACATTTTCGCACAACCAAAAGTATATGATGCCAGAACAAAATCGCTAATGTGTCAAAACGGTTTATTTACCATATTCTAAGCTTGGTTCCTGACGTTTTGAATATGTCAAAATCGAGCAGCAGTTATTGCTGGAGCCATCTATTGACAAAGAGCGGAAACTTAGTTGCGCACCAATACGATAGAGAATTTGCGCAGTGTGATTGTTATCTCTGCAGTACGTGTCATCTCAAGAACTCCAACTACAGAACCGAAGGAGTCTTTAGAGCCGTCTTTATACCAGACGAACCTTCCCGTTCTGAATACATTGCTTCTTCTCTATTCATTATGCCAGTTCTTCCTTTTTGGGAAAGATCAAATTAAGGGGATTCATGAACGAGTATTCGTTCAGCACTTTATCAAGGTGCATGCAAAGGATTTCATCTACCTACGATACATTCTTTCTTAAATCATGCAAATAAAAGGAGCAAGAATTTCTATGACCCTTTCTCAGGGATAGTCTGTATTTCTTCACCGCAGCCCTCCACCTAATTAGAAGATGGAACAGTGGCATACCTAAGATGGACTCAAATGCCACTCTAATTTTTTTCATTTATCCAATTATATAAAGTGACTTAAAAACCTTACAACACTTAACTTTTGAAGAAGTTATTTTTTGGTCTGATTCTACAATCTCGCTACACTGGATCTACAGTCATCTTCACAGTGTTGCTCAAGCATCGATAGGTTTAATTAAAATGCCGCTGTCAGTTGTTTTTTTCATCCAATAATTTCCATACTAAAGATCTTTTGTAGGCTCTGCAGCTTTTTCCTGGCACTGACCAAACTGCTTCTTGGCAACTAGATCAATAAGTCATAAGTTAAAATTGGCTTGATGATTACAGCATACAACTAGTAAACTATTTTGAGTCCTCTGGATTTTCTAATTGCATCTGTGCAAGCCCCAAATGTTGCTTTGGCCAATTTATTACTGCATCAATATCTAATTCCTAGGTAAGTTCAGGATGAGAGACGACTCCTAAATACTTAGCTGATGTAGAGAAGTTGACCTTCTGGCCATTGAAATGAGGATTCACGAGATTAGGTAGTTTCTTTCGTCTCGTTTCTATCACGTCTTTCTTTGGCAAAATCAATGCCCTCAGATGACGTAAAGGGTTTGCTTTTAAAACTCTCGGCAGATTTGCAGTATGAGGTACATTATGAATGCCCGGAATGAATGCCTGAATGAATGCCTATGAATGCCCACAATAACTTCACATAAGTTCCAGTTTTCCTGACTCTATTTAATATTTTTGTAGTTTCTTTTTTCAAGGGCTAAGGTCTATGATTCCATTAAGAAGCATTCTCGTCTGGCTTTATAATATAGAGAGGAATATCAGTCTTATCAAATGTACATATGTCCATATTCACAGCATCCATAGCCAAATCCAGCTGATCAAGTAATGCTATGCTTCTAGAAATAATTTCAAATGAATCTCCAAAATCACCCCTAAATTTAGCCCAGTCAGTCGCTCTTGAATTCACATAACTATCTGGAGAAGACTCCTAGCTGTCAGTAGAAAGCATCCCAAGCGGAAATATTGTATATAGTTTATATATATATATGGTGAGGTATTATATATAATATTCATTTGTTTTATACATTTTTTATATAAAACAAATCAATATTATATATAAAAGTTCGCTCTATATATAAACTATATATAATGTTTCCGCCTGGGATATATGCACCTGTGATCTGTCAGGGATGTTTCAGGCGATACGTGACTTTCTTCTAAAAAGTTTCAAACAGTATTTTTATTTGTTTTATGAACTTTTCCAGATTAATTTCTAAGATTAATTTTTAAAGTAAAAAAATACAACAAAAAACATTAATTTTCTAGAAAATAGTTAATTATTCAAATAATGGGAAATAACCTTACAGCCATACATGAAATAGTAATAATTTTAATCCAGTAGTTAAATTTTCAACTAAAAACATTAGTTGTTCACGAAGATAATTAACGTTTTCTACCTAAAAGAAGATTTTGAACCAGAACATATGATTTTTTTAAAGTTCATTTTATATAAAACAATTAGTCCAACAAATAAAAGAAAAAAGAATGTTCAAAAAAGTAGTTTATCTTTTAAGCAATTAGTTGATTTTCCAATAAAAAAATTTTCAAACAAAAAAGTTCAAGCCTCAACAAAAAAAGATTAATTTTCAACAATAAAATTGCCATTTTGACCAAAAAGAATGAATTATCAATTAATAAGATTCACTTTCAACTCAAAAAGACGATTTTTTAAAACAAAATACCTAAACTTCCAAGCATAGGGTTTATCTTTTAAGTGGAAAATTAAAAATTTTAATTGAAAATATCAGTTTCTCACCAATAATGGAATAGCTACATTTTCAGTTAACAAAAGCAATTCTCAGTTTTAAGTCAAAAATACGAATTTTCAACTAAAATTAGGGAATCTTAAAAAAAATGGATGTTCAAAAAAAGAGGTCAACGTTTAAGCCAAAAAAGGATTTTCCAACCATAACGATTAATTTTGTAAAATTGAAAGAAATGGACAGGTCTCTTTATTCATAAGTTCCTGATTTTAGTAAAACAAGCTTTTTGTTGAATGTACTCTTCATCGACTGAAAAATCTTCCCAGATTGGGAGAATTTCGGGAATTGAGGATTTATTTTTCTATCGAAGATTCTTCACTTTAGTTGCAAATTAATCTCTTTGTTAAAAGTGCCCTTTGGTTGGTTGAAAATTATTTATTCAAGCTGAAAATGTGATTAAAATGTCGTATTCTCAAACAAACAGATATGTATGGAATGTGTGTGGTTCAAATACAAGTTTTTTTTTTTATTTTGGCAATGGTGGGTTTGAACTAAATACATTTTGTTCTAATCAAACAAATATTTTTGTGACCTTAAATCAAAGAAAGAATTTCTTTGATTATTTTTTCGAGTAAAAGAGATGAAACCAAAAGTCTAGATTAAAGAGAAAAAATTTATTTCTTCAAAATTCAATATAAGTGTATATGTTGCCAACAATTGATTTTCAAAAACAATATATTGTGCCACTATATTCTTTTTTAAATGAAATTGGTTTGAATTTTAAAATCGAGAGCACATATTTAATAAACATTATTCGGTATTTCAATTTGTCGTTACAACTGATAAGCCTAACGTATTTTAATGATACTGATCAGCGATCACACTCTTATAGTTTAATTAGAGCAATGCTTGGACACCATAAACACTTATTAGTTGGTTATTATTAAATACCAGGACATAAAACTATTAGTAGACAGCACCTTAATAATGGCTAACAAGATTGGATTATTTATTAGTGAATGGTATTTTCAAATATTAAGAAAGTGTGTTTTAGGGAAAAGGCCAATTATTGTGGGGGCTAATTCTTATTCTGAAACCCCATGTTAAAAAATACAGATTTAAATGAGTTTAATTGAAAAGCAGTTGTACAGTTACTTGTCCATCATGATGATGGGAGGATTGTGCGAACTCGGGATCAGAGTAAGTCATTGAAAAAAAGGATCGTGTAAAATAAATTTCCGCTTATTTAGTGGTATCTCGGTAAAACATCTATAGTTCTCATATTTTGCATACGACCATCCATGCCGTAGTATTATATCACCAGTACGAAGATCTTCCTGATGTAATCTTACTATTTGATCGTTGAAGTATTCTGAGTTAATGAAAATTTGTATTCAATTAGTAATTAGGTAGTTGACCAATGGAATATTAGAAAAATCAGAAATTTTGTATTACCTCCACGTACAAAATTCGAATCTAATTTAATAAATTCCCCATTTCCGACGTATCGTGCAGCAAAGCGCCGATTGCGCAAGAGTAAATCATTTATTTGCAAAGTGGCTCTCTTAGGTGGAACTCGTAAATCTGATCAAGCAGAAAAAATACAATTAATGACTATTTTAAACATAAAAAATGCATTATCTCATAGCTTCTAAATTATGCTAAATTACGATTCTACTATGGTGGATTCAGCTATTCGCAGGGGTCCCCACCGATAAGACAGTACTTTGAGAAATTTAAAGAATATTAAGTATAGGTCCATCAGGATATTCCTATAATTCATTTCTTATAATATTTTTGCGATTCCAAAAAAAATCGTCCTGCAAAATCATCATAAGAAAATTAGTTCAGAATTGTTGAATGTTACAATATTAAAAATGGTGATGCAAAAGAAAGAAATAGATTAATAAAATAATTTATGTAGGAGGTTTTAACGGATTTCAAATGATTTTAAACAATGGTGTAAAGTGATTTGATGAAACAAATCAATCCTTTATTTGACCGTTGATATTTATTCATATTGATATTATTGATATTTATTTTCGCTCGTAATTTATTTTAATTTATGATTGGACCGTAAGACATAAATAATTGAAATCTACGATTTAAAATCAAACGATTTTGAACAATTTCAAGGTAATTCCGTGGACTTTAATATTCTAAAGAAGGTTTTAAGGGTTTTCCAATTCATGGTAATTTGAGAAAATTGTTGAATTCATCGTAATACATACTAAAGACAACAAAAATTCGTTCAGAGCTTTGAGTAAGCACTATGTTATTAAATACCTATGTATCCACCTATATAGGCCTCTAATATTTATGTTAAATTATATTCCAGTCTTTAAATTACCTGAACGGGTTTTCCCTGATATTGATAGATCGGATAATGATGATTCTGTAAAAAGAAATAGTGAGAAGGTCAGAATAAATATGTTCGCGTTAATCGTTCTTTTTTTTTTGTAAATAAGATACAAAATATAAAAGTTTTAATCTTCTGAAAATGTTATCCTTTTGCCATATTTTTGGTTGACACTTCTTTAAAATTAAATATTAATTATTAATATTAGGCATATATCTTTTCGGAAATAGTGAATCTAATATTATAGAAATAAAAGTGTCTTCTATTAATCTATTAATATCTATTATTATCTATATTTAGCTATTATTTATTTTAAATTGAATTGAAGTTCTTAAATTACCTAGATCAGTTTCCCTTGTCGGTGATAGATTGGATGACGATGATCCTGGAAATAAAAATGTATATTTCTTTTGTTTAAGAATTTTTTTTATGAATACCAAAAGTAAATGGTCAAAATAAGGATTCCATCCCTAACCGTTTTATTATTTAAAGAAGAAAAAAATTTCAACGTTTCAATTTGCCGAAAATTGAACCCGTTTATGATATTTCTGGTAAGTAATTTTAAAAACTTTTAAAATAAATGATTTATAAGTCGAAAATCTTTGTTAAAAGAGTGAACTTAATATTATAGAACTGAAAGTGTGAATATATTATTTGTTTTAGATTAGCATTAAGTTTTTAAATTACCTAAACGGGTTACTCTGGGTGTTGATGGATCGGATGATGATGGTTCTGAGAAAAGAAATATCGTGATTTTCTGTTAATGGAATTCATACATTTCTTAAATTATAATTAACGATAAAATCTAGAAAATTACTACAAGTAGTATATAACTTATTAATTTTGATTGAAAATATTACAAAAATCGTAATTTTTCTTTTATGAAATTCACTTTCAAGCAATTTGACATTTAATATTATGAAGGATTTCATATATCACGCAGCTTATAATGTGCTATATATTAAAAAAAATTAAGAAAATCAAAAAAGGATTTTCTTCAAAAATTCGGAGTTTAAATTTGACTAGAAAATCCAAAAAGTTTTTAAATTTTCTGAAAATATGTCTCTAAAACTGCTTTTAATTGCAAATAATTAAAGAAATACATCTTATCAACCTAGATTTTCTGTTTTAAATATCTTTCATGTTTTTGAATTTTTCGAAAATTATTTTAGAGTTTTCTGTCCAAGCTTAAGAGAAATGACTGCCAATAGATTAAATTAACGAGATTCATGATTACATGAAATTGCTCTTTTATATCGCTTAATTGTTTTGGAATTTGTAAGTATTCCCTTCATCTTGGGTTTATTTTTAGTAGGAAATGTCTCTAATACTTCAAACAAAAGTTTCAACACAAAGCACCATAAAAAAGTAAAAACTATTTTCTTTGCTATGGGTTCTAGAAGAAACTTTTAATGCACGTTTTTACTTTATCGTCCTCTAAAGTTGTAATTGTTGAGGTGCATATAACTTCTGAAGACTTTCTACTAATAGTAGTTAAACCATTTAAAAATGGGCAAATCTATAGGGGATCAACAACGTGCTTTTCAAATTATTTTTTTAAGCTGATTTAAAAAAAGGAAAAGTAAAAACAGATAGGCGGTAGACTTAACAAGTTGTCACTTCTTGTATTCCTTTTCCTTCTGGTATTCCTTTTCAATAATTCTTCATTGCAAAATTAAGATCAAAGCTGTTTAGGTTGGGATATTAAACTGTGAGGGAAATCAGAGGAAAAAACGGATTTCTTTAATTTAGTTTAAAAAGTTGTTTTTGACAAATCAAAAATGTTTTTAAATTTTTGTCCAAGAAAATGTCTCTAAAACTGTGCCTGATCGTGAATGCTTTCAAAAAAGTAAATCTTAATGACATTCAAACCAATTAAGTTATGCAAGTTAATAAGAAAAAAAACAACATTTTTTTCTTCAATATCTCCTGAGTTTCTGAGTTTTTCAACAATTATTTTAGTATTTATGTAAACGCTTAAGAGAGATGATTTAAAATACAATGAAATTCTTTAGATTATTTGATGTCAAATTGCTTGAAGATTAATTTCATAAAATAAAAAATTACGATTTTTGCAATATTTTCTCGTTTGCTGGACTATTTAGTTATTATAACATTTTTCCCTTTAAATTAATAAAAATTAAATAGTTATCCACTGTTTGTAGTACTTATTATGTGTATTTTTGATGATTTTATCGTTAATTATAATTTAAGAAATGTATTTTCTGCAAGCAAAAATAAGCACATAAATTATTGCAAAATTAACATGAAACATATTTAAGTTTGCACTTTTAAATGGTGCGGGAAATTACAGAGCCAATGCAAACATACATCTTACTCATGTGCACGAAAGTCCAGTTTAGTGAACTACGACGATTATACCGTTACCGGTTAGAAAACTGTCATACAAGTAAAAATTGCTCTCATAAAATGTGATCATTCACAAACCTTTTAAGATGGTGATAGGTTAGCTGGGTAGGCTTTGACATATTGTTTATTGAACCATAAACTTAACTCAGGTAATAAATATGAGCTTTATAAAAAATAGTACACCTCATTTTACAGAAAGGTAGTTTCCCTGAATTGGAACTACGTGGCGTTGCCATACCTGAGCTCCGATCTGGTCCATGGAGTTATCCCGATCTGGGCCCGAACATATGAAACCGATCAGGGCCAGATCGGCAATCGGGAAAATACATTGTGATTTCGGTAGGGGCTATGCTTCACTGGAACTCTAAACAATCCTTCTTCCTGAAGTTCATTCAATTTTGCTACTCTGCATTCCAACTTATGCAAGGAAAATCGTAAATGTGGCTATTTTAAGTTGCAATATATACTAAATACCACAAAAATGTGTTCTGAGCTTCAGTTATGCATGCTGACATAGTATATTTAGCCACTTAATTTTGTCAGTAACCAAATCGCTAGATAAATTAATGATTAAATTATTTTTTGAAAGTTAATTTAATTCATTAGCTAAGCACCAAAAATACCAATAAAATGCTAGGTAGCCATATTTAGTCTCTCACACTTTACATTAAGTGAACATGATGTTGTCAAATACCTCTGGATTCGTTCCTATAACACTCCGAGTAGGCAAGAAACTAGACTCTTTGGTTTAATTCTTTAATATTTGTTTTATATTGTATTTCAGTCTTTAAATTACCTTGTGCTGGTAGACTGAGTGGCCTTGATGATGAGGAATTGGATGATGATGATTCTGTAAACAGAAGTACAGCGACTTTTTGCTAAAAATTTGTTTAATGAAGCCCAAAGTTAATGGAAGAAACAAGGATGCCCGGTTTATCGTGTTTGCTTTGAATAACATAAAAAATATAAAGCCTTTTATTTGCCGACAATTGTAGCCGATTGTCATATTTCAAGTGAGAAATTCTTTAAAATTTGAAAGTAAATGATTAGTATTGGACATAAATCTTTACTAAAATAGTGAAATTAATATTATAGAACCAAAAGTGTAAATGTATTCTTTATTTTAGTTTAGCATTACATTTTTTAAATTACCTAAATGGGTCAACCTGGGCGTTGCTGGATTGGATGATAATGATGATGATTCTGAAAAAAGAAAAATAGTGATTTTTTTGTTAATGGAATTTCCCAATGAACCCCAAAGACGAAATAAAGATGAGCTTGTTAATATTTTTTTCTTTCAATGATATAAAAAATAAGCAAAAAGTAATACAAAAATTAAATCATGTTTCCTCTGTAATTCATTGCTCATCATTGAATTAGTAAGTTAGAAGAACTGAACAGATTAGAAGAACATCGTTACTGATTTATTTAGTAACATTTTTTAAAAATTAAAAAAAAAGTTTTTCTTGGCAACTAGCTTTTGTAAGCTAAAAATTACAAGAAACTGTATACTTGAAATTAATAAGCATTTGTTTATTTTCTAGAAAATAGACAAATTTATCATTTAAATTGCTTCGTTTGAACTCTAAACGTGGCTATTTTGAATTTTAGTATTTACTAAGTACCACAAGAATGCGTTTAGAGCTTATATGAGGCATTTTAAGCGGTAAACACAATATTATCAAATACCTCTGGATCCGCCCCACTATGATAGCAAATAGTAATTTTTCATCCAAATAAAATAGAATCTCGTAGGAATGACTGATCTTGATGAACCAAAGTTCAAATGTTAGGTTTTTACGATTAGAATGTGAGAAAATTGGTCCAAAATGCGTATTCAGCTTTCCCGGCCCGAAAAATCAATGGAAACCTGGAAATTCCCGAAATACCGGTTTGACCTGGTGATATGATTAACAAAAATTACTTTTCGGACAAAGTTGCGGCGTTTTGG
>JAWWLR010000054.1:90539876-90554155 GCA_035041075.1 Acraspis erinacei | reverse complement strand
AAACCCGAATTTGCAACAAAATATTCAATCGATAAAATAAATTTTCAAGAAAGTAGTGTAACTTTATTAAACAAAAATTTGTTCTCCATTTTACCAGAAGAGATTAATTCAGTTCAAACAAATAACAGTCGACTTTTCAATTAAAAATAATTAGCTTCCAACAAAAAAATTGTTTAGAATCTAAATGCTTTAATTTAAAAATACAGTCACTAAATTTTCTTTTTTTGAAACATAAAAAAATGTTATTGATATTTACATTTGCCATGTGTGATGTCACATTCTGCGTTAAGCCTTCCAGCCTTGGATTCTGACTTGTTTTTCGAATGACCCGAGAAATGATAAGGTGGAAAACCTAAGAAAATAGGAGATGGCGGATTCGGACCATTAGCTGAAAAAGAGGAAACAGTTCAATATGAAATTACTAGAAAGTGTCGAAACGAGCACTGACGTGAAAACTTATCGGCACGTTTCAGCGGATATTTCCAATGGCTCGCTCGCGCGATGCGGAAGAGCGAATTCTTTTCACATGCATTCATCTCTCGGAGGGGTTCCTGCGAAATTAAATTACATGTTTTCAAGCGCTCGGAGAAAACTTTTCCATTTTAAATAAGAATAAATTCTGATTCCGTCGCGCCTCGCGAATCCTTATGGCTTGAGTAACAAGAACGGTAGCCGCACCTCACTGCATAAAGAAGAACGTTATGGGATAAGAAACTTATGCCACTTGAGGCATATGAATTTCTTCAAGTTTTGCGGAGAACCTCATTTTGCGAATGCAAAAAGAGCTTTTAGTGGTTCGTCTGTTTTTTTTACTTTTGTAAAAATCCCTATTATATAGACCACTCCTTTCCGAAAATCAATCCGGCTATTTTAATGAAATCTATTCTCCTGTAAAATCGATTACCCCGGGCGCGTTCATTTAAAGCTTCCACCGAATAAATACGATTGATAACGTTTATTATGTACGTTTCTAATAATAACGTTTATGATAGGAAAAGAGTAAATTTTCTACCCATAAGAATCCCTACTGAAATTAAAAGGATAGACATAATATCTTTTTTAATAATGTTAAATCTTTAAAAAAAAAAAAATAAATAAAGACAATAGATGCTCAATAGTGTCTTTTATATCTCCGTCTCAATTTCAATTCCCGTCTATCTTTTTTTTATTTCTTTGCTAATTTAAATTCACTTCTATATTTTTCAATCCCTTCTTCCTTATCTCATCACATCCTTCGTCTATTCATGTCAATCTTTTCCTATCTCTGTAGTTCTGAATTCAGGTGTGTCTTTTTCAACAACTTCTTCTCCATCTCATCCTATACTTTATCTATCCACATGCTATCCTACGTCTCTAAACTTCTATCTTTTTCAATCCCTCCTTCTATATTCCACCTTATCCTTCATCTATCCACGTCAATCTTTTACAATTTTTCTGGCAATCTAGATTTATTTCTATCTTTTTCAAGCCACTCTTTTCTACATTATACTACCCTTTATCTATCTGTGTCTTTCTTAATTTAATTTTTTTATCTCCGTTAATCTAAATGCTTGTCAATCTTTTCAATCGCTTGTTCTTCATCTCTTCATATACATTATATATTCATGTGAACAATTTTCTGTCTCTGTTACTTTCAATTCTCATGTATCTTTTTCATTCCCTTCTTCTTATCCTTGATCTATTCATGTCAATCTTCTTCTATCTCTTTTCATCTAAATTCATGTTTGTCTTTTATAATACCTTCTACTTTATCTCATTATATAAACTATACACATCCCATGATCAATAATTCTCAATCTCCCTGGCAATATAAACTCCTATCTATCTTTCTAACGTCAACCTTTTTTCTGTATCTTTTCGACCCCTTCTTCTCTATCTCACCTTATCTTTCATCGCTCTACGGCAATCTTTTCCTATCTTTCTCTCAAACTCAACTTGTGTCATCTTTTTAAAACTCTTCTTTGGTACCTTGTCTCATCCTTTATCTATCCACATTCAACTTTTTCCTGTATCTTTCTGAATTTAATTTTACGTCCAGCATTTTCAATCCCATTTTCTCTATCTCATTCTATCCTTTATCTATTATTTTCAGTCCCTTTTTATCTCTTTTAATCTAAATTGTTGTCTATAATTTTCAATATCTTCATCTCTAGCTCATCCTATCCGTTATCTATTCATGTCAATCATTTTCAGTCTCTGGTCATTTAAATTCCCGTCTATATTTTTGAATCTCCTCTTCTCTATTTCATCTTGTCTTTTATCTATCGACGTCTGTCTTTTACTGTCTCTTTCTGTATCCAACTTCACGCCTATCTTTTTCAATTTTCTCTCCTCTATTTCATGCTATACTTTGAATATCAACGCTTAACTTCTTCAATCTATTTTTGTATCTAAATTCATGCTTGCCATTTTTAATCTCCTAAAGTCCACCTTCTTCAATCCCCTTTTCTCTATCTCATCCTATCCACGTCAATCTTTTGATATCTCTCTTTTAATCTCCGTCTATCTTTTTAAATCCCTACTTTTTTTATCTTACATTATCCTCTCCTCTATCTGTCCACGTCAATATTTTTCTACCTTTCTATCAAACTGAATTTCCGTCTATCTTTCTCAATCCCCTCTTATGTATCTTATTCTATCCTTTATCTAATAACATCAACGTTTTTCTACCTCTGTGTCAATCTTAATTACCATCTATCTTATTTTATCACTTTGCCGATCAAAATTCACGCCTAATCCTTTTCAATGCTCTTTCTTGTATCTAATACTACCTTTCATCTATCCACGTAAATCTTATACCATCTTTTGTTTAATCTTCATCTATCTTTTTTTTATCCCCCTCCTCTATTTCATCATATCCTTTATCTATCCGCGTCAATGTTTTTCTATCTTTTTGTCAATCAAAATTCTCTTTTATTCTTTTTAATCTCGTTTTCTCGATATCATCAAAATTTACATCTATCAACATCTATCTTTTTTTCTATCTCCGTGTAAATCTGAATTCACTTATATTTTTTTCAATCCCCTCTTCTATATATTGACAAAAGTCAATTCAAGTTTCCGTCTATCATTTTACATCCCCTTCTTTCTTTATTATCCTATCCTTTGTCTATTTATGTCAATCTTTTTCTATCCTTAATTTGTTGAAAATAAATCCTTTTTAGTGGAGAATCATTTTTTTTTTTGAAAATTCATCTTTTCTGACTAAAATATAATTATTTGGTTCACGATTAAACTAAACTTTCTTGACTAAGAAATGTTTTATTAATTAAAAATGCACCTCTTGTTGAACTGTTGTCCTGTTCAAAATTCGTCTTGCTGATTTAAAAATTCATATCTTTATGCAATATTGTCACATTTTTTGGTATAACTTAACGGGTTTTTCTTTAAATGAAAATTATTTCTTGGTTAAAATATCAAGAATTGCATGTTATTGTTGAAATTCGTCTGTTTGTATCAAAATTCAACAATCTGGTAGAAAACTAATTGTTTTGTAAAAAATTGGATTTTTATACCATATTATTATTCTGTTTAAATAAAAATTTAACTATTCCATTCTTGGTAAATAATTGATCCTTTTAAGTTTCAGAATTAAATTTCAAAATCTAGTCAAAAATTTATCTCTTTGGTGGAAAATTGAACTAATTTGATAAATATTTGTTGTTTGTTTGGTTGCACAAAAATGGTTTTAATTGAAAATTTATTTGTTGATTACTTTTTGTTGAAAATACCACATTGAATTTTTTCTTGAGAATTAATGTTTTTAGGTTGAAAATTAAACTAATTTTATTATTATTATTATTTGTTTCTTTAAAGTAAAAATTAATCATTCCATTTTAGTTACTAAATATTTTTTCTTGTTTGAAAATGCAACTCTTGTTGAAATTTCCCTTCCTTGATTTAAAAATTTATCTCTTTTCGTCTTAATTTCAGATATTTGAGTCTATCACAGCGGTTTTTTAAAAATTTTCAATAGAAATCTTTTATTCTTGAAATATCAACTATTATATTTTTTTGCCGAAAATTTATTCATATATGTTAAAGTGTACTCTTTGTTTGGAAGCTGAACTTTCTTAAATATTCAATTTCTCATAAAGATTCAGAATTTCAATTGCAAATTTATCTATTTAGTTGGAAGTTAAACTTTAAAAAAAAACATAATTATATTTATATAAAGTTATTTTTTTTCGGAAAGTTAATTACTGGGTTGAAAATACAAATTTATCGTTGAGAATTCAACTTTATTCTTAAAATTCCTCTGCTTGTCTTAACATTCAAAAATTTGGTGGAAAATTCACCTATTTTCAACTAATGAAAACGGGTACGTGGTTCAAAATTTCAGAAAAAAGAGTACATCATTTATGCATGGCCCCTTTACTAACGTTCTTCTAAAAATATTAAAAGTCAATTTTGTTTAAAAATGCTCTTAAATTTTTAAAAAATTTTTAGTTTAATTTGGCCTTTTACAAAAAAGAAATCCTGTGATCCAGAGATTCCTGAAAAAATCCTATAATTTCAAGGGAATATTTTTTTTAATTTGAAGAGACACTCTACAAAGTGGATAAATAAGACCATGGGGTGTATTTAATCTAAATGACCATGAAATTTTATTTTTACTTTGTTAGAACTAAAATGCAAAAAGTGGGAGCATTTTCAAAATTTTGTACACAAATTTTTTGAAGATTTAAAACTTGTATGGACGGTTATTAGTAGTTCTCAAAAATACGAACAACTGTTCCTAATGACTTCTTTTGACAAAAAAACGTCCCGAGTGATAGAATTTAAAAAAGTACAAATTTGATTGCACAAAAAATATAAAATTCAATTTTGTGGTCAAATTATGCAAGACATGAGAAAAGATTAATGGACAAAACTTTTTCATTAAAAGAAAATCTACAAATTTGTTAAAAATCATTCTAAGATAGGACACGTAGTTTTTTTTTATAATAAAAGAGACATTAGGAATAAAAAAAAAATTTGGATAAACGATACAAGCTATGAAAAAAATGAAGACAAAAGTTGCTCATCTAAGAAGGAATGAAAACTCATCCAAATTTGTTCGCAATAATTTTTTGATATAACTCACATTTTTTGTTTTGATCGTAAAAAATAACATTCGAAATAAAAAAGTTAAATTTTTTGAAAAACGGCACAAGTTACGAAAAAAAAATTAACAAGCAAAAGTTTTTTTACTGAAAGAAATCCAGGAATTTTTTATAAGCGCGTGTTATATTAGTTACAGCGTTATGTTAGTGTATTTTATTTTACTTTTCTCTAACTTAAGGTTCTAAAACTCTCCTATTTTGTTGCAAATTCGACTATACTGTTAAAAGTCATAGTTTTTGGTTAACAATTCAACCAATCATTTGACAGTTGAACTACTTTGTTAAAATTAATTTTGGTGTTCAAAAATTCATCTTTTTATTTGAAAATTTTACTATTTTTTTAATGTTCTTCATCTTTTTTGCATAAAATTGATATTCTTAGTTACAAAATTAATTTTTATGTAAAAAATGCAACTGCTTGATTGAAAGTTATTCTATTTTGGTTGAGGATTCCACTATTTGATTCAAAATTCATCTTTTTATGTTGCAGTCAACTGTTTTTAATTGCATTTTTTTGCTTATATATTAAATATTACACGGTTTGTTGAGAATTTGCATTTTTATGTTGAAAATTCATCTTCTTGGTTAAAAGTTTAACTACTATCTGAAAAATTAATTTTTTTGTTAAAGGTTCATAAGTTGAATGGTATATTCATTTTTGCGGTTGAAAGTGGAAATAATATCATAACAATATTTTTTTAAATCTTGGTTGAAATAAAAACTATTGTATTTATGATTAAAAATTAATCTTTTCGGTTGAAAATGCATTGCTTTATTTGAAAGTAGAATTGCTTTTTGGTTTGTTGAAGATACATAATTTTTGTGGGAATTCGAGGGTAAAAATTTAAGTGTATGGTTAAAAATTAAACTTTTCAGTTTAAATTAGCCTCTTTGTCTTAAAAATCAACAATTTGATAAGAAATGTAACTGCTTTGTAAAAAATGTAACCATTTTGCCAGAAATTAATTTTTCTCATTGAATTATTTTCTTAAAAATTCTTTTTTGATAAAAACACATAATTTTAGTGGAACATTGATATCTTCGGTGGAAAATGAAACTATTTTGTTCAAAATTAGTCTTTTCATCAAAAGTTCGTTTTTTTAAATATAAATGTTCGAATAAATTGATCTGTTTGGTATAAAATTCGACTGTTTGTCAAAAGTTAGTTTTTTCAAGTTTAAGTTTACCTTTTTAAATGAAAATTTACCTCTTTCATTTTTGCTTAATAACGGATCTTTTCTTCTTTCCATTTTCTACTATTTTTTTTTTAAATGATGCAATTTGTTAAAAATTCACCTTTTTGGAAAAAATTAATCTTCTGAGTTAAATACTCATTTTTTAAGTTGAAAATTCGATTATTTGGTTAAAAATTCAACTGTTTTTTAAATGTATTGTGTTTTTGTGGTTTAAAAATTCTAAATTTTGGATGAAGTTTATTTTTTTATAGACTGAAAAATCATTCTTGGTTGAAAATGCTACTATTATTGAAAATTTCAGTTTGTTATTTCAAAAATTATCCCTTCTAGGAGAAAATTAATCTTTCTTTGTTTCAAACCAAAGTTTTTTTTATTAAAAATAAACATCTTCTCGTGGTTAAAATATCTAATATTACATCATTTATTAAGAATTTAAAATGTTTGAAAATTTGACTACTAACTTTAAACTAATTTAGAGAATATTAGATGCAATAGTACATTGCATATACCACTTGAGGAACGGTTTAACCATGCGAGTGATGTACGATATTTCGTTCGAAATAAGTATTTTATGAGACTGCAGGGCAGTCTGAAAAGTAAGTCGTGATGTTTAGAATTTCTTTGGTAGAAAAATGATGTGACTCACATAGCAGCCATCTGCTTTACTTTGACTATTCATCACGTATCGCACGAAATTTGAAAATGGTGATTGCGAATAAAGGTTATAAATGTAAATTTCTAAGACAAGTTGAGATTGTATAGTTTGAGGTAACTTCTTGCTCAATACTCTATACATGGAACATTTGTGTAGCAATTAGAAGTCAGTTTACGACGTTCGCGGAGTACATGGTACGTGAGTAGATTTTCGACAAGAGTATTCGGTTCTGGTGCGAGAAGCCTTTGTCTACCTAAATGATGTGGCTAACCCTGGGATCAAGTGTTTCTGGTCAGGGTAAGCAAGTTAAGGGTGCTTGTGTTTAATCGACCGTCCTTATCTTAATCCCAGGGACGACGATGAACCTTGTTAATTTCAAGATAAACAGGTTGTTCTAAAGGAACACCTTCTTTATTAGATTTGCTTAAATTCACCTCGGGCTACGACGAACCTTTGCACCTACAACTTCATCTCCTTGATAGTAATAAAATATTATAATATAAAATATACCATGTAAAAGGACTTTCCAGAACAAAAAAAAACCACAAAATTCGAAGAACAAAATTTTGACATAAGCCGATGATTAAAAAAATGTTTCAATTACTTTTGCTGTAAAAAAGGGCTTTTTCAAATATACGATAAACTCTGTAGATGATAAAGTTCCCATTTTGGAACATAGTTTCATAAGAATTTTTTACTCAGCTTTCAAGAAAAAAGAAGTGCATTATATTTCAAATTTAGAAATTGAAAAAGTAAAAGTAGTTTGCTGAAGAGAAAATTTTGAAAAAAATAATCTCGGCAATATAATTTTGTAATAACATTTCTGCCAAAGAAACGTGTAAACCTTTGCAGATTCAATGTTTATAATTAAATACAAATATGTAGAACTCTCTTGACTCTATATTTAATTGTTAGAAATCCTGAGTACCTTTTTAGTAAAACAATTTTTATATTGATCATCAAAATTTTTAATTTTGCAAAAAGCGCTACTAGGATTTTTTTGTGTACAAGATATACGCATACTATGTAAAAATAATATTTCGCAAAAAACTTATTTTAAATCTTAACTCCTTGTAAAACCGATGAACTTTAAAAATTAAAAAGAAACTAATTTTCAACCAAAAAATATGATTTTCTACCAGAAAGGCAAAATTTTAACAACATACATCATGTTTAAATAAAAAAGTTTGATTTTCAACTGAATAGTAGAAATTTTTAGAATTTTATTAGAAGAAAATTAACTTAATTAATTTTTAACGAAAAACTTGAATTTTAAACAGAAATATTAAATTATCTGTTGAAAAACTAAAGATTTAACATACGAAGAAGAATTTTTCAACGAAAATATAATAGTGATTATTTCGGCTACAAAATATTTTTATTTTAAAACAAAAATAGTTTAATTTTCTACCAAATCGTTGTAATTTTCAACAAAAAAATTAATTTTTGCGTCAAAAAGATCATTTTCCACAAACCAGTTGAACTTTAAAGAAAATTTTTAAATTTTCTGAAAAAACAATTAAGCTTTAATAAACAACAAAATTTTCAACCTAAAAAAATTATTTAAAAAAATGGAACAGTTAACATTTGTATTAAAAAAATTTCCATTTAAAAACAAAAATAGTTTAATTTTTCACCAAATAGTTGCTTTTTTAAAACACAAAGTTAATTTTTACAGCAAAAAAATAATTTCGAACCAAATTTATAAATTATGAACCCAAAATTAGAATTTTCAAAGGACATTAACTTTCTACGAAAAAAAGATGAATTTGTATCAAAATACTTAAATTTCCAGGCAAATAGTTTGATTTTTAAACGAAAAAAAGCATTTTTTGACCAAAAATTCAATTTTTAAATTTTCATTACAAAGGCTTAATTTTAAAAAAAATTAATTTTCTATAAAACAAGGGAATTTGCTACTAAATAGTTGAATTTTGTCCTAAATTATTTATTTTTTGGTAAAAATGATTTAATTTTCAATCTTGAGTTTTAAAATCTTTTTATGTTGAAGACTTGAATTTAAGAAATTATCTCTTAACTTTTTATTGTTTTGAATTTATTTCGAAGGCGCTTAATTCAAAATTGTTTATTCACAAATCTTTTAAAGGGAAAAATGTGCAGGTCAATATTCTACGAATTCAAGGATTTAAAAAGGAGAAGAAAATTGCCTGCGCTGAAACATTTGACAATTGAAAAACATTCAATTATCTGTATTGTAAAATTTTTAGAACAAGGATTTTCGAAAAAAATTTCCCATTCCCACTTTATTGATATGGACAATAACTTCACCCGTTTCGAGTTTTCGCCCGGTTCTTGCATCCTGGCCGTCAATTTTTATTCTCACTAAAAGGTAGTGTACAAAACTGGCTCACTATACGCTGAACTGCTCTACTTGATTCGCGCTGGCTGCCTATATATTAACTCATACTACTAAAAATCATTGATTTTAAAGCTTCTAAAATTTAACAAAAAATTCCATTATAGGTTTTTTTTGTATGCTAAATTGTAAACTAATCTTTTAAATATATTTATCAGCCAATTATTTCTACATTAACATTATTGATCTCCTAACAGTAAGGTAGTCTTTATACCAAAAAGAACAATTTTAGAATGGTCAGGGAAAATAAAAACCTGTTGAGGGAGTCAGAAGACGACAGGGAATTTCGAAATTCGGATTATGCAGCAACCCAGTTATTGCAAATTGGATTACCCTATACAGCTAGGATTGGATTGTGTGTAAATGTAGCAACATTTTATCCTTCGAGTTTTTAAAATTACCCAATCGGATTTGTTGGAAAGTAAAGAAAAATATTTCGAGCTTTTCGTGACAGACTTATTTTTTAAAGAAGGATTTTGATTTTTTTCAGTAGTATGATACCTTTTATAATTTACTTATAAGTATTGTTTTATTTTTTATATCTTATAGATACTGAGAATGCCGTTGAATTAATAAAGGTCTCTTCAGATTGATTTAGTGTACCAAACAAGCTCTTCTATCTAGGTGGTGAATTAATTGAAAATTCCGATCAGAAACAGCTTCAGGCAACTCGGAGTTGGAGAAGTGTTTCCGAATCGTGAGAACAAGCTTGTTACATTATGTTTCTCTGAGAGTTAGATAGTTTTGTGCATCTTTTGAGAGAGAAAGTTATAACGAGCAGTTACTTGTCACTTATTTTGAACTATGTGGAAAACTAGCGTATATTCTAGATATCATTCATTTTTAAAAGTTTGAAAGTAATATTTTAAGTCTTCAAAAAAAAAAGAATTTCAAATAATCGAAATCTTCCTTTTACAAAAATTAAATATATTTATACATTTGATTTCCGAAAGTAATCAAAAAACTTTCCAGCGCATTTTTACTAGTAGGAACATTCTTGATACCAAAAAAATTCTTTCTACTTTTATGAAGATTTTAATTACTGATAGCAATAACTGCGTAGTAATTATGTCTAACACAACTATTACTTAAAAATAAAGGAGGGGCTTACTGGAATCAAAACTGGATTTACAACATCGGTGACCGATGACCGATGACTTCAGAAGACAAATTTCCTTTATGTCGACAATTTTACTACATTACCTGCAAATTATATTTAACAAGTCATTATATCTATTTTAATTGCGCTGGTATTTAAATTAAGAACATAAAGAGCTGAAAAGGCCTTCACTATATTCATCATATCTATTGGGCCTACAAATAAAAATCAGTAAAGTTTTGGAACACATTTGAGGCCTCCAGAAATGTTCAAACTAAAATTGACGGCCACGAAAATATTCAAATGGCGAAAATGAACAAAATAAACATATTTTGTTGAAGCGTAAAAACAAAGCCTTTATCGATCCAAAACAAATTAATTAGGTTTTTTCCGGGTCCTCATTCGTTACTTTTTCTTATTGTTCCACATGTGATTTCTAAAATTTTGTTTTTCGATACGCAAAATTAATTATATTTGGCAAATATTGATGATGAAAATTATAAATACACATTGGGGTCAAAGCACGTAGCATTTTCTTGTGTACTTTCCGTGAAGCTTTACTCCCAATATATGTTTTACAGATTTTACTATGGATTAGAGTAAATGAAAAAAAAATCCTTAACACATCCTACATAAAACATCTTTTTTCTATTGATGTTAATCACGTTAAGTGTAATAATAATGGTTTGCTAGAATACAGGGTACTTTGCTCTTCTAAAATAATAATAATTTTTTAGTTTAATGACAATCTTTTGGTATAAAAAATTTACGAGATTTTCTAGGTGAAAGTACTAATTATTGTTACAAGATTCTAAGGTATTTTAAGAAATGAAAACATTAATTTCTTAAGATTCCTAGGACTTTTCTATACACTTAAATAAATTAAATATATGAGGATATTTCTAATGATTCCAATTAATGTTTAGTTTATTTCAATAAATTGAAGAGATTTTACCGAATTTTAAAGATTTCTAAGGGATTTGAAATAATTTGCAATAGATTTCGATACACTGATGAGATTTAAATAGGTTATCGAGGCTATGACGTATTTCTAAGATCACAACAGAATTCTTAAGATCTTAAAAACTTTAAATAAATTTGAAAAGATTACAAGAGAATTTTAATATTTTAGGATTCCAAAAGTTCCAAGACTTTGAGGAATTTTTAAAAACTCCAAGGAATTTTTAATAGCTTTAAAAAATTTCGAAGGTTTTCAAAAGCTTTGTAAAGACTTCAAATATTTTAGGCTTTTTTAAAAAAGTTCAAGAGATTTTGAATAGATTTCAATAAATTAAAAGGATTTTAAAGGCTTCAAACTTTTCTGGGTATTAAAAATAAATCCAAAGAATTTTTAATAGTTTTGAATAGATTCAAGGATTTCAAACATTTTAAATATTTTGTGGCTTTTGAAAGATTTGAACGTATTTTCAAAAGATTTCAATAATTTGAAGGGATTTCCAAATTTTTTTAAGGTATAAACGTATTTGTAAAATCTCTCAGGTATTTTCAAGAACTTTTAAAAAATTTGGAGAGACTTCAAGATATTTCAAGGGTTTTGAAGTATTATAGGGTATTTTAGATTTTAATTCATTCAAATTAATTTAATAAATTAAAAATATTTTTGATCTTTTTAAAAACTGAAGAATTTTCAATCAATTTCAATAATTTAAAGAGATTTCAAAGTTTTTTTCAGGATTTAAAGGTAGTTTTAAAAAATCTAAGAAATTTTTAAGAGCTTTTCGAAAACTTCAAGGTATTCAAGAAGATTTTGAAGTATTGGCATTACTTTAAGGTATTTGGTATATTCCTAGATCAATCTTGTTGGAATTTTTCCGTCGAAAAATAATGAAATTGAAAGTTTTTGCGATTTTGATTTTCTTTAATCGCCTGAATTTTCAACAAAGGATTTCAAGTTTCAACCAACTCGATAAATTTCTAACCAAAAAGATTAATTATCAACGAAAAAGATTAATTTTCTACCAAATTTTCGATCAAAAGATTACTTGTTTAGAAAATAGTTTCATTTTCACCAAAATAATTACATTTTTCACAAAACAACCTAAATTTTAACCAGCCCAGTTGAATTACGAACCAAAAATAAAACAGTAGACTTTTCAACAAAAAGAAAATGTTAATCAAAAATAGCTGGACACACTATCAATGAAAATAAGGTGAAATTTGTGGTAAAATTTGCAACAAGAATAATTTTTTTATGTACCTGGAAAGTCTGGAAATTGCAGGACATTTTTTCGAGGGTGTATGCTTTTTCAAAGTCCAATATAAAATTAAATAACAACAATTCCCAACTGGTAAAAACAGATTTATATCGGCGTATTGAACTGTTTTGTTGGAAAATGTTTTTTTTAATTAACTTTGTTAGTTAAAAATTTAATTATTCTATTGTTAGTAGACAATTTATCGTTTTCAATTAAAAATACAAGTATCGGATTGTAAGTTCATATATTTTGATAGAAATTACTTCCTTTTCATATAAAAATTAAACTTCTTGGCTGAAAATACATCCTTTAGCTTAAAAAATCGACAGCTTCCTTGCAAATTTGTATCTCTCATTACTGAAAATTTTTCTCAGTTGAAAATTTACCTCATGTTGAAAAGTCGTCTTTTTAAATTGAATTTAACAGCTTTTGGTTAAAAATTAAATTTTTTTAGTTGAAATCTCAACTACTACATTTTTTGGTCGCAAATCATATTTTTCGTAATTGAAATTTAATAGCTTGGTTGAAATTTAAACTCTTTTGTTAAAAGTAAACTTTTAGTTAAAGATTCATAATGGCGATTGAAAATTTATCTTTTTCTGAAAAAGGAGGCATTTCATGGAAAATTTGTAACTTCTTTGGCTCGGAATTAATTTTTTTACTGAAAAATTGACTATTTCAGTTGAAACTTTAAGTATTTTGTAGAAACTTTGTTTTGTAGGTTGAAATGTTTTTTTCTCCAACTGAAAGTGTAACCATTATAATTAAGAATTTCATTATTTTAATTAAAGATTCGGCTTTTTATTGGGCGATTAATTTATTGTATTAGAATTTAATTTTTGACTGAAAAATTATATTTTTAAGTTAAAATTTATCCCTTTTTTGAAAATATAACTACTTTCTTCTTAAAAATTCGTAATTTTTTGTATAAATGATTCTTCTTGGTTGAAAAGTGGCGTTTTTGGTTGAATATCAACTATTTCAGTTAAAAATTAATTATTCAATTTGAAAATGCATCCTTAAACTCATCTTATTTAGACCAAGATTCAAATATTTGGTTTAAAATTCATTCTTTTGGTTAAAAAGTTTAGAATTCATCGGTTTAGTTGAAAATCTGATGTTTTTTCTGTTGAAAATAAATTTTTTGAACGAGAAATTTAACTGTTCCATTTTTGGTTAAAAACTAATTTTTTTATTTCGAAATTCAACTCTTTGGATGAAAGTTAATATTTTCTAGTTAAAAATTGCACTATTTGATTAAGAATTCATATACTTTGACGAAAAATTGTTTGTTTTTTTTGTAGAAAATTAATCTTTTTGGTTAAAAATTCAACTGTTTGGTTAAAAGTGCATCTATCTTGTTAAAAATGCAATATTTTTACTTTGAAAAAAAGGAATTTGACAATTATTGGACCTTAGGGATGAATTAAATAAATTATTGACAGCTTTAGTATTATTCAATTATTTGGTCAATGGAAGGTGTCAATATTTTTAAGAATATTTTTTAACATATTTTTTCAAACCTTTCTGAATTGAGTAAAACTAATAAACAAAACATTACTTATAATAAATTCGCAAAACTTTTTCGAGTTGAATGTTTTTAAAAATGAGAAATATTGGAATCGCCCCAT
>JAWWLR010000054.1:90487124-90499540 GCA_035041075.1 Acraspis erinacei | reverse complement strand
CAGTAAGTAAAATTAAAAACAGCCTCTAAATATTTTAAATATCGAGAAAAAAAATTTGGAACTTTCCTCTCCCTTTTTCTATTTTGTTTTCGAAGGGTTGATGTATTGTAATAAATTTCTTGAAAAGACAATGCATTTATATAGAAAAAAACTTTTATTAAGGAAATTTAAAACAAATATTAAAACTGTTTAATTACGTCTAGAAAAACATCGGTTTTACGAGAAATTTTTTCAAAAATAATAAACAAATTTATTTTGACCTGATCAGAATTTAATTTTCTTTTTTTATAAAAGAAATAAACTCCTAGAGCCTGTCATATTCTGAAATTCGTATTTATTGTTAACATTATTATAAGATATACAATTATTTAACTATACTTGTCCTTGTTTTTTTAAAAGAAATTAATTTCTCTAAAATGAATTGATTTTTTTCTTTTTTCTGTAAAAATAGTAGTAAACCCAAAAATTGAAATAGAACTAAACCTATTCCACATTTTGCAAGTGAATACATCTTTGTTATGTAGTTTTTTGGTTAAAAGTAGATTAAGTACAAAAATTTGTCAATCTATGAAATAAAATATTATTAATATTAATAATAATAATAAAATTAGTATATTAGTAATAATAACTGATAATATAATGATAACCTGGAAGAATAAATTTCCATAGAAAAATTCTTTATTCCAAAAAAAGGCCTACCCTGATTTTCTCGATATTTCCTTATTTTATACTTAAGAACGTATTTTTAGATCAAACGATAAAACCTATGTGGCTCACCTATATTTTTTGTAATTGCATGTAAAAAATGTACGTAAAATTGTTGGCTTCTAAGGTAATTTTTAGTAAATGCTTTAATTTTTTATTCTTCCAGTAATAACAAAATAAATTTTATAAATCCTTCTGTAGCAAACATAATGCTTAATTACTTACATCTTTGAACAAAATGTATGTAAAATAAAAAAATGTGCTTCACATTTTTGAAAAATAGAAAACTAATTTTTAATTCTGAAAAATTAATTTGCAGCCAATCTATAAAAATAATGTTACAAAAATTATAACTATATGACCTTGAAAACATATAAAACAATAAATGTCCCAAATAAAACTTATTTGATTAAGTTTTGTTTCCTTAAAAATTATTTTTTGATCTCCAAGTATGATTTTATTTACTGGCTTTTTCTTTCATCAATAAAAAATCTACGTTGGTTGAAAATTCAGGTTTTGTTATTCTTTTCTGGTTGAAAATTCCACAATTGAGTTAAAATATTTGTTTTTCCTTTCGTGAGCCATTCTTTTATATATTCAAAATTGTTTTTGAACTGATATTTTTTTCATTTTTTCTATAAAAATACTACTGAACACAATAGTCCACAAACTTTATTTATGTTTCAGATTTTCGAAGTTTATACATCATGTTAAATCTTTGTTTAGGTAACAGTGGATTAAACTAAAAAATTAGTCAGACTCCAAAGGAAATTTAAAAAATGGGTAAATGCATCACAATTGAAAGAGTTTTTTGTGAGCGATTTTCAATATATTGAATATTAATTAATAGACAATAAGTGACAAGAATTGAGATGTTCAAAACTTCCTAACCGTACGGAGAATCGAACCCTCAACAGTTGCTGTGAGGTTTTCATGCTATGTACTTTAACCCGCACGATCAACGCTTTGCTCATAGAAATATATTTACATGTAAATTTTTTTGTATTAAATAAAATATACGACCGAAAACTTTCATCTTAAGGATATTTATTTTCTGCAAAATTATTTAAAGCTAAATTTTTCCACACGATACAGTCTCCATTTTCACTCATTTGTTGATAATCACACCGTCTGTTAAAATAAATTAATTTCGCTTGGGTACATTTGAGAAAAAAAACACACAAAAATAATCTAATTTTGTTTTAATTATATATTTGATTCATGAATTAAAATGATTTTTCTAAATTAACGATTACGTGAGATACGTTAGCATGTTCTACAATTAGACAATTTTTTATATCTATTTACTTTTTATAAAAATACTAAAAAATACTTTTATATAAAAATCAATATACTCTTCTATCAATTTAGAACAAAAAATTAAGAAGCTTTTAAGTAATATTGAAAAATTACAAGAGAGAAAAAAGATGTCCAAAAGAGTCAAAAAAGTATCTGGAAGATTTTAAGGAATTTTTTTTTATTTAACAAAATATTGAAACTGAAGCTTATTTTCAAATGTTAATTTTAAGAGGATATTTAAAAAGATTAGAAAAAATTACAAGAATTTGCATTTTTAGAAAAATATTTTCTTTTCTGATCTTTAGTATTTAGGTTATACAGATGTTATACAGATCCGATGAGGGAAACCAGCTGTGTTTCCGAAATGTAATCATTACGATTTTTTAAATAAATAAATTTTTGCCATTATTATGAAAGATGTCGAAATCATTATATTTGGCCTATTTTATTTATAAATCAGAGTTATGAAAAAGTTTATCCAAACTTATAGTTTTCTCAATATTATTTTTTTGTAAAAAAGTTATACAATTTTTAAAAAACAAATATTTTTCTTAAATATTGAAGTGGAAATTATTACTTTTTTAATACTGTAACTTGAAAATGTTTAGTCTTTCTATACATTTAGAAATAAAAAAATAGATACTTAATGTTTTTAGTGCTTGAACAATTTCAAACTAGGACAATAATACTTCAAAAAAGAGACTCAACTTTCAAATTATTTAAAATTCAAATAGTCTTTCTAATAATTTTAAATCACTTTGAATATATTGAAATCTACTGAAATTTTTAAAGTTCCATGATTTCCTTGCAAATCTGATCAAATCCATTGCAATAAATTGAAATTCTTTGAAATCTTCCAAATCCTGTGCGATCTTTGAAATTCTATATAAAATCTTTGGAAATATCGCGAAACAATGAGAAATCTTTTTTATTACACTAAAAAACAGAACCGTAGTTAAAAACCATTCTAACGAAAATTATTTCAAGTTTCAGCATATCTCTAACAGGATACAACAGTATATATCATATAACAGTATACCTCAAAAAATGTATAAAAAAATATAAAGAATAAAACAAAATAAAAAGTAAAAAACTAAAATAAAAGATAATAATTTTTTATATATTTGATATGGCGAAGATGTAGATATTTTTTTATCAAGAGAATACGCCTATGTACTTAATGGAATCTTATCACTTCAGGAATACAAATGAAGAGATAAGAATATTCATTTAAGATGTTGCAAGACGATTTTAGCGCCTTGAACCTATGAGATTCGGAATAGGATACCGTACGTATTCGCTGATGAAACACCAGAATATTCAGTGGATAGAGTGTAAACGACTTTCTACATTAAAGCATCAATTAGTTATTTACCCTAATTTTAAAAAATGGAAATCAAGTATGCGCTGGCCTTTATCTTGATGTACATCTTTGATTCAATTGGTGAATATAATGCTATATCTACTCTATATAAATTTAGAAACATTCGATACTAACACAGCACCTTTATGAAGCTAGGAAAATTTTGAGCAGGTAGAAACAGCAACGAAACCAGGACGATCTGTTTTTGAAATGAAAATTGAAAATCCCATTGAATTGAATTGAATTCAAATTGAAATTCGGCAATAAACACACCAGAAATATCCGTCATGAACAAATCAGAAATAGAGAAAGTAAAAGAAAATTAAGATTCAGGAAACCTCACTCTTAAATATAATTAATCACATTAGAATAAATTTGGTTTAATTTGTCCGAACCAGTTTTTAAATTAATAGATATCTCCTTTTATTTTTTAATATAAAACATTTCCATGAATTATTTCTTTATCTCATTACTTTCACTATGTCCAATTTCGACATTTTCTCACGTCAAACTTTTTAATATAAAACATTTTCATGAATTATTTCTTTATCTCATTACTTTCACTATGTCCAATTTCGACAAACTCATGGTCAACGTCAACAAATTTCTTTGTATCTCTTGGAAAAACTTATTATTGAATCCATTATAAATTTTATTAGGAAAACAGTATCAATCTTGAACCGTTTCAACAAAAATGTTGTAGCTTTTGAAACTTTACTAAAAAATGTAATAACAAAACTATGGAAAGAACTATATTCCTTCAATTATTCCTGATTATATGCAGGCAAAATATAGTTTTGTTTCCTTTTCATTTGTTGAATTCTAAATGAAATATGGTTGTCAATTCATGCTAAAGACTATCCGTTTAATAAATTATTCTAGGCATAATCTTGAAGGTGTTTTAATATTTTCCCAGCTATTTTTAGCATTGTATTTTAAAGTTATTGTAGAGTCTTTGAGAATCAAATTGACGTTTTGTTCTTAAAATTCAGTTCATGTATTAACATTTGAAATAACTATTCCAAAGGATAGCCATCCTTTTGTATCCTTGTCAAACCATAACATCCTGAAAGAACTTTCTCTTCAATATTAAAATCCGTCCATCTGATATATTTTCCTAAACTTTCATTCTTTGTCCAATTACCAAACATTAAGACAATGCGTCTCTTCTTAATTTTTTTAACGGATTTTTATTTTGTGAATTGACAATGATCGTGATTGCAAAGCATATCCTCCATATGCTTAACTTAATCTTATTGTTTCATACAAACTTCAATAATAATAATAATAATAATAATAATACTGCCTTTATCAGACAGCCTCGGTGGCTTAGTTGGTTAGACGCTCGGACTTCACCTCAGAGGTCCGGGGTTCGATCCCTGAGCCGGTACCTCTGGAAATTTTTTATTTATTTATTATTATTATTATTATTATTATTTATCTTTCTTCATCTCTTTTCTTAAAAATTAAATCTATTCTGGTTCAAGATGAAGCGGTTTTTTTGAAAATTAATATTTATGTTTGTAGATTCAACTATTTGGTTGAAAACGAAATCTTAAAAACATTTTTTTAAATCAACTGTTGTGTCGAAAATTCGCCTTTTTTGACTTGAAAATTCTAGAGTTTGGTAGAAAGTTAAACTATTTGATTAAAAATGGACAATTTTCTTAGAAATTAACTTTTATGTTGAAAATCCAACGGCCTGGTCACAAAATCGCTCTTTTGTCAACAATTTTGTAAAAAATGTATTATGTGGTTCAAAATGAACATTGTTTAAAAAATTTATATTTTTGGGTTGAAAATTAAACTTTTTTGTTGAAAATTCATCTTATGTGCTTAGAAAATATAAAATTTGGTTGAATTTTGTTCCATTCTTAATATAAATGATAAATTATCAATCGAAATTCCCCTTTTTGATTTTTTAACTTTACTTCTAACTAATTTAGAAAAACCCAATAAGCTTATCTAACTATTTCTTTGTCAGCATTTTTTATTCTTTATAGGAAATTTAAAAATGTTGTCAAAAAATTGTTGAAAATTCATATTTCCAAATAAATTAAATTTCGACTAAAAAAATAGAATTTTCAACTGAAGAGTTTAATTTTCATAAAGAAACGTGAATTTTCAAAAAAAAAAGATGGGATTGAAAAAAACTTTTTTTATTTAAAAATGGAATAGTTCGATTTTCAGTTAAAAAAAAAACTACTTAACAGATTATTTTTTCAGAAAACAGTTGAGTTTTAAACGTAAAAGGCGAATTTTCAACAAGAATTTTAATTTGCAATACAAAAAGATGAATTTTTAACGTAATATTCGAACTTTAAACTGAATCAGATGAATTTTTAACAAAATTGGCATCAAGAAGCAGAAAAAAATTCTGACTGAAAATTGGAATCGTTGAATTTTAAGTTAAAAAAAGAAAAACTATTTTTCTACAAAATAAAAACGAATTTTCAAAACTTAATTTACAACCAAATAATGATTTTAGTTTGATTCTCAATAAAAAAAAATAGATTTTTAACAAAGTAGTGGAATTTTTAAGCAAGAAGGCGAATTATCTACCCAAAAATACGAATTTTCAAACAGAATTTAGAAAAAAAAATTAAATTTTTTTGTAGGTTAAAACTTGGTATTTTGGGTTATTGTGTTTTTTACGAGAAGTTTATTTTCTTTAACACAGCAATGTTTAGTTTACAATTATGCTTCAGAGAAGCAGTATATCTGGTAAGGACATAAAATTCCTAGCTTGTTGGAAAAGTTACGACCGCCTTTTTCGAGGGGAACGAAATAGCCAAGAGTTTTAGTATTTCTCTATCCACTTGTTTTCCGACTAAGTAACTAGATTCGTAATTATTCCTTTTACGACTCTTGCGAACATGAACCACAAATTCACTGCTTGTCCCTTGATCGGACAATATAATTATATACATGAAACCAAAGTACAATCAATTCATGGAACTTGGCTAGATTGAGTTACTATGGTAAGGGAAGATTGCAATATCCCATATCTCTACATTTCCAAATTCAAAGCTTGGACCATTCCATAAATTCATTATCCAGCAATCAAATTGTTAATATTACTTCACGTCGTCGATGGCTACTATTTTAAATGGTTGTTTTAAGTAAATTAAAAAATAATAATTTCAAAATGAAGAGAATTATATTCAAATCAAATAATCAATTATTAAATTAATAGAAAGAAGAAACAAGAAACGTGATGAAATATAATGCCTGACCACAGCCATCATTTTCTACTTAGAATGTACACAAGGGGAACGAAGAAAATTTGATAAGTCCACTTAAGCCAATTTCTCAATATTGAAGAATATAGAACAAAATTTTCTAACAAAATATTCAAAAAGATTGATTTATGTACGTGACGAATTTTTAATCAGAAAATATTTTTTTACAAACTAATTTAATTTAACTAATATTCAGGCGTTAAAACTGAAACGAAAATTTGTTTTCTGCCAACTAGAAAAGCAATTTTTTGAAAATGTATCCCTATTAGTTTAAAATTAATCTATGTGGTTAGAAAGAGATCTTTTTAGTTGAGAATTTAAGTAATTAGATGAAAATGCATGTATTAAGTTAAAATTCATATTTTTTCTAGAAACTTAATCTTCTTGTTTACAAATATAACGTTAGGTTTGAACATTTCTTTGGTTGAAAATTGAACAATTTTGCTAACAATAATTTTTTTTTAAATAATTTTATTCACTTTTCTGTTTGAAAATTCGTATTTTTGGGTAGAAAATTCACCTTCTTAGTTAAAAATGCCACTACTTTGTTAAAAATCTATTTTTTTATTTAAAATCAAACTAAAATCATTATTTGGTTGTAAATGAAGCTTTTTGTTCAAAATTAGTTTTTTTGTGTTAAAATTTTTTTTTCTTGAAAATGTATCCATACGATTTTTGGTTGAAACACATTCTTTTATATATTTATAATTCAAGTTTTGTGTAAAGTTTTTGTTTCTACTGTGTAGAAATTTTTTTTAAGCTCAAATTCAACGGTTCCAATTTTCAGTTAGAATTTTTTTCTGCTTATTGATTCCAATTTTGTTAAAAATTCATCTGATTCAGTTTAAAATTCGAATATTACGTTAAAAATTCATCTTTTTGTATTGCAAATTAAAATTCTTGTTGAAAATTCGCCTTTTATGTTTAAAACTCAACTATTTTCTGAAAAAATTATTCTGTAAAGAAGTTTTTTTTTAATGAAAATCGAACTATTCCGTTTTTAAATAAAAAAAAGTTTTTTCAATCCCATCCTTTTGTTGAAAAGTTACGTTTCTGTTTGAAAATTAAACTCTTCAGTTGATAATTCTATCTTTTTAGTTTTGTTTTTCAAGTTTCAAGTTTTGGTAAATGATTTGGTTAATAGTTTAAAAATGCATCTCTTTTTTTGACAGAAAATAAATATTTTCGGATTAAAAATTCAACTGTTTTGTTGAAAATTCGTCTTTTCTTCTAAAAAATTTAACCATTTAGTTAATTTCCATTCTTTTTTACTTTAAGATAAAAATCATCAACCGGCATTCTTCTTTTTCTTTTTTTTTCCATTTAAATGCGAACCAAATTAATCAAACCCAATAAGAAAAACCGGCCTCGAGTCTCCCATATGTGGATTTCAAGTAGAAAATGTTTTAAGTGGTCAGACATAAATATATTAAACTAGTTTCTCAATTGCTTATTATCCAAAATAGAGAAAGCTACTTATAATAAGCCAGATTATAAAATTAAATATTATTTTTCGAATGAAGATTTGTAAAAAAAACACAAGTCTACTATTTGCTCAGGGTAAAAAGTAAGTATCTATATTTAAAAATAATTTAGAAATAAAAATACTGAAAATAATTTCTCGCTTTTCGCTTCACATCTTAATTTTACTTTCTTTAAGAAAATAGCACACTTTTATTAACAAATTTTAACCAAATCGTTGCAACATTTAATAAAAGTCATTTCTCGCAACTTTTGCATAAAGGTTCATTTTTCATTATTTATAAAAAAAATTCTGCATACATGATTTATTCGCCTCCTCTTATCTTTATGAGCTGTAAACTGTACTACACCATTATGTAAGAACATTATAATTCTATATTGGCAAAAGGGGTATTTTTGAATCGAGCCAAATATTATTGCTTACGGAAGGATTCTCTGGTCAGTATTTTTCGTATGTGAAAGTACTCGTGTTATCTTGCGTATTTGCTCAACCTATAATTCTCCATTTTATCAGATGAAGTGTCCCACGAATAATATTTCACGAATTTTCAGCCCAGAATTCCAATCAATCAATTTTCCACAAGGAAGGTTAATTTTCTCCCAAAAAACTCGAATTTTTTAACCAAAAATAGAAGGGTTAAATTTTTTAATCAAAACAAATTGTTAACAAAAAAAAAGATGAATTAAGAAAGAATACGTCAATATTCTATCTAAGAGATCAATTTTCAGCTAAAATTATGAATCTTGAACCAAAAATAATTTGTCAACACAGCTGAAAAATAAAAATGGAAAAGTTAAATTACCGTTAAAGAAAATTAATTTTCTACACACAAAAAATGCATTATTAACAGCGAGGAATCTCAAAAACATGGGAAAGAATTTTCAACCAAAAATGATAACTTTAAAAAAATAGTTTAATTTTTGAAAAAAATAAACTTTCAACGAAAAAGTTGATTTTATTACCAAATATCTGAATTTTCCACATACAAAAATGAATTTTCAAACAAGAAAATTAATTTTTTCCTAAGACGCAATTTCAATTTAAAATATCAATTTTCAATAAGTAATGAAATAGTTGCATTTTCAGTAAATAAAATTAATTCTTAATCCAGAAGAAAAAGAATTATTAGCAAAATTAGTTAAATGATATTTCAACAAAAAAGTTCAACTTTCTAGCTATTAGTAGAACTTTCAACCTGAAAAGTTACTATTTGGATTTTAGTTATTCAATTTAATCTTTTTTTTAAATTCATTTATTTTTGTAAAACGTAATTTTTTCTCAAAAATTCAATTATGTAGTTCAAAATTCGACCATTTTGTTTTTGAAAATTTAATTATTTTGTTAAATTCTTGTTTGGTGTTAGACAAGTAACATTTTTATTAAACTCTTCCTTGATCGAAAATTCCATTCTTTTGTTGTTGAAAAATCGTCAAATGCAAATATTTTGTTCGATGAATTAAAAAATTCCTTTTTCACTGAAAAATTTAACTATTTTATTTTTGTTTGCAAATTTATCTTTTTTATTAGAAAATGCATGTATTTTTCAAAATTTATCTTTTTGGTAGGATTTTAATCTTTATGCTGGAAATCGAAACATTTTGGTTCAAAATTGAGCAACTATTCAGAAACTTTATATTCTGGGTTAAAAGTGTAACTACTTTCATAAATAATTTCACTACGTATTTAAAATGTTACATTTTAGTTGAAAATTTATGAATTTTCTTAACGATTTAAATATTCCATTGAAAAGTCGCATTATCTCATTTTTTCTTTTAATTAGTTTTTAACTGAAAATATAGTATTTTGCTGAAAATCCCGTTTTTGGAAAAAATTAAGGTTTGTCATTTTGTTATAAATGCAAGTGCTTGGTTAAAAATTGATTTTGTTGTTGTTGTTGAAAATTCAATTATTTGGTTCCAATTTCGTATTTTTTGATCAAAAATTATTATTTTTGTTCAAAATTGAAGGCTTCGGTTGAAAATTCAACTAATTTTTGTTCAAAAAATTATTCCTTCTTGATTGAAAATAAGAATTTTAATTTATTTTTTCGAGCCAAAGAGTGAACTTTTTTTGTGAAAGATTAAAATTTTAGCTTTTTAGCTATTAGTTGAAAATGCAATATATTTTGACTAAAATCTTAGGAATTTTAAGCGTTTAGCATTGAATTTATTATCTTATTTATTTTATTTATAAAACTGGTAATCATTACGGAAATTTTCGTAATACTAATCATTTAGTACTTTTATTGATAATTTTAATTAGAAAAAAATTGATTAAAGGGAGAGTGTAGCAAAGATGTTAATTTAAAAAAAAAACTCGAATTTGTAACCTACGCACGCTGCTAAACAATTAAAAAAATTAATAATCATTTAGATATCGTTTACTAGCATTTGCAAAATCACTTTTGTCTTTTGGACGTCGAAATTTTGTTAGTTATCTAATACAAAAGTAATTAGCACCATTCTCGCGTTCGGCGCAAAATTTCTACTCTGCAGGACTAAAATTTAATTTTTCACAATTTTATAAATCTGGAACATTTTGGAAATATCAATTATTTAGAAAATTTGGCACATTTAGAAAATTTGGATGATTTTACAAATTTCAAAATTTCTTATCATTTTGAACATTCTAGACATTTTAGAAAATATACATATTTTAGAAAATTTGAACACTTTTTACTCCAGAAAAGAAGAACTTTAGCAACGTTTTACAAAATTGAAAAAGGTATAAAGTCATGCATGTATTTCAAAACATTTGATTTTTTAAGAAATCTTCTTAACAAGATGTCCCGTTTATTATATTATGTTCAAGGACTCGGCTGACCAAAAAAGGCCACTACCACTTGAAAATGAGCCGCATGCCAACATGGTTCTATTGCTTTTCTTATTCTGTAACTCACACAATTTCGACATCGAAACATCACAAGTGTGTTTCCGAACGGGACCAAACGACAAACAAACAATTGGTAAAAGAAATTTAAAAAAAAATTAGAATTTGATATACAGCGTGAAGTTAGTACTTCCATTTTCAAAGTTCAATATATTTTTGAGTTCTTTCATCCAAACGAAGAAATTTTGTTTTCAAACATGACTAACTGATGACCAAAAGATTCCTTTAAACAAAAATTGAATATTTTATGATGGATGTGCTAACTTCACGGACACTGCGGACCGCCCCTAAGTAGTTCATGAAGAGTATTTAGCTGCAGGTGCAATATATCTTGTTCCTGAATGATTTTATCAGATTGGAAGTGAGGTTCCCTTGTTTGTTTCTCTATTCTCTTTTGAATTATTTAACTCGAGATAAAGTTTACCTGTCGTCTTTATTCGTTAGTTTTAATTAAATCTGGCACGAGATATCTTCATTCATTGTTTTGGGTGTCCAGCGAGAAATTCTAATAGCTACCATTAGCCAATGCTCCTGGAAGGTAATAGCGTTCTCTGTTTTATGTGCCTATTTGCTATGCGATTACGTCGCTTTATTTCGCAAGATATATGGTGTGCTCAACCTTATATCCTGAACTCGTCTGTAATTGAGATTTTATCACCTGTGACAAAAAGAGATTTACAAATTATTTTCAATTAATAATGTTTTCTGCACCAGTTGCTTGGAAAATTTGTTTTTTTAAGAATTCAATATTCTATACGAACACTGGATAGTTTTTATAAATTCTTGCGAAGATTAAAAAAAGATTTTTGAATATTTCAGATTTGTCAGAAAATAATCTAGAAGGTTTAAAAGTATTTTTTTATCTACTAGAATCTTACCAAATATTAGGAAAAAGTCGAATCTTGTAAAAGATGTTTAGAACATTTAGAAGTTTGGAAAAAATAAAAAAAAATAATTCTTAAATTTTCGGAAATGCTTTCAAGTTTTGAACTATTTCTAATTTCAATCTTTCTCAATCAATCTTTTTGAATCTTAACCAATGTGAGACACTTTAATTTAAAATGTTCAGCACTTTTTAAAAAAATTTTAGAAACCTGAGAAAATTATTTTTTTAATCTTGTCAGACCTTCTAAACTTTCTAATGTATAAAAATTATTCCAATTAAAAAAAAATGTTAATTCTGCAGTTTAAAAACCTTACATAAATCTTTAAATCTTTAACACTCTTTTTAAAAATGCTAGAAAACCAAAAAAAAATTTGATAATTTTTTTTCTCTTAATTTTCTCATAGAATTCTTTACAAAATATTCGAAATGTTAAGAATAAAATTATTTTCCATCACTAAATAATTTGTTTCAATTTAAATAGATATTTTATGTTTTATTTGTCTGCCTAAACTATACTTAAGTGAATTTTCAATTAGAAAATATCACTTT
>JAWWLR010000054.1:90444213-90454270 GCA_035041075.1 Acraspis erinacei | reverse complement strand
ATTTTTATAAGCGATTTTTTTTTATTGAGTTATTCAATGAATTGTAGAGGGGCCAGGATTTTTGAAACAGATAGTAGGTCAGTTTAAGTAGAAAAATATCGATGTGGCCAGACAAATTATTATAAATAAAATCTGGCAGGACACATTTTTCTGAAATTCAAATTATTAGATACAAGATTCAAAATAATTCAAATATACTTCTTCACTAAAAGATTAGTTTATAACTCGTTTCTTTCGATTATTCCAAAAAATAACTAAAACTCTGAGAACACTGATAAGGTTGACTACCACACAATATCTGGTTATTGACGATTTTTGGTTATTAAACAATCTCTAGATCTGAGAAATGATCCAATTTCATAGACTATTCTACATACAAGATTCCAAAGGCGGATCTTAGTAAAATAGAAATCCAGATGCAATTGAGAAACCGCAGTCAATGTTCGCATTTGGGAATCCTGACAGGTCTAGGTTTCATTAATGATCCTCTGTTAATCGTAATTTAAGAGCGAGGGAGGAAGGGTTCTACTTGTCCTCGTGGTGAGCTATTCACCAGTGCGTGAACTCGGGGTCGAGGACTCACTGGTCGAACTCGAAAAAGGCGGGAACTTCAAAAGCCCAGACTGAAATGAGGTAAGACGCTTGGGAAAATCCATTTTATCCATTTTCCAGGAGGAGTATTAAGGACTATCGAGTTATCCACCATCCAGTCCCGCTTTCAATCTTTCCGGGCCTTGCAGCATTTGAATTTCCAACAAAGGATCTTGATTTTCAAGCCGAGAAACGAACAAGTTAAATCGCCCTGGAAATCTCAAGTACACATCTTCACAACCTAGCTTGAAAATACAGCATTCAGCTTCACAATGTCATGAGTTACTCGGTCATTTATAGGATGGTATATTTCTGAACTGTGTTGCTGAATTATTTATACTTGAGGGGATCAATACTTTTCTTGTTGATATTCAACATCTTCGTTTGAGCGCGAATAAATAACTTGAGAGGGAAGAGACAAGTTGGAAAAAGTTCTCACATAGACTGAACACTGGTGTAAAGTTTTTTGTTGGTTTCTTACCTTAGATCGGAAGAATTTGAATAATTTAGATTAGGGTGCCTCGGAAAATTCTTTTTTATAAATTTTCGAAACGTAATTTAAACTAATTAAAGTTTGAACGTAATAAAGTATTGTGGTACAATTCAAAAGTAGTTTGTTTTTTGCATTAAATAGTCGATACATTTTTTCATATATAAATATAATTTCCTATGATTCTTAAATTGATTAAAAAGTATTGTTCAAGATTTGAAATATTCCAAATCAAAATTTCAAAGACCAATTAATTTTTAACCAAATTATTGCATTTTTAAACAAAAGATACGAGATCTCAACAAATAATCTAATAGTTAACATTTCAACCAAAAAGATTCAAATAGAACTTCAACGCCCCATAATTTAAAGAAAAACATTATTTGTATTGAAAAATAAAAATGTTGAATAACTGCTTATTTCTGAATTTTACTTGTTTTAAGGTTATATAAATATAATTTTCAATTGATTAAAAAATATTTCAAAAACAAATCTTAGAACAGATTTTCTTAAAAATCTTCTTTTTCGAAATTTCAAGAAAATTATGTATTGAAAGCTGAATTATATAAACAAATTTATTATATCTTAGTTATTACATTAAAATATGTTTTTAATTTAATATAAATAGTTACCACACACTTTTATTTCACAAGTATTAATCGATTGCTTGGTTTTATGATGGAGAATCATAATATAAGGTTTAAAAATAACTTTTTAATTCAGAAATCAACTTTTTGTAAAAAATTATTTTTGGATGCATTATTTTATTAACCGAAAAATTGGTCTGTGTTAAAAATTCAAGCACTTGAAAATGTCTACTTTGGAGAAACTCTCTTGTTGGTTTGACAATTTAACGCATTGGATGCCTTTATTTTCTTTATTTAAAAAATTTGTTTCGGTTGAAAACTCGAGGACTTGGTCGCTTATATTTTAGTTTATTTGTTGCTGCTCAAGAGAAGCAATAAAATGTTTTTCATTATAATGGTCTTAAGCACGGAAGTCTGTTTAACCTTAATTTTTTCCAAAACTTGACGTGAAAGAAAGACTTCGCTTTCGGATGGAGATTAATCAACCAAAAATCTACGGTAAACTGTCCTGGTAAAATTAATACATTTTGTGGTGTTTTTTGGAATTTTGTGGAAACATAAAAAAACGAGTTATAAAAAAATCGTTCACCATTATTTAGAATTGTGTATCTAATAATTTGATTTTCAGAAGTCTGTTTCGTGCCAGATTTCCTTTAAAATAATCTGTCTGATCATATCGCTATTTTTCTACTTGACCTGACCTAATAGTTCGTACGAATTAGTAATGGTATTACGTAGTAAGACATATATTCAAAAGCTTCTAACAACTTAACAATTAATGTAAGATTCTATATAATCTTTCTAATTTTTAACTTTTAAAATACTTTCAATTTTTTTAATCTTCTTAAGATAAAACTTCTCCGGAAAAAATTGACCGAATTTAATGCCAACAATTTCAAGCCTTCATAATGTGAAGAATTTTTCTTTCCGCTGTGATTATGCAATATAATTATTTTTAGCTTTCTGTGTTATTACTTTTTTATATACTTTTAATTGATTTATACTTTTTGAAACAATTCAAAGATATGAAACTTTGCATTTATAATCATCAATTAGGTTAAATTAGGTAAAAGCTGCACTTGGTGCAGCTTTATATTCAATTTTGTGTAATTTGGAATAAATAATTGGAGGGCTGAGCTGGAATGCTGAAAAGATGCCAATTTATATTTCAGTATTTTAATATTATATAGAACTCATAATAGATCATTCCTTTGAAGTTTCTACCTTGTAGATAATTATAATCCTCAACTTGCTTCCCATTCCGAAAATTTCTAATTAGATACGAAAATTATCTTCAATCAATATTTAATAACAACCTGATTTATCCTTTTGCGATAACGAATAGATTGAAAATCAAGTTTTTTGCCTTTTAGAGTATTATCTACTTTACGAAAATATACTGAAAAGTCCTCGTAAAGAGTGATTTATCTTGTAAGTTTGACACAAAGGTTTCGCAATTGCAAAGAATACATTCTAGAACCAACAAGCAAACAGGACGGAATAGTGCCGAAAGAAGTCCTCCTAACTCTTATTCGTTTTATTTATTTTTTTATTTTTATATTATTTGAATCGTATATTTCTGCAGTGGGCACTGATTCTGCATTGAGTTCTCGTTCAAAAGCAATCTCGCACTAAATGTCATATGCAATAGCACTAAATCTTATTGGAATGGAAAAGCGGAAGTTTTCGATTCAGGAAATATTGCCAGAGACCATTAGCGATCAAGTCTCAGTGATCTATCTTGCAAAGAATTACTTGGAAAATGGAAGTTTACAATAAGAACTGCATAGCATTCTTCTTGAAATCAGATTCCAATTTTTTGCTTTTGAATTATTTTGAATTTTTATCCATTTTGCAGATTCTAAATTAAAGAACTTCAAATTAAAAAGTAACAATTCTTCTGTCAAATTTAAAACTATTTTAAGTGTATAAGGTTTAAATTGGAAAACGTGACAATTGAACAATTTTTGTAAATACTTACAAAGTCAGTCGCAGTAAACTTCAGTGAAATTCAGATTAAAATGATACTCTTTTTTGTATCTAAAATTTATTTTTACACAACTTCATTCATTCTTATACTTTTCATTGAAATTCGTACCTTAGTCATGACCCCGAATATAAATTAATCGTTTTTTTTAGAATACGCTAGTTGCGATGTTGCAAGATTAAAAAAGGATAAATCATTTAAAATTCCTTGAATAACATTTAAATTGAACTTGTTCGTTATATAGATATCTAAAAAACTCCTACAAATCGATAGAAATCTTTCCATTAAATATAATTTTAATTAAACTGATTTATTAAATTTATTTAGAAAAATAATCATTTCAATCCATAAAAAACTTTTAAATCCCTTGAAAAACTTGGATAATTGACGAAATATTTGAATGTTTGAATATGGAATATTTGAATCTTTGGATATTTAATAAAATTCTTGAATCTTGTAATATTCCTTAAAATACTTTAATATCTCTTGAAACATCTGAAATCGCTACAAAAATTAAAAATTGAATTCCTTTTCATTAATTTTCCAAATTCACTAGACAGATTTTGAAATATTGTAATCCTATACAATTCTTTGAAATATCTGGAATTTTTCGAAATACTTTGCAATCCTTTTCAATTCTTTACAATTCCAGAAATGTATTAAAACCTTTAAAATTCTATAAAAATCCTCGAAATTTTTCGAAATTCCATAACTTTTCTGAATATCATACTAAATCTCTTAAAACGATGAAATACTGTAGAAATAGTTGAATTTTCAAATTCAAAACATCAAGTTTTAAACAAATAATTTAATTTTCAACCAAAAATCCTAAGATTTTACACAAGAAAAAATAACTTTTAAACCAAACATGCATTACTCAATTTCGTGTAAAAAATAATTTTTGAACTAAGAACAAATGTTTTCAAAAATTAGTTCAACTTTCAACCAAGTAGTAAAATTTGAAACAAACAGATGAATTTTCAAAGAACATCAATATTCTACCACAGATGATAAGTTTTAAGCAATCTACATAAATGTCAAAACTTAATAGTTAAATTTTAAATTAAATAGTTGGACTTTCAACTAAGAAAGGAAAATTTTCAACCTAAAAAAATAACTTTCCAAGGAAAATGTTGAATTTCCAACGAAATAATTAAATTTCCACCCAAATAATAAAATTTTTATTCCAAAATCACTTAATAAATAAACCAAATGAATTAAGCTTTCAATAAAAAAGAACGTTTTCAAGAAAATAGTTGACTTTTCAATGAACGAAATGAATTTTTAACTGAAATGATGAATCTTCTACAAAAAAAATTATTTTCAACAAAAGAAATATGGTATATATAAATTATCCACTAAATACCTGATTTTTCTAGAACAAAAAAATTAACATTCAACCAATAATATTTGAATTTTCTAACTAAAAAATTAATTTCCAATTGAAATTATAAATCTTTAACCAAGGAAGATTGATATTAAAAAAATTAAACTTTGATTAAACAAGTATTTTAATTTTCAACTAAACAGAATAATTCACAGCTAAAATAATAATGTTCTACCAAAGATCCCTTTTTTTAACAGAATACATAAATTTTTCAACTTAAAATTTTATTTTTGAACCAAAGCGAATTAATATTCTGCCGAAAATAGTTGAATTTTTAAGTAAAAAATATCAATTTTGAATCATAAATTCAATATTGAAATTTTCAGAAAAAAATATCCGAAAAAAATAAGTTTTCAACTAAACAGTTGACTTCTGAAGGATGTTGAATTTTCACTTAAAAGTATTGATTTAAAAAAATAACTGCTATTCAAACTAAAAAGACCAATTTTATTAATAGAGTTTAACTTTAAACTTAAAAATTCGAGTTTTTAACAAAGCAGTTCAGTTTTTAATTTAAAAAAAAAAACGAATATTTAACTTACATTTTTTGCTGAAAGTTTTTCTTTAGTGTTTAAGTAATTTCCAAATTGAGTCAAGGACTTGGTATTTTCAAACAATTAATATTTTCTCAACTTTGTTACATGATTATTATGAACTACATCAACTACAACATTTTTAAACACAAATCCCATTTTTTTAAACCCCAAAAATGAATCATTAATTTTCAAGACACTGAGAAAATAAAAACAATAAAAAATCAATAAAAAAATTCTAAACGCGCATCGGAAACTTCTAAATCATATCCAATTTCAATTAATTTTTAAATTTATTTTTCGTTTAAAAAGGTACAAATCAGACTAGTTTCTGTGTTCAGATTCGAAAATCGTTTTTTAAATTACCCTTGTGAAAGTTAGTATAAAATTAGATTTTTTTAGCACAAATTTATCATAATTCACCTCCACGTTCGTAATCATAATTTGTAATTTAAATAACTCTTTAGAGAGCAATAGAGCACTCTTAGGCTTTTCCCATATTTGTCCCCCGAGCTTATGCTAAATGCAAATAACAGCTAGAAAATGAAGGGATTAACTTCTTACAACTTTTCGAAGTAGCCGGACTGAAAAATTAAATTCTTAGCAGCTATGCATATTCAAATTAGGTGGGTGCTTTAATTAGTTGAAGAAAGAGTTTGCTGTGGCTTGAGCTTATTTGTAAAACACTGTTTTAATTAAATTCATGTTTTACTCGGAAAAATTAATTTAAAAAATATTTTGTTTAAAATTTCTTCTCATTCATTCAAGAGTAAATTATTTTGTTGATAAGGCGTTCCTTTTTGGTTGAAAATTAATTTGTTTAACTAATGATTTCAATATTCCACTATTGGTTGAAAATGGATTTTTTAGTCGAAAATTCAACAATTTGGTTGAAGATTTATGTAACTGATTGTAAGTTCGTGTTTTTTTTGGGAAAAATATTATTATGTAGCATGTAGCTACTTGGTTCGAAGTTGAAAGTACTTTGGTAAAAACACTTTTTTTAAGAAGTGAATTCCTTTAACTGAAAATTCATATTTTTGCGTTGAAAACTTCAAATTTTTTTTAATTAAAACTTTTTGGTTGAAGATACAATTACTTTGTTAACAAATTATTTCATTATTGTAAAATTAAACATTAAATTTTTTTTTAATTTTTTCTTGAAAATAAATTTTTATTAACGGAAAATTCATCTATTCTATTTTTGGCTTAAAATGTATAGCTTTTAGTAGAAAATTCAAAATTTTGGTAGAAAAGGTACGTATTTTATTGTAAATATTCGTATTTATGTTAGCAAATTCTTATTCTTGATTTCAAATTTAATTGTTTAGCTGCAAGTTGAACTACATTGTTTACCCCTTATTTTACTATTTCAAAATCGATCTCTTTGGTTAAAAATTTAACTGATTTGTTATAAATTTTCTCTTTTTATTAAAGTTGAATTTTTTCAACTGAGATCCTGACTATTCCATTATTGATTGAAAATTGAACTTTTTTAGTTTAAAATCTTTCTTTTTCGGTAGAAAATAATTTTCTTTTTAAACTTTAGTAAATTTTTTTTTAATAAATTTTTTTCTCTAAAAATGTAACTGAAAATTCACATTTTCTTGTTGAAATTTCGACTGTTTATTAAAAGCATTTTATCCTTTTTGTTAGAAAATTGAACTACTTTGATAAAAAATTTAACTGCTTCATGGGAAAATGAACTACTTCGTTCAAAATTAATTTTATTATCTGAAAATCTATCTATTTGGCTAAAAATTGAATGATTTTTCAAAAATTTTCTTGGTTCAAATTTAATTATTTTGAACAGCTAAAGTGTCGCATTATTGATTGGAAAGTGGACGTTTTTAACTTCAAATGTCTCTTTCTCTATGGAAAGTTATTTCTCTTGGTTGAAAATTCAACTCTTTATTTAAAAATTTAACTACTTGTTAAAAAGTTATACTATCCTGTAAAAAGTTATTTTTTGATAGAAACTTACTTTTTCTTAATTAAAAATGTAACTGTTCAATATTTGGTTGAAAATGTATCGTTTTAGTTAAAACTGCAACAATTTGGTTGGAAATAAATATATTCGGTTTTAAGTTTGTCTTTTTTGGTAGAAAATTGTTATTATTGATTGAAAAACTAAGTTCTGGGTTAAGGTGGGTCTGCTTTGTTAAAAATTAATTTTTTATTCATAAATCGAGTTCTTTTGTTGAAAATTTAACTATTTTGCTGAAAATGTGCCTTTTTTCGTTAGCAATTCATTTTTTTGAACTGCTAATTTAACTACTCCATTACTGTTTAAAAATTGAATGTTTTCAGTTAAAAATTCCTCTTTTTCAATAAAAAATTAATTTGCTTGGCTGAAAATTATTTTTTTCTTTGTTTAAACATTAACCTACTTGGTTGAAAGTTTTACTAAATTGGTGAATTTTTTAAAAATTAAGTTTATAAACTGAAAATGTGACTTTTTTTTGTTGAAAATTCAAATTTTTTTTTAATTCGTCTTTTTTATGGAAAACTAATTTACTGGCTTAACAGGCGACCGATTTTTTAAAAATTTATTTATGATTTTGAGATTTAATTATTTTTATATAAATTGTTTTCTCTTTTGGTTTAAAATTATTTTTTATTAACTGAAAACTTAAAATTCCCAGTTATGGTTGACAATGGACAGTTCTAGTTTAAAAATTCAACCAGAAACTGAAAGTCTTTAAATTACTTTAAGGTTAAAAATTCGGATTTTGGGATTCAAAATTCGACTTTTCTTTTCAAAATGTATGTCTTTAATTGGAGAATTCTGTATTTTTGGTTGAAATTTGAACTATTTGTTTCTAAATTAACTGTTTGCTTGAAAATTCGTATTTTTTAGTAGAGAAGTTAATTGTTTTGTAGAGAATTAGCCTTTTTGCCCGGAAAAATGATTAATTCCGTTGACATTTTTTCTTTCTCTGGAAAAAAAATTTTTTTTTTGAAAATTCTTCTCCCTTGATGTGAATTGCATTTTTTAACATCATATACTCTTTTGAAATATCAGCTGTTATGTCTTTCACTGAAATTACTATTTTCGGTATCTTTTTGAAAATTTAATTATTTGGTTACAAAATTATCTTTTTTAGTTGCATATGTATTGGTTGGAAATTCATCTTGGAAGGTTGATAATTCTACTATTTTGATCTAAACACAACTGCGTGTTCTAAAAATAATTTTTTTGTTAAAAATTCAACTATTTTGTTCAAGAATAATTTTTTTGATTTCAAATTTATCTTTTCAGACTTAAAACTCAACTTTTTCTATGAAATATTCCACTTGTCAGATTTTGAGCACTCAATGCCTTTAATTTATATTGAAATAAAAAAAAAGAATTTTCACTTGAAGGAAGAGGCTGGGATGTTCCTATTTTCTAGGTCACGCTGGGATCAAGGTTCTTGCTACGGTTTCGTGATTTTGTAAAAAAACACAGTTTTAAAATTTATAAAATGGAAAAATGTTTAAGACACAGTTTGTTTTTTCCTCTTCAACAGGCAGAAAATTTTTTTCTCCAATGTTGTCATATCTTCAATAAAGAGCTCATAAGGGACACAAGCTTTTATAGTCTCATCTAAATTCTATATATGAAAAAATTGTACAACAAAATTTTTTATCTTAGGATATAAAATTTTAATTTGGTCTTTATCGAGATGTTCTCATGTCTTCACCGGAACTATGGGCTACTGATTCGCCTACTATTGGGAAATATAGTACTTGAGTACAAGAAAAATAAATCTGTCTTGAATCCAGTGATTGGAGCTGGGCAATAAAATCTCGTTTCAAAGCTTATTGGAGAGAATTGACTCCAGCAGGGTGCAATATATTGCATTTACTGGGAAAATGCTATTCCATGATCTATAACGATCCACTGTCTGAAAAGTACTTGAGTGCCACTTTTACGACTTACCCAAATGATGAAAGCAAGTTTCAAGATGCAATGCCTTTTCATAGTTACTGCCGTTTTTTTTATTTATTTTACAAATTTTTTGATAAAAAACGCAATTTGTATACGCAAATTGGATTTACATAATTCTCGAGATCCTAGAATAAATTCCCGAGACATTATTTATCTGAAGTTGGATCAAGACGCTGCACGCAATTAAAAACTTCAATAATTATCTGACATATCAATCAGAAAATTGGGTAACAGAATGACGTGATTCTCAAGATAAATTGCCTGTCACAAGGCGTTAATTACTTCTACAATCTTTCTCAAAACTCTCTCTCTCTCTCTCTCTATCTCTATCTCTCTCTGCAATCCTATGCAATCTCATGCAATCGTTTACAATGCCTTGTAATATATTATAAGAAAATAAATATTGAAATAAAAAATTATTGAAAGAGTTAATGCCAAAGAAAACATATAAAGTATAAACAAATGATTCATTTATTTAAAATAAGTCCACGAGTTTCTAGGAATTTTGAAACATTCGAAGGGCGTTTAGAAAATGTTTAAGATTTCCA
>JAWWLR010000054.1:90400822-90415722 GCA_035041075.1 Acraspis erinacei | reverse complement strand
AATTTTTGTAGAAGATAGTTGTATTTTCCGCTCGAAAAGTTGAATTTTCGACAAGAAAGTTTATTTGCAACAAAACAGTTGAATGTTCGACCCAAAATGGTGACTTAAACAAAATAGTTCAATTTTTCAAGAAACAATTGAACTTTCAACAAACCAGTTAATTTTTAAAAATAAACATTTGAATACTTAACTTAAAAATATCGAGTTTCAGGAAAAAATGTTAATTTACTTCAGGAGGCTGAATTTTCAACAAAATACCTCAATTTTTAACCAAATAATTGAATTTTCAACTAAGAAAGATCAATTTTTCACAAACTACAAAAATAATTTAAGAGAGAAAAAATTATTTATTACATTGTTGAGTTCATCGAACAAATAATTTTCAACAAGAAAGTTAATTTTAAATCAGGAACTACAATTTTTTTACCAAATAGTTTAATTTTCAACTTACAAAGGAAATTTTTTTATAAAAAATGGAATAGTTCAAACAAATAAATTAATTTTCAACCAAATAGAAGACTTTCAACAAAAAATTAACTTTAATCTAAAAGTAGTTCGATTTTTGGTTTCTAATAGCGGGAAGTTTGCAATTGCATAAGTTTTTAAATCTACTTTTTTAACATATTGCGATATAATTCCACCCTAGGAATTAGAAAATATAATTTTGTGTAAATGTCCATGTGTATGTGTACATAAATTTTTTCTGTTTACCATATTTTGAAAAGTAAAAGAACTACAGACATGACATTTGAACGAAGTTGGTTTTGTTTAGTTTAGAGATTAAAAGAAAACAAATTTACCTTGTCTATATGAGAAATTTGTGTATTTATTAAACAGACTACAATACGATATCCAGCTTATTTGTTAGCGTCTTTGCGACCCATCGATCGTATCATTATTTCAAAACGTTGGTTTATTCCGTTTACATAAAAAAAAACTTTTTTGATATTCAAAATAAATCAATACTGTGTGTAGTGTATTTGCTTGCCTTTTCGAGATCCATCGATTGGCCTATTTTTCAACTAGTATCAATTTATAGAGCAAAAGAAACGGTGTCTTGTTTTTATGAGAAAAACTTTTTTGATGTTCAAAACAACAATACTGCATATCATGTCCGTGTTCACATCTTTGAGAGGCGTCGATCGCCCTATTGTTGAAACTTTTTTTGTCTTCCAATACCGATTTATACTGTTCGATTGATCTTTTGATGAGTCCTTAACTACCTTCAATGATCTACCAAACCTTTTTTTAATTATTTAAAAGAATGGTTTTATTTGGTTCTTTGAGGAAATTTTTTTTCTATATTAGAAATAAAACAGTATTGGACATGGCATAATTGTATGCGTGTTCGAGATGCATCGATTTACCTATTAACTCACCACCTTCTATTGGTGAACTCAATAACTCACATAAACTAATTTTTTGGTATTTAGCTAATCTTATTGATTATAGAGATATACATTTAAAAATAGTTTTTACTTATCAAATAAAATACATATAAAATTTCTAAGCGATTAATTTTAAAAAAAAATTGTTTACTCTGATTTCTTTAACATATTTTTAGTTTGTAAACGGAGGCTTTGAATAGAAATAATTAAACAAATAATAATTAAATCAATTAAAAAAACTGTTTTCCGTAATACTAGTCAATTCCTATGGCTTTTTGATATTGTAAATACAACAGTAATGTATACGGTATGTTTGCTGGCTTCTTCGGGACGCATCGATTGCTTGATTGGAGATTCTTTCACGACCTACCGTAACCTATAACTGTGTTTTTCAAATTTTATGAACAAAATTATTTACTATGTTTATAAGAGAATTGTTTGATATTATGAATATAACAGAATTATACTTGATGTAATTGTTCGCGTCTTTGAGAAGTTGGTGACATTGTTTTTATGAAGGAAACTCTTTTTTTATTCGGAACACGACCCTACCGTATGTTAAAAAGTTGTTCATTGTAACAGAACAAATCGATTGAGATTTTGATGGGCTCTTTGATTTTATGAAAATAATATTTTTTGTAAGACAGAAACATAGGCGTGCAAAATATTGAGAGTATTCATTTTTTTTATTTGTTAGAGAAAAATTTTGCTCGATGGGGATGCAGTTGCTCATCTGCTAAAATAGTCTCCTATCTAAGTTAATCTTGAAATTATATCATTGTTCTCAAATGAAACAAATAACATCTAATGAATTCGCTTAAAATTATCCTCCTGCTAGTATCAAATAATTTAAATTTATTATTAATTTTTCGATTGAAGGTGATATACAATCACATTGATATTAATAAATAGTAGGAGAACGCTTCCTTACAACCATGTAATAAATTCCGTTTATAAGAAAAACTGTGTATTCTGAAAACACGGGAATTCGTTAATAAATTTTCCAGCAGCGTCGAACAACCTTATTGTTGTTTTCCTCCTTCCTTTGTGTTTGTTTCTCAGCGTAGTTATTATTGCGTTAGAAGTTAGAAACGTTCAAGTAAAGACAAGCGACCCCAAGCTTATCGCTCCTTTTCATCTTTGACTTTTTTCCTTTTCCATAAACCACTGGAGTTTCGTGTTTGCAATAAAAGCTCAGAAACGTTAGCCTACCCTTAAAAGAAAAGGTGGTCCGTTTACTAAGGAAAGTTGCATCCACAAAGTTTATGGTTTAACGATACCGCCGGAGGACAGCGACTGCGCAAAGGATAACAGTTCAGACTGCACCACTAAGCTGACAAGAGTTGTGTGCCAAAGTAAAGTGTACTCTGTCTATAAGTGGAGAAAAAGGGGAAAAAGATCTAAAAAATATTTTAAAAAATGGAAGAAGGATGGGTTGGAAGAACTAAAAGGAAAGCGGCGAATTACCTAGTTCTATTAGGCTTTGTAGTCAATTGAAGAATGAATGTGCTCTCAATAACATTTGAGGTCGAAAGCCATAAAAAAGTCGTATAAACCTGTACGAAGAGAAAAGGTAATCTTTGAACGACAATTCAACTGTGTTTTACGAGCCTGAACTCAGTCATTGCGTATTTTCAGACTTGTTACCAGAAGATTCGATTAGTTGTATCGAAAAACAGTTTATAGAACAAAGTACCTTAGAGAAGAATTAAATACATTCTGATTTATATGCAAGACAACAATATTATTATTATTATTTAGTATTCAATATATAATAGAGATGTATTACGATCATAATACATATTATGATCATATTACAAAAATATCACTTGACGCAATTTTGAGTAGTTTTTGACTCACTTGTCCCTCTTGTCACGATTTTTTAAATTTATGTAAACTATTTGATACTAGTATCAGAATACTTTTAATGAAATTCTTCAGACATTTATCTTCCATTAGAGAAGATTAGTATAATTTAAATATTAACCAGTTAAAAATTAATTGTCTTATTGAAGATTCACCATTTCAGTTGAAGCTTTAGCTTCATGATTAAAAGCTTTCTTCTTTGGTAGAAAATTTATTTTTCTCAATGAAAATTAAACTTTTTCAATAGAAGACTAAGAATTTTAGTTGAAAATTTACATTTTTTAGTAAAAATTGCGATTTTTTGGCAACTTTCGTACGTTCTTTTTTGTGCGAAAACTTATTTTGTTGTTGAAAATTCAAGTATTTGTCAGTAGGAATGTAGTATTCTTGCTTCTAAATGTATCATTTCTTAGTTCAATTCACGGATCTTATTTAAAATAAAAATATTCTTTTGGTAGAAATATCGACTGTTACATTTTTTTTCTCGATCGAATTCATCTTTGTATGTTAAACATTAAGCTCCTTGGTTAAAAGTTGAGCTGCTTACTTCAAAATTATTTTTTTTTGTTAAAAATTCATAATTTGGGGGAAAAGTTCCTCTCTTTGATTGAAAATCTAATCTCGATTGATCATCGACCTTTTTTGTTTTTAAAATCAACTTTTTGGTTGAAAATTCTTCTTTTTGAGTAGAAGATAAGTATTCTTGATTCATAATTAAACTAATATGTCAAAAATATACAATTTTTGTTCACAATTGAACTGTTTTATAGAAATGTCGTATTACATGCTGAAAAACCTTTCTTGGCTGACAATGCAACCTTTGATGAAAATTCTTTTTTTACTTTCAAAATTCATCCCTTCAGGTAGAAATTATATCTTTATTGGTTCAATTTGACTGTTTTTCATTTGAATTAAAAGTATTTTCTTGGTTGAAAATAAGAATCCTTTAATAACAATTTTTTTGCTGTCATTGGGAGATTTTTTTCATCTGCGACTATTTATGAACTATTATATTGAAAATTGAACCTTCTTGTAGAAAACCCGTCTTTTTATATTGAAAGTTCAACAGTTCGGCAAAAAATTCAACTTTTTGGTATAAAATTCAACTGATTTGTAGAAAATGTATCTTTTTTAGTAAAGAATAATTATTCTTGATTAAAAATGTTGAATAAAATTTATAGTTTTTATTGGCTGAAAAATCTTTCTTGTTTGAAAATGCTACTCTCGTTGAAAATTCGCGTTCCTTATTTAAAAAATAATTTCTTTTTATAGTAATTTTATATTTTTTATGTGAATTTAACAGCTTTTCGTTAAAAATTACAATCTTTTCGTAGTTGAACTATCAACTATTACTGTAGGTAACTTATGCACAAAAATTAATCTACAATTTTTTGACATAGAACATTTTGTATTACAAATTTTTCCATATATTTGAACAAATTTCAAACGCTTTAATTATAAATTATTTATCATGCTTTCAAAACTTTTTTAAAGATAATGTTTGAAAATTTCTCAAATAAAGGATTTTTCAATTGTTTATATTTATAATTGAAAAGTGCTCACAGTTTGTAGTTTCCTAAATTGAGTAATATAGTGTCTACAATGGACATATCGGTACTGATATGAATAGGGCTTCTCTATTATTAAGCCCTATTGATGTTGAGATTATCACAGAAATGACCAATCATATCCGAAGCGGTGTTACATCAAAGGTAGTCCTCTGAATGCCTGCGATAAAATGATGACGATAATTCACGTTGACTGATGATCGGAAAACCCACATTTGATTATAATTGATAAAATCTAACTAAAAATTAGAAATTTGAATTTGTCAATTTTGCAAACGCTACACACTAATTTGTTCACTTTTAGTGAAAAAGTACTACCAGACCCTTTGCAAGTATTTTTTCACCACAAGGAACAAAATAACGGGGATGAGTTTGCTAAATTAAAATTTCTAACAAGATATAAATACTATGGACAACATTTTCGAAGATTAAAAACTTCCGATATTTTAAATTACCGAAGTTTTAAAATGATCAAAAGTTTAATGGTATTAAATTAAATACTGTAAAAGTGAAAATTAACGAAACTGGGAAGATGCACAAATTTTAAATTACTGAAATTATTTAATTCTGACCTTTTTTTAGTTAGAATTTGCAACAAAATAAATTTTTGGAAATAACCGAGAAAATAATTTTTAAAAAAAGAAAAAAAATTGCAAAAAAACATTTCCAGAACACATAAAACTAGAAAGAATATTTATTAACGAATTTGAAATATTCCTAAACACAGATTCAAATCCAGAAGTTTTAAATTACTGGAAATTTGATACCATAATTTTCAAACACTGAAAATATAATCACCGGCGCAGAGAATTCGTAAAAAAATAAAATTCCCTTCATGCAAAATATACCGGGAATATAACTGCATCCATTTTGTATTAAAAATTTTTAACATTCCGCAAATATTAGAAAATACAAATAAAAATAGAAAAAATATTTATTAGTGAAATTGAAATAATCCAAAACACAAATTCAATTCCAGAATTTTCCAATTACTGAAATTCGTGAAAAAATAAAATTTCCTAAATGTAAAATAACCGAATAAAATAAAACTAACGAAAATATTCCTGAACAAGAAGAAATATTGCGAAGATAAAAGTTATCAAGACTGGACAAATTAAGAAGTTTTAAGTTACTGGAACTATTTGTTTCCTGCAATTTTTTAACAAGAATTCTGAAAATCCTGAATACAAAAAATACCGAAAACATAATTACAAAAAAAATGTTGCAAGAAACAAAAATTTGAACAAAAAAATAAATAACACTACCGGAATTTTCAAAATACCAAATGTTTAAAAATACCAAAAATATGATAATCGCAACAGAGAATTGGTAAAAAATAAAATATATTATTAAAATGCAGCGAAATTAAAAGTGATCGAAACTGGAAAATTTAGAAATTTAAAATCATTGAAACTATTAATTTACCCCAATTTTTTAAGAAGAATTATAAAAAACTCAAATTCTCAAAACAGAGAATTTATAACAAATAAAATTTTAGAAATTTGAAATTACCCAAAAAAAAATGTTTTATCGTTAATATTTTTAATGATTTAAAATATTTCAAGGGATTTCACGTAATTTCATCAAAAAACAGTTAAAACAAGTCTTTATTTTACTTGTAAATTACCTAAAGTTTCCCTGATAGGTATAGTTTCAATTTCTCCTTAAATACATCTCTGCGAATATTAAAACTACATTCCAATTTGTTATAAAAATATTATTCTTTTTATTTAAATTGTATTTGGAATCATAAAAATAGAACAATAAAAAATAGTATATTGTAACAGGTATATTAAATTACAAGAAATATAAAATCCATGAAATAAGTCCACTTTTTGTCGAGTGACTCATACTTCGGGTATGGGTTCAATCTATTTAACCATCGATTCTGCAAATCACTAGTGACATTTAGCTCTCAACGAAGAGCCGCAGCCACGCTGGCAATAAACGAGAACCTGCACTCGAACACGAACTCTTTTCTACGTCTGTAGTTCTTAAGATCGATAGTCGTTTTCCGAAAAGGCACGCGTACGTGCACTTTAAAAACCATAGGAAAAAATATCAATAGAACTATAGCGCTCTGGATTTGTAAGCGGAAAGTCTGGGCTCGATTCTTGCTGCCTATATTCTTTTCAATCAAATTTTTTGTACTACAATTGACTTTTAAATTTATTCAAATACAGCCAAAATATTTATTTTTAATAATTATTATTTTTTATGAAGAATGTAGTTTTTTAACGTTTACCATTATTATTAATTGAGAATAATGCTCCTAATAGATATAAAAGTTTTTATATTCTCCGAATTATGTTCTGTTTTTATTATAAATAGGTCATTACTCTAATTAAAAAATTTTAAATAATTTAAAAAAAGAAATATTTTGTGTAAGAATTTGATTTGAAAGATTTTAATGAATTAAAAATAATTTTAGAATATCAAGAAAATCACACTTTCAGCACTCATCTAATAATAGTAAAAACGATTGTTTTGCTGAATTTAAATACATTTAAAGGTCAATTGCAGTAAACAAATGTTTAATGAAAACAGAAAAACTGGAAAAAATGCAGGTAGTAGGAATCGAGCCCAGACCAGCCTAGAGCTCCCAATTCTGATCTGATTTATTTTTTGAAGGTATTTGAATTTCATCGAAATAGCAAAATATTTTGATTGAAATTTAGAGAAAGTCTGTCTTTGTTTATAACATTTATTTAAGTGAGTTACAAATGATGTTATCTAATAAGGACTCCTAATAAATAGGGTCCTTTCTCCTAATAAATAATGCAAATTTATATGTTCCTAGTAATCAATTTGGTAAAAAAAAGCTACATCTTTTTGTGGACAAGCAGTCAAGTTACAAATTTATTGCTGAAATAAACCATTATTGTTGGTTGACAATTGATGAAAATCTGTATATTCATAAATAAATATTAAATATTTTTTGTTGCCCACAAATGTTTCATCAATTATATGAAAGGAATGAAGCCATTTGAGCGCAAAAGGGATAAGATAAGAAGTTGTTTATTAAAGTTTTCACTTTGAATCATAAACTTTCTTATATAAAAACAAATAACTCTTACCATTTTTTTCTGAATATTACTCCTAAGGAGTGACTTTACTGACATCATGATGTTTTACATAAAAATAAGTAATTCCAAAGAATTAGATCGTTTATAAAAAGATCTTTAATGTCAAATATGTTGATAAATAAATTAAAATAGAAAAACGTTTCTCGTATTTGTAAACGAAAAGTCTGGGTTCGATTCTTGCTGCCTGCACTTTTATCCGGTGTTTGCTTCTCTGTTAAAAATTTGTTTACAGTAAATTACTTCTAAATTGATTAAATTGAACCTGACATGTTCAATTAAAAAAATTATATTACAGAAAAAAGATTTTCTTAGTCTGACTTATTTTTTCATTCTTATCTTTCAGTTTTTGATTATTTATATGAAAAAAATATTATATGCTTCTTCTGATTCAACTTTTAATTAAAAACGCCATTTCATTATTTTATTAAAAAAGGTTAATATAATAATACTAAAAAAATATTTTTTCTTATTATGCTACTCTTTTATTATTTTATTTGACTAATTCCTTATATCTAAATATTTAGATTGATATTTTGATACTATTTTTATAAATTTTATACTTCTCTCATCTGAACATAATAATAGTCATAATATTAATTTTCAATTGAATGAAGGAAGATGAGAAATTTTCTAAGAAAAATCTTCTTTTGGAGTAAAAGTTGTAAAAGTTAAATTTATTTTAACATTGCACATAAATAAAATTCTAATGAAAAAAAAGTAAAACATCCAGGCAGCAAGAATCGAACCCAGGCTTTCCGCTTACAAATCTGGGAGTCTACCGCCTGATCTAACCATCACTTACCCTTTTCAGAAGGAGGTGTTAAAAAAATCGAGAAGAACCTACATTACATAGAATATATCCTCTGAATAGAGGTTTGATTTCAGATTCCTACAGTAGAGAGTCTCCCATCGGAAATCCTCTAATCGGAAATGGCAACTTTTCCGTGTTTGTACGGGATGCAGGGGCTTTTTACAAAAACATCTCTCGGGAGGTCTGTTCCTCTTGAGTTCATATTTTCCTTCATAGTTTTCTTTTCTCGCATTTTGTCCACTGCGATCTTTTAGAAACAGAAAAGGGCAATAAAGTCAAGTCTGAAGAATCGCCTTTGGGAATTGTCGCTTCTGTTAGAAAATTCAATGACTAAGCCGGCCTAAGTTGGTGCTTTCGAGTCCAATTGATTGCTTTTAGTGAATAAAATTCAATCAAAGATTAAAGATAGATTTTTTTTTACTTTTTGACTGTTGAGAAAAAAGTTCCTTTGAAGTTCGTGATATTGTCAATTAGGAAAAATAATTAAACTGACTTCAATTATTTTAGAATTTCAAGATTTCGGTTATTTTTAAACAAACAAAGGAAAAAGAGTTTTCAGCAAGATAGTCAAATCTTTAAACCAAACAGATGATGACTTCAAGTATAATAGTTAAAGTTTTAATTTAAAAATTAATTTCCAAAAAAAGAAAAAAACTAATTTTAAACAAAATTGTTTCATTTTCAATCAAAGACGTGGATTTTCAAAGCTTTTTTCAAAACAATATGAAGCTTCAACTAAATAATACATTTTTCAAAGAAAAATACATTAGTAGACTTTTTAACAAGATAGAAATAACTTTCAACCAAAAATAGTAGATTTTCAAAGAAAATGATGGAATTTCGGCCGCCAATAAAATGTTCAAATAAATTATAATTGCCTTACTGGAATAGTTGAATTTTCTTTTTAAAAAATTAATTTTACAATAAAAAAGCGAATTATCAACCAGAGATTTTGTTTAAATTATTATAATTTTTTTAAATAAAGAATGCAGCTCTTAAATAAAAAGTTACATTTGAAACCAAAAACATACATTACAATATTCATAATGTTTTCGACTAAATAGTTAAACTTTTAAACGAGTATAGTTGATTTTTAAATCAAAAGATTAATTTTCAGCCAAGAACAATAATTTCTACCAAATAAGATGAATTTTTAACAAAATGCATTTATTTTCTATTAAATAGTTAAATCTTGAACTAAAGTAGTTAAATTTCCAGTTTAAAATATTATTTATCAACCTAAAAAATAATTTGGAAAACCATAGTTTAATTTTTAAGAACATGGTTAAATTTTCAACTACATAAAAGGATTTTTAAGATAGTTAATATTCCAGCCAGAAAATATTTTAATTTTATATAAAAAACAGTTGAATTAATTATGTTTGAAGTAATTTTTTATGTAATTAGATTTTAACCAAGCAGTTGAGTTCTAAAGTAAAAAGATTAATTTTCAACAAGAAAAAATTATTCTTTACCAAGACAACGAATTTTCCTCAAAATTCTAGAAAAGATAAATTTGCAACCATAAATAGAATATTTACATTTTAGGTTTAAAAAATTAATTTTCAACCCACAAAAAAAGAATAATAATCTCAAGAAATTAATCTTCGTTTACCTACAAGGAATGTCTTAGAAGGTTTAGAATTTCAGGTTGGGGGAAAAGTTCAAATTTTCCATACTGGGCAATGAATAAAATTTTAGTTCAAATTTGGAATTAAATTGATCAAATAAGATAGATAAATTTGTAATAATAAATGGAATAGGTACATTTGCAGCTTAAAAAATTTATTTTCAACAAAAAAGGGAATATTAAATTCAGGAAATTAATTTTGTTTTACCAAGAAGGAATGTTTAAGAAAATTGGAAATTTAAGGCTGCGAGAAACATTCCAATTTTTCTATAATGAGCTTTAAATCTCTGAACCTCTGAGAAATTTTTGCAAACTCTGAAATCTTCAGGTCCCTTTTTCGTTGTAATTTTTGAGTAAATTTAAAGAATTTTACATACTTGGTGTAAAATCTTTCTCGTAGTGGGAAACGATGCTGAATAACGAAAACGGGAAACGTGACGTCACTATCAAGTCACAAAATCAGCTGCCATCTAATATTAAATTATCATGAGAAGAGGAAATCGGATGGAAGAGGAGAACTGCTTGTTATTTGAAGCACGTACTTACTAAATTATACATTAATTTTCGCGACACTTCCATTCCAGAAAAGGGAGTTTCTGATCCTCACTTTATTCGCATTGATTATACGTTTACTCTGTATATTGCACCTTCACAAAATACAAATTTATTTTCCCTTGCAGATCTCAAACTCTATCATCTTCTTCCCTCTAGAATTTTTGGGTCCGGTGAAACTAAGATTATATTAGATATATTAGATATTAGACTTTGTTTAAATTGACTGATTTATAGAATTTCAAACCTATCTACGTTTAATTTTTAATAAAATCATTAAATTTTCAACAAAATAATTGTATTTTTAAACAAAATTATGGAATTTTCAAACAAATTATTGAATTTTCGACATGCAGTAATGAATTTTCACCCCATAATTAAAAGTTAAATTTTCAGTTCAAAAAATAATTTTTAACGGAAGAGATGAATTTCAAAAATGGGACATTTTTAACTAAACATTCGAATTTGCAAATAAAAAAAAACAGATAAATTAAATAATTAAATATTTCATTTTTCAACCAAGCAGATGAATTTTCAATTAAAAGTATATAATATTCAACTAGATTCGTTAACTTTTTAGTTACAGGAGCTTACTTTTAAGAAAAAAAATTCAATTCAAAGAGTTCAATTTTCACTTAACAAAATTAGTATTCAATCGAAAATTGAGAAAACGCATTTTCAACCAAATTGATAAATTTTTAACGGAAGAAATGAATTTTCAGCCAAAATCGTTAATATTGTACCAAAAGGACGAATTTTCAAAAAAATTCATGAAGTTTCAACCAAAAACTTAATTTTTAAATAAAAAAGATACATTTTTGAGCTAATCAGGTGAATTTTCAAATAAGAAAATACACTATGAAACAAAAATGGAATAGGTATATATCCACTTTAAAAAATTAATTTGACAAAAAGAAAGAAACTTCAACAAACAGTTGTAAAAAATTCATTTTTACCCAAAAAGACGAATTTTCAACAAAACTCTTCATTTCTTATTTTTAAAAAATCATTAAGAAAAATCGAATTTTCAACAAAATATTTTTATTTGTCTAACCGAAGTGATCATTTTTAAATTAGAATGATAAATTTTTAAACAAAAAATCATTTTTTAGGAAAAGGAGTCTAATTTTGAGTCAAGACTTTGAATTTTATAATGAAAAATATTACTTTTCAACCAAAAATAGAAAAGTCAGATTTCTAGATTAAAGAATTAATTTAATTTCTTTAATTTCTAACAAAAAATTGAATTGTTGATTTAAAAATCACAAATTTTCAACCAAATATTAGAATTTCCTTCGTAGAGAAAATTATTTCTAAGCTAAATAGTTGAATTTTGAAAGATAAAAATAAAACTTTACCCAAAGCAAATTTAATTCAATTTTCAAATTGAATTTTCAACCCAAAAATTTGAATTTTCAACAAAAAAGGATTTCTTAACGACAAATTAAATAGTTAATATTTCAAACAAACAAAATGAATTTTCAACAAAATACTTAATCTTCTAAAGAAATAGGTTAGCATTTATTCAAACATAAATATACATTTACATAGGAACAAATATTGTTCATCGGTCTTTTTTTATTCAGCAGAGAAAAAATTCAACACAATGAGAAAAATTCACGAAGTTTTGCAGCTGTTTCCTGATAGAAGATATTTAATGAGTTTTCCAGGTTTTCAAGTATTTCCAGGACGCTAGATTTACTTTGATAAAATACATGAATTTTGAAAAAAATAATTACATTTTTTAAAATAATCAAACCTTCAGCCAAATAAGTAATGAGCTTTTAACAAATAAGTTTAGCTTTCTACCAAGCAGATGAATATTTAACTTAAAATATAACAGTTGATTATTCCACCAAAAAATAATTTTAATTTGAAATAAAAAACTGTTCAATTAAAACAAAAAAAATACGGAATTGTTACCCAAAAAAATTAAGCACCTACAAAAAAGATGAACTTTTAACTAACAAGGATAATTTTATGACGAAAACTGGAATATCTAAATTAGTATTCTTGATATATTAAGTTTAAACTTCAAAGTTTTTAGAAAAAAGTTTTCTTTTATACCATAAGATAATTTTCAACAAGAAAGTCACTTTTCAATCAAGAAATGGAATCGATAAATTTTCGGTGTGAAAAAACTAATTTTTAGCAACGAAAAAACCAAATTATGAAACAGTGGAATTCCACTAAAAAAGAAGATTTTTTAACAAAATAGTTAAATCCTCAACCTAAAAAGAAATGCTTTAAACAAAATATCTGTACTTTCAACCAGAAATAATCAATTTTCTATTTAGAATTACAATTTTAACCAACAATGAAATAGTGACATTTTCAGTGATGCAAATTATTTCTAAACAAAACAAAAATTTCAACAAAATAGTTCAGTTTTCAACCAGAGATGAATTGTTAATTAAATTATGAAAATTCAAAGAGAAATTAATTTTCAAGAAAGGAGTTCTATATTTATCCAAAAATTAAATTTTTAACCATAAAGCTTATTTTTTACAAAAAAATTATTTGTCAATCTATGTAGTTTAAAAGACAACTGTGTATGGTTCATGTTTAATCCTTTGGTTTAAAAATTTGACCAGTTGGTTGAATATTTGTATCTTTTGCTTGAAACTTAAACTGAATGGTTTAAATGCAACTGTTTGGTTAAATACATATATTTTAAATTGTACTGTTTGGTTTAAAGTGGTTATTTTTTTTATTGAAAATTAAAGTTTTTATTAAAAATTCCCCTATTACTTATCTATTACCTTAAAAAATCATCCTATTTTCCATGTTTTGAAAATATTTTGGGTTTTCTACAGTCAGGTTTGGTTATGCTGAAAGTATTTTTTTTAGAAAGGATTTACTTAGATTATATACTTTCTGTTAGAAAAACGATATAATGAAAGGGTTTATCCTCCAAAGGGAAAACTATTGTGTATCTTGCAGAAGAGTTGCTACTTAAGCAGGAGTCTGTACTTAAGAAGATAGAAGACTAAGTTTTGAAACAGATACCTTAAGAGCTACTCATTTCGAGGAAAGTTCAACTTTCGTTGTTAATGAAACAGTCGTTATCTGCAAGGAAAAACGATAAAATGATTAATTTAGCACATCTCCACTCAAGACTAAAATTAACTTCTAATCCAATTTCTCTAAGATAGAGTTAATTTTGAAAATTTTTAAAGTTAGTTTAATCGTTCTATTCCAAGTTTATAATAATAGAATAAGCAATCTCACTGGAAAATCTCTCTCGGATCATAATTTTCATTTCTAGCAAATGAAGATTTAAGAAATCAAGAAAGAATCAAAGTTTTCAGATTACGAAATTTCATCAACTTCTGTTTGAAATGGTGAGAAATTACCCACCTGAAAGTTCGCTTTCTTAGCGAAAAAGAAATCAAGCTCTGTTCAAACGAACGAAAGAAAAAGGAGAAAATGAGGCTCTCTTAAAGGATAATAAATTGATGATGAAAGAACAGGTCGGATATGGAAAAATTGTGATGGAGAAACTAGGAAAAGGAAAAACTTGATTGCGGACTCTAAAAATATACGCATTGATTTATATCGCTCTCGACTGCCGCTTTCTCCGCAGTTTCTCATAATACACCCAGTCAACATTCCAATTTTTCATTCTCAACTCAACATAGCCTGTTAAATTCGTAAAAATTTATCAGTGCTATCATCAATCTAAATGCAGAAAATCTAGCTGCAGTTACTCGATAGGAAGCATAAAACCCAATATTTATTGACGAAAAGACATTCAAACAACATAAATAACAATTATTTTTTCATTGACTGTATGCAAAATAAACCAGGAGTGAAAAGAAGAGTTTCATGTTTGTAAATCTTTTTTCTTTGTTGTTCTTCATGTTCCACTGTATTCTTTAAAGAGTTTTAGTTAAAGAGGATATATCTGAAAGGAAGTTATGGCTGAGAAGGAATACATCGTTATTCTCTGTACAGTATTTATTATCCTTATGTGAAAAGTGAAAGTACAAAAAATTC
>JAWWLR010000054.1:90389959-90400098 GCA_035041075.1 Acraspis erinacei | reverse complement strand
TGAAAAGTATTAATACAAACTTATCCCCATTCTAATAGTCGATTTTAAGCCGAAGAAGATAAGAAACAGAGCATTCTAGGATTACCCGTATTTTGTTAAGGAGGATATATCTAAAAAAGGTTTGGTTTGAATAGGAACATATCCTTGCCCTTTTTCCAGTAGCCTTTTTAATTGCTTGAAACGTGGCAATAGAACCAAATCCCATTTCCAGAAGTCCCTTCCAACCTGCAGTACGAAAGAAAATGCGCATTTTTTGATTTTTGGAATATGTTTTGTTGAAGAGGCACTAGCTAAAAGAGGAGAAGGCTGAGTAGGTCCACTCTCTTCTCCATTAGCCTTTCTTTTCATTATTTGAAAACTAAAAATACAACTATAGCCTTGTTCCCTTTCCAGTCGATTTTCTTATCTTTATACGAAAAGTTAAATTACAAGAATAACCCATTTTCAGTAACCTTTCTTTTGGTTATGTGGAAAAAGATAATAAAAACAGATCCCATTTTCAATAGTCCCTTCAAACCCAAATAAAAGAAGAAGAAATATGGCACTCTAGGATATAGTGTGTTTAAATAGATAGGGTAGGATAGGGACATATCCTTGGCCATTTTTAAGGAGTCTTTCCATTTATTATTTCAAAAGTAAAAATAGAACCATAACCTATTTCCAGAAGTCCCTTCCAATCCGATATATGCAAGAAAAAGGGCTTTCTTAAAATTATCATGTTTTGTTAAAGATGCTATATCTATAAGGAAGATAAGGCGAAGTAGGAATTCTTCCTTGCCCCTTTTTCAGTAGAATTTCTCATGTTCATCGGAAAATTTAAAATACAACAATATCCCATTTCCAGTAATCTTTGTTTTCACTATGCGAACAGAGATAATACACAATATCCCATTTCCAATCGGATACATACATACATATGTATGTATCTATGTATGTATGCATGAAGATAGGGCAGAATAGGAACGCAAAGTTGCCCCTTTTCCAGTAGTCTTTCCATTTATTATTTTTAAAGTGAAAATATAACCATACCCTATTTCCAGAGGTCCATTTCAATCCGAAGTATGAAAGGAAAAAATAACGAATGAATTGAGTACTTTAAAAAACCGGCTATATCAGAAAGGAAGATAAGGCTGGAAGTGTAGAAAAAAAAGCAATTTTGAATGTGGCGTTCTGAGTTCAATATTCTATATCTAAAAAAATAAAGCAGGATAGATAATTATCCTTGCCCCTTTTTCAGTAGCCTTTCTTTTTGTTATGCCAAAAGTAAAATTACAAACATATACCATTTCAAGTCATCTTTTTTTTCTTGCCGTATGAAAAGTGAAAATACAACCATAACCCCGTTTCCAGTAGTAGAAAAAAATAAAGAGGATCGCAAAACAAAAGTTCAAGAGAGGCCCATAAATGATTCAGGTAGTAAGAAAAAAATTTAGGAAGAAATTTGAAAAGGTATACAGGAAAATGATTGAAATATTAAAATTAATTTTGGTATTTTGAAATTCGTGTATATAATAATAAATTATAATATTAATATTAAAATACACGCAAGTGATGATATATATATATATATCGAAAGAATTATCAATATTATTATAAAATTTCTTCACTGTACTAATAATATATAAGAATGTAGGATATAATTTATTAATAATGTAAAAAAATCTTGTTTTCTACATTGCCGGGACTTTTTGATGCTTAGCTTATTCCTAAAATTTTCTAGATTCATATTAAAATAAAAGTAAAGTTTTCAAAATTCCTCCACAAGAGCAGAACTTAAAAAAAATTCTGAAATCAGGAATTTTTTACCAAAAATATGGTACGAAAATTTTAAACTATTTTATGTTATGTTAGGTTTTTAGCAGGAAATTTATTGTTTTAATGCAAAATGATTGAATCTGCGTTTGAAAACGCAAATACCTATTTCTAGTATGAAATTATTATATTTAAAAAAAAAATCAGATTTTTTAGATTCTTTTAGCTTTGTCTCACGTTTTTAAGAGACAATTTAAAATCATAATCAATTTGCAGTTATGCTAGTGCTTTCCGCCTATAATTTCTATTGTTAAAAAAACTAGATTTTCAAGAAATCTCAAAATATTTTTATAATAGGGTATGTTAGCTTTTTCCCGAAAATCGGTTATTTTGAACCATATGTATTCAATATCAGAAAGTGAACTTGAAATCTTAAATAATTTTAAGTTTTTTTTGTGTGTTTCTTCTGAAATTTGTATTTTTTTAATGATTAACACGAAAGGATTAAATATTAATATTCCAAATTGAAGTTAAATTTTTTCATAAATTATCAAAAATATTGTCCTCGCTTATCTTTTCTTTTATTTTAGATGATAGGTACTTTGAATTATAAAAAATTATAATAACATTTGTATATCTTAAGGTACAAATTGCGTGAGAAAATAAAAATTTAATCGTCGTCTGACAAATTGAAAAGCACGTTGATTGTCATTAAATGAAATATAACAGTTTTTGACTATCGAGTTTGTTGCAAAATTGTAGTAAAACTCATTATAATTGGTGCTTCTATCTCAAGTTTTGTAGTTCTGGTTTACCAGCGATGATAAATTTTACGTCCACTTATTCCGAAATCACCAATTTAATAGTCAATTTCATAACTTTGGTGTTTCAGAAAACTGGCTTTAATATTTATACCGTCTGCATTTTCGCTAAGCTGCTATTTTCGCATAAAGTGCAAAGCTATGCAGTAAAATTTATGATGCAGAAGCAATGAAAACAATTTTTTTATTACATTTTTGATACTCGGAAATGCATGTGAGGGTGATAAGGATTAGGGAACGCATAGAACCAAAAGAGAAATTAGTCCGAAGGGACTGTGAAACTGGATAGTTATTGTTGTTATGGAAAATAGACTCTAATGTGATAAAAGTTACAATTAATAATTTTTTTAAATAAAAATATCTTTCGCTCCTTTCTACTTTGCCATTTCATGCTCGAATTTTAACGCTCGCGTATGCACAATAGGCTGCATTAGCATTATCCTTTACTTAGTTTCAAACAAAACGAGTATTAAAGCCATTTGAATGAGAAAGAGATAAATTTAAAATAATTAATTTTGCGATTAAAAGAGAATGTGAGGAAACTATTCATTGAGAGGAATTCCAAATCTGATTGGAATGTTCAATTTGTTAATTAGGGGTTAAGAAAATATTCATGGGCAGTATAATATGGACAGTATATCGGAAATGAATATCGCAAAATGAACTGAATTATTGAGGAAAATAAAATTTTAATTGAGAATATGTGCGATGGCTTCCGTGCTAATAAAAGAAAAATCAATTCTGGAGTATATATTTAAACAAGTTTAAGGATGTTCAATTTCATTTTTAATTAATAAAAGCGGAGAAAATAGACACATTGTTATGTATAATAAATTTTAAAAGAGGAATGTATAGCCAATATAGTAAAAGTAAACAAATATATATTTTTTAATTTAAAAATAGACTTTTTTTGCAACATTGACCACCAACGAGAAAATACCTTCTCAATAGTGAGAAGCGTGCTCAAAAATAAAAATATTGACAAACAGAGATTTGCGTAACGTTTTAATTTTTAATTTAAAAGAAAACTATAAACGAGTTTCGAGCTATTATTTAGATTGATTTAATTGTAAAAGTAACAAGGAAAAAAAGTAATAAAAAATACCATTCATGGATTTTAAACCGCTTCTAAGTCGAACTGAACCATACTAACCTATAGGGACATCTGAGTGAAAAAAAATATTTTATGCCAATCAAAGAATTGAGGAAATTTGACATTAACTTCATTTTGACCGCCCACCCTATATATATATTTTTTAAATTTAATAATATTAATAATAATATTGAATAATTTTTCTTAAAGAATCTCAATAATTGGGAGCATCCTCGAAACTGGGATCAAGTAGATTGCGGTTTATCGGTCGTAAATACTAGATACTTTTGTACAGTTTTTTTTATAACAGAACATTTTTCGTTGTCAAATTAAAAACTTATATTTATTCTTTTGTTAATTACTAATTGTTCAAAATATTATTACATATTTAAGCAATATTTTGACTAATTTAAACTCATTTTTTGCCATAATAGACAAAGCTTTTCACTTCTCAATGCCATCTATTAATTATTCAATCGTTATTTTTGAGGACTTTGCCTTTATTTCCATTAAAATATATACAAAGCTTCAGAATAATAATAACATACCAAATTTATTTTGAAATCCCCCTAGGAATTTTGTTTTCTGAAATGATCGTTGACCATAATAAAAATGAGATTAAAAAAAAAAACAAGATGTTAAAGCCCTTTTGGTAGAAGTCAGTCAAGATTTCTCGTGTTTCAAAACATTCTAGAGACATTTATTTAAACTTTTATAAATGTCTTCTGATAAATTCTTTAAAAATATTCTGTGAAATATTGCTCCCAAGACAGGAGGATTGAGTTACTGCAAAAGAATGAGGGGTGACAGTCGGGACTTTTTTATTTGCTCGAGGCATTATAGAGCTTAACGAGCCAAGAAAATCACTAGTACTTATTTTCGTTCTGTTCTAAACTTGAATTAAAAAAAAATTTTTAATTAACATTTTATAGAGGGCGTCTAATATTATCTACTTTTTATCAACTTTTTCTCAATTATTCAGAGATCAAATTTCTCCCTAAATTTTGTAAGAACTGGGTATTTTTTTCGAATCAAAATTTGTTTTTATAATTTTAAAAACTCAATAAACACAATCAAATTTCTGATAGTTTTATCTGCTAATTAGAAATGTGATTTTCTTAATTTATTTTGTTTGAAAAAATAATTACCTTAAAAATATTTTGTTGTTCTTTTTCTGTTAACTGAAGATTTGATTTTTCTATGTATTTTTTATGTTACGCGATAAGGAAAAAAAAATTACTATTTAAAGCAAAACAGATTTTAATTTCAATTCAAACGATAAATTTTTGAATAAACAAATTACTTTTCTCTCAAAGTGGAAAAATTAAAAAAATAAATTTGTAAGAAAATTGTTGAATATGGAACTCAACCATTTTTAACGAAAATTAAGAATCTTCAACCAGAAAAATGTTGAAATTTTGAACCAAAAAAGAATGTTTAAAAAGCAGATTCACTTTTTAGCAAAAAAGTATCAATTTATATTATCAATTGGAAAAAATTTAAGTTCCTAACAAACAACCGAATTTTTAGCAAAATATTTAAATTTGCAACCGAAATAATTCAATTTTTAACCAAGAAGATTAATTTTTGGGCAAGAAGATTAATGTTCCACCAAAAATACTATTTTTTAACAAATAAATGAATTAACAACCAAATGTAGTTACATTTTAGTTCAAACAATTAACCTTTAATAATCAAAAATTTCTTAAGAAATTCGTTGAATTTGCAGACAAGCTATTTTCAGCTCAAATTAAGAATCTTCAAACAGAAAAATGTTGAATTTTCTACTAAAATAATGAATTTAACGCAGGAGATTAATTTTCTAACGAAAAAGACGAGTTTTCAACAAATTAAATGAACTTTCAAACTCAAAAGGATCAATTTTTAACCAAAAATGGAATAATGAAAGTTTCTGTCCATAAAATTGATTTTTAACAAAATGACCAAAAATTTTCAACAAAATAATTCAACACTTAAATTACTTCAAATTACCCAGAATCAAATTAAATAACCCTGCTTTATACAGCTGGATTTTTCTGGATTACTTCTATTACCTGAATTAATCCGAAATATTTGTATTGAAAATGGATTATCCAAGTGAATTATTTCGAATTACAAGTGGAGAACACTGAACTACTCGGAATAAACTGGATTACAAGTGGTTACTTTAAATCACACATGCGGTACACTGAATCACTCGCATTACTAAATTGGATAATCAAACGCTTGAGCGGATTACCAGAATTATTTTCCACTCTGCCCTCTGTACTTTTTTCCTATGGAGGCGGAGTGAGACGAAATAAGGTTTGGAGCAATATGGAAAATAAGGGAGAGGAACAGGACAAATTAGAAAACTGCACGTAGGAGAAGTGTGAGACATTAGGATTGGAGAAGTAGAAAAAGTGATGGGGAAGTAGAGAAAGAGAAGCAGTTAAAATGAGAGGAAGAGGAATAGGGGGAGTAGAAGAAAATGAATGGAAGACGAGTCACAGGAGCCAGGAGGGTGAATTGAGAGGTAGAGGGAAATGATGAGAGAAGAATTGGGCGAAGCAGGGGAATGAGGGAAAATGAGAGGAAATAAGGGTTGATGCAGTATGCGAATTAAATTTGGCATAGGACAAATTAGGAGAGTAGACGCAGGAAAGTGTTGGTGATCAAGATAGGGAAAGTAGGAAACGTGAAGTCAGAGTAGAGAAAGGGAAGTAGCGGAAAGAAGGAGAACAGAAGTAGGGAGAGTAAAAGAAACGATTTGAGGGTGATTATGTGTAACAAGCATAAATCGTGAAGTAAAGTTAGACAAGGAAAATGAAGAAATGATCATTATAGGCAGCAGGTAAAATGAGAGGAAAGCAGGGTTAGAGCAGTAGGAGAAATAAGGGAGGGGAAGTACAGGAAATTATAAAAGCAGACGAAGGGAAAGTGTGGAGAATGGTCGTGGAGGAGGAAGGAGTAGTGAGGGCAAAATAGCGAAAGGTAGGTAGTGGAAAGGAGGAGAAGGGAGGGAAAGGGAAGCAGGTAGAGTAAAGGAAAACGAATGTAGGAGAAGTGGGTGCAATAAGGCTAAATTGGAAAGTAGAAGAAGATGAGGCTAATGAGGGGAGGATAATTAAGGGAAGCAACAGAAATCAGATGAAATGAGAGGAATGGAAGTAGGCGAGAGAATTTGAAGTGTCGATGGGTAGTGACAAGAAGTTAGGCGATGACTAGTGGGGTAGTATTTGTGAGTAGTGTTCGTGAAATGAGAGATGGGAAAGGGAAGTAGGGCAGGTAAAGTGCAGCTTGGAAAGGGTGGAGAGGGAAAAGGAGAGAAACAATTTAGGGAAGGGAGGGAACACGAAGATTGTAGTGAGGGGAAGAAAAATAGAGGAGGAGAGGGAATAAGGGAAACTTAAGGGGATTAGGGTAAGAGAGGAGCACCTGCTTGAACTATTCTTTGATTTTATGAACCGGAATGATTGAACTCGATTTTTTCGTGAGCGTCTCACTTGAATCCTTAACTAATTGAAATTTACATCTTCTTGAAATAAACAAGTAAATCACGAAGCAAGCTAGCCTGGAAGGAAGTAATTCAACACCTTCGTGTGACTGGTACAACGTGGGCGAAATCTGCAGACTCGTGTTAAATGTCTCGAGAATCTGAGTATGCTCGTACACACCCACGTGTATATAATAGTATACCACGATGGAGTCAACGTGCACGAATTTCCGGTTCCGTAAGTGCGCACACGAAAGGCACAATTGTGGAGAAGGAGCGAGAAAATCTCTACTGTGCCGTTTCCACGGACTTACTTTTCTCGAGGAAGCTGTATCTGTATCTTGTTGGAGATATCTTGGTTTGCACTCAGACACAGGACTCAGCGAAACTTCAAGTTGAAATTTTGCCTGCGGCGACGCGACAAAGTCTTAATGGATTGTATCGTTCTTCGTATTCAGGGTTTTCAGACAAAAGCAAGAAAAGAAAAGGGGATGAACGAAACATCGGAACCGATCGTACAAAACTGAAAAAAGTGGTACATACAGAGGGGACAAAAAACTGATGAACTGAGTTAGACATCGTTAGCGAGAGCTTTACTAAAGTGGATGAAAGAATTTTTAAACAAGGAGACGCTGAATGTAAAAATCGAATAATTAAATGTTAATAGGACACTCAAGAAAAAGTTATATTTAAAGTTCCTAGACGCTCCTGGTTAACAAATTTCTAGTTAGTTTGATCACAAATTTTATGAATTTAATGAACTCTGGTTGATTTTTACTTGTTAAAACTATTCTGGTTAATACTTCTGCTAACAGAACTGTCGCGATGTTGTGTGGATTTTCAGAAATCTGTCTTTTGTCTCATGTCATTTTGCTGGATGTGTCAATTAACCCTTTGACATAAATGTCCAGTTCTCGAACAATCGCGCTTTGATAATTGTATTTTCAGTTATGTACATATAAATAATTATAGTGAATCATGAATTTATTATTTTTAGAAAAAGAAATTGCGCGTTATCTGTCTAAACGCCATAGTCCTGCAGGAATACTTCCGACTCAAGCACAAATTTTTTGGATGTTTTTGAAAAATATTCTCGAAAATGTTAACAGTGTAGAAAATAAATAAACAAAGTTTATGAAAATAATGGAAAATATAAATGTGAATATTATTGTCTTGATAAAATTGAAAAAATGGAAATTAGTGATTATATTTCACAAGTAAATCACCTAAAGGAAAACTTCATACTGCTTTTTTTTATTTGGCTGTTTATTTGCTTTTTAAATAATTCCTTTTGTTTCCCTGTTTTCGAAAAACTTCCACTTTTTTATTTTTTTCGCTTAAATGTGAACTGAATTAATAAAACCTAATAGAAAATCCAATTATGTTTTGTTAAAAGTTAATTATTTTTAATTGAAATGTCTACTATTATATTTTTGGTTTAGAATTCCTATCTTTTGGTTAAAAATCTTAATATTTAATTGATGATTCAACTACTTTGTTTAAAATTCATTCCTTTTTTATAAAAAACTAATATATTGATTATAAATTTAATTATTCGATTGTAGATTAGAAATTCAATTAGTTTGTTTTGAATATGTGCTTTTTATAGAAAATTAATCTTCCTGGTTCATATTTCGGATTTGAATATGGAACTATTTTCTAACGAATTCGGCTTTTCCATTTGAAAATTCATAAATTTGTTATTGTTTTGGCTTAAAATTATACACTTTAGCGAAAAACTAAATTCTTTTTAGTTCATAATTTCAGGTAATAAAAATCAACAGGTTTGTTAAAAACTCCTCTTTTTCACTTAAAAATTAAAATTTTGTTGTAGAAAGTTCGTCTTCTTGGGTTTCAGATTGTTTTATCATTGTAGAAATTTAATTATCTCATTAAAAATTGAGTAGGGTTAAAAATAAACTTTTTTGTTGAAAATTTATATTTTTGTGTTAAACTTCTAAAAGTTCAACTGTTTGATAAAAAACTCTTCTTTTTGGCTTCAAAATGCAACTTTTTATTTTAAAATAATCTTCTTACTTAATAAATGCAACTAGCTGGTCGAAAGTTTAATTAATTTATCAAAATTTTATTTTATTGGTTCATATATCTTGTTATTAATGCGACTGTTTGAATGGAAATGAAACTAATTTTATTTTAAAATATAAATATTCGTATTTTTTAAATTAATTTTTTACCTGAAAATTTGAAATATTGGTTGAAAATTAAAATGTTTGATAGAAAATTAACTTTTTTGTTAAAAATTCAGATTTTAAGGTTGAAAATTCCACTGTTTTGTAGAAAACTCATCTTGTTGGCTGAAAAATATAACACATGAATATTTTTTTAAATTTATCTTTTTTATTTTACGAGTTTAACTATTAAAGATTCAATTATTGCAATCAAGAAGTTAAAAATTGACTTAGTTTGTTGAAAATTCATATTTTTTGGTAGAAAATCAATTTTCTCGGTTTAAACTTAGATTATTCGGTTGAAATCACCAATTTGGTAGACAATTAATCTTGTTAATTTAGAAATCCCCTTTCTGTTTGAAAATTCAACAACATTATCCAACATTCATCCAAAATTATGTATGAAATTTATTATATTTTTTCACTCCAGAATTTTTCTTGAAAGAAAATGTACATGTTGTTGAAAATTTTCTCTTTTATTTGAAAATCCATATCTTTTTGTAAAAACTTAATCTCTTTTTTGTTAAAAGTACAACTGTTTGGTTAAAAATGAATCTTTGTTGGTTGAGGATTCAACTAGTTTGTTTAAAATTTGTCTTTTCTGTTCCAGTAGAACTGTTTTTCATGTAAAATGAAAATCTTTCTTGGGTTAAAATATCGACTAGAGTCGAACCTGGATTTAGTATTTACGAGAAAGAGACAAAACAGTTGCGAGACTCTTAATTTATAGTCACCGTCACACATTGGGGATATAGCAATAATTTCGTTCAAAACCACCTACAGGTCGCAAATCTGAACCAAATCAAACA